>CM039729.1:36825941-37273441 GCA_022539455.1 Dendrobium nobile
AATCAAACTCCAAACTATAAAGACTTCAAATCAAATTCAGCATGAGATACTTTGTGTACTTAAAACTTGTATTTTTATTTGAATTAAGTTTGAGAGGGAGTGATTCTAATTGAGTGAACACACACACACACACACCTTAGGAGATCTTGAGAAATTTGTACTGATCGTACGGGATGAACATAGTTCGTACGGGGACGATCAAGTCAGTTATCTCCTCGTAAGAGCAATGAACGAACAGGAATTGAAGAAAAATTTTCTAAGTCCTGATCATTTAGGAAGAAGTGTATTCGTCTCAGGACGAAATGTTTGCTGGAAAATTTTCGTTCAAGAACGAAGTGTATTCCTTCTAGGACGAGTTGCTCTCTAGAGCATTTTCGTCCAGGATGAAGGGTATTCATCCCGGGATGATTTGCTCTCTGGAAAAATTTTGTCCGGACTATCCAATATTCGTCCCAGGACAAAGTGAACCGACTTTGAAAAATTAAGTGACGTTCTGCAATTTTTGGGAACCAACTTATGGAATAACCGTTCGTACCGGACGAACCTAGTTTGTACGGGATGATGTGTGTGTACGAAGTCATTTCGTATCCATATACATTAGGTTCGTTTCCAACGCATTTAAGTAAAATCGTCCAGGATGATCCACGATCGTACGGGACGATCCAATTCGTATTGACTTAAATATTTGTAGTTTTTGGACGGATTTTTGTGTTTCCTATAAATAGTCCAAACTAAACTGCCACATATTCTTTTTGTCCACTGATCTTCATGCCTATTGAAAGAAGAATCAAGGAGAGAGTGTAAGAGAGTGTTCGAATGAGGATTCCTACTACTGGAACGTGAAGGCTTCACTTAGTATTTAAAGGTAAGAATCTCTACTTGTGATTTGGGTTTACTTCACTCTTTTCTTTCTTCCTTCTAGATTTTTTGTGAGAAGATCTGTCAAGGAGATCCGATTCTCTGCCGACACTTAGAGAGTGTGAACACCCGAAGGGTTCTCTGCCCACACTTGGAGAGTGTGAACAGCCGAAGGATTCTCTACCCACACTTAGAGAGTGTGAACAATCGAAGGGTTCTTTGCCCACACTAGGAGTGTGAAAGGACGAAGGGTTCTCTGCCTACATCGGGAGAGTGTAAAAGGATGACAGTTCTCTACTTGCACTGGGAAGAGTATAAAAGGATGACGGTTCTCTGTCGCACCGGGTAGTGGTGGAAAGAGTGTTTGTAAAGGCTTCTCCGCCTTGCTGTGGGTGCTAAAGGAGAGTCACTATTGATATTAGTACAATACTCGGAGGGTGCCTCCGGGGAGTAGATGTAGGTATAGTTTTGACCGAACCACTATAAACCTCGTGTCTTTATTTTTCCGCTACCTTTTTTATTTTTATGTTTTTCCTTTTAAAACTGTGGTAGAAAAATGTTTTCTACAAAACTCATTAAATTTTATTTTTTGGTTTAAAAAATTAAAAAGAGGGATTAATTTTTAATTACCAATTCACACCCCCTCTTGGTTAGCCGCTGGGACATAAGCTTAGGTTTAACAATTTAATTCATAGTGAACGAGTTTCAACAACATCATCCATCATGGTAGCATATCCACTATCTTCAAGCTCTTATAGTTAATGTTTTGCATGTACGGATTGATCTTCTAAAAGATTAACTTCATGGATTTCTTTCTCCCTGTTGTCATCAAGTTAAACATTCCCACATATGATTACAAAAAAAAAAAATCTCCTTTTGAGGGTACTTTTGCATAAAAAATTTGATGCCCCTTCTTACAAAAGTATCCTTTAGAAGGACTTCTGAAATACCATAACTTTAGAAGGAGATGAGTTCATCAGTTTTGCATCATCCTTTAAATTAATCTAGAATAATACATATGCATCCTTGCAGGGATTATCTCTCTAGAATCAATAAGTTCAACAAGTTAGTCAAAATACTCTTCTTGATGTTATACAAACTTGTAGAATAAACCTCATAGCCTAGTATTTTTACTTTGAGGATGTGTGTAAAATGTCTTGAGCTCTTTAATGTTATGCACTTAATGAGGGATAATTTCCTTAAAGTGTCATGGAGGAAGAGGCATGACCACAAAAGTGCTCTCTGATATTAAAATGCTACCTATTCTCCTTGAGAAGACATATAGTACATTGCTCGTATAGGTAGACTCATAATTAGAATCATAATCTATATACTCCACCTTGTTCTTTGCTTTGACTGGAGACTAGCATGTCTTCTTAGATTTGCTAGGGATGGTGTCATCTTCTTTATTGTTAATCCCTAGGTGAGGCACAACTCTGCTTGGTTTGGTCATGGTAGTTCATTTGGGGTGCGTCAGTGTTTCCTTCTTTCTCCCTACTTATTTTTTCTAGCTTCTTTCTTAGGCCACTTTACAGCTTTAAAATTTAATGCCTAGGCTTCAAGTGAGATAGATGGCTTTATGCCTTTTGGAATTAAGTACTTTTTTCCTTGATGTACTTTTACTTCATAGACTATAAAGGGTTGGATGTCATCTAAAACCCTGAACTCCTCCCCATCACTAAGTACTTCATACAATGGTCTACGGTTAATGGGATAAAGTTATATTCACTCAACATGGGGAAACACAAAAGCACCATGAATGAAGTATCAACATCAACCACATGAAAATTATCTTTTATATAAAGTTCTTCATATATAATAGGAAGTACAAATGACCCATAGTCTTATGTCCCATCTTATTAAAGTCATGTGCAACTAGCTTTTCTTGCCCAAGGTGTTAAACGTCAAGGCACAATGATCTCAATGCTTTTAAGCTTATAAGGTTTATTGAATATCCGAGATCAATCCAAATTCAGCTAATCTAGATTCCATCAATTTTTGTAGTAACATATGGAGGATGATTATGATCTGGCATCCCAAGCATAAGATATTATTCAGTAAATATAATGATAGATTCGTTCCGTGCTTATAGGACCTCAGTCATATAACATTTTCCAAACTATGCCTCATATCTTTTTGGATTTTTGAGTGTCTGAATCAAAATTTCTTAAAGATATTAAGAAATTAGATGAGTGTCGTTTATGCTGAGCTATACTAGGATTTTTCTCCAATGGGAAAAAATATTAGGGTGAATAAATATTTTTTAATTAAATATTTATGAGTTTTATTTTAATTTTAAATATTTCAAGTTATGATGATTATTTAGCTTTTAATATTTTTCAAAATATGGGAGTATTTTTAGTATTTGGGTTCCACTTCATTTGAGACTTTTTATCAACACAACCATCATTGAGGTTTATATATGGGCAATTTCACCTCATTGGTTGAGCCCTTTCGACTCTATCAATTTGTTGATAACGGATTGGGTTCATTATCATATTTTATCTTTATTAGTGAATTTTTCCTTTTATAAACCTAGAATTCCTAATATGAATATATAAAATAAATATCCTGGTCGATGCCATGACTATATATTTGTCAGATAGTTTGAACCATGTCAACTCCTATCTATTCATGTAGAAGGATTGGGCTCAAACATAAATTTATTTTCTTACCCAAATAGCATCCTCAAATGACACGTGTGTGTATACATCACACTCATTGGGGCCCATGTAGGTATTTAATTGCATGTATGCATGTATGTCGGTGTTGACCTTGATTTTGTCAAAACCTGGGTCCAAGGGGTTGACCTGGTCAAATTGACCAGGCCAGGCCCCAAGATGCCTCCCAATCATTTTCTTGAGTCAAATCAAATATGCGGATCCTAGAACCAAGCCCTGGGTCAACAGGGTTAACCAGGTCAACCCAAGTTGACCCTTTTGAGTCCAAATCAGTTTTAAATCAATTTCAAACCTCCTTTGACCAAACCCCTCATCTTTTGGACTCATTTGACCATGTTGATTAGTTCAACACCTAGCTTGGTCAAACTAAGCCATAAGGCTATTTAGGTCAACATCCTATTTTTTAATACATTAAAACCATTCCAAATCCTCTCCAATGCCAGATCCCGACCTAATCACTCCATCCCTCTTCTATTTCAATCCTAGATTCAATCTAGACCGTTCATGATAGGTCTAGGGCTATAAAAAGAAGAATTTAGGTTTTGTTGATGATCTTTTGACTCTTCCTCTTCCTCTTCCTCAAAGCCTTTAGAGCCCGAGAGATTTGGTGAGAGACTTGCTTTCAATCCCTTCTACCTTTCCCAAGCCAAATTCGATTGGTCAAAGCCGGCGGCGGTGAGCCTCCGGCGAACCCGAGGAGATTTCCATTCTAAGGCGATTTCCCATCATTCCAAGGCTTCTCAAAATGTGATTTCTTCTACAAAAAGGAGCGTGGACAATCTACAAGTGTAACAAGCCTTTAAACGGGTAAAACCGTCCACAAACCAAGGTGAAATTGCAAACCATAGATTAGATCACCTAGGATTAAATAACTTTATGTAAAGTGTATTTCAGGCCGTGTTTTTTTAGCCCCCATGAATGCACTTCACTCTTAAAACATAGGTTTAAAATTTCGCTCGATTTCGTCTACTCGATCAAGAAGAAACTCCAAAATATTATTTAAGGTTTCGATTTGGACGCCTGTGTACAAGGGACGGATCTGCGACTGTTTGATCCGTGATCAATGGTCCAGATTGTGTTGTTTGAGGCTTTGGATCCGCCTGTCTGTCCGTTGTATTTATCTATCCAGCATGATAAAAGCTGTCCACTCAAGATGGCAATAGATCGGGGGGTGTAGAGCCTCATCCTACGTGGATAAGTGGGACGCCACTGCAGGCAATCATACCGCAATCATGTAGCAATGATTGCGCGACAGCGCAATCAGTGACCAAGATTATCACCGACGTGGGAGTTCGAGCAAGCCAACGGGAAGCCGCCACATGCCGCCGCCATTATATTTATATAAATATATCTTAAAAATCATTTTAAATGTATTTTTTAAATATAGAAAAATTAAAAAACTATTTAAAAATATTTATAAGTAAAAAAAAATGTATAATATATCATTTTGTTCATAGTTTAATTATCTTCAATTTAAAATTAATTTTAAATTAAAATGATATATTTTTTATATTATTAAAACAATAATTTAATTATTTATTATTATTATTATTATTATTATTATTATTATTATTTTAATTATTTATTATTATTATTATTATTATTATTATTATCATTATTTTACTGTTTTATTATTATTATTACAACAACAACATCAAGCCTTTATCCCACTACGTCGGGTCGACTACATGAATTCTTTTTCTACATTGTGTCCTATTAGAGGTCAAATTCTCTTTTAAATCTAATAAAGAAAGGTTATTCCTAATATTTTCTAACAGAGTCTTTTTAGGTCTACCTCTACCTTTCTTGACATAAGTTAAATCTAATACCTCTACTCTCCTAACCAGCCATTGGAAGGCCACCATTTTATGTGACCAAACCATCTAAGGCGACTCTCTCTAATATTATCTTCTACTAGAGATACTCCAACCTTTTCACGTATATAATCATTTCGTATCCTATCTCTAAGGGTAAAGCCACTCATCCACCTGAGCATCTTCATCTCTGCCACACTTAACTTAGTATTATGCTTCTCTTTTAATGGTCAACATTCAACACCATAAAGCATTACAGGCCTCACTACCATCTTATAGAATTTTCCCTTATCAATAAGAGGAATATCATTAGCAAAAAGCATACACCATGGTACATCCTCTTGCAAATGTCTAGTGAGAACATCCATGACTAAAGCAAAAAGATATGGGCTTAAGGATGATCCTCTATGTAAACCAACTGAAATAGGGAAATACTTGGTCAAACCACCTTGTGTTTGAACACAAGTAATAGCTCATGCATACATATCTTTAATGATTTGAATATAAGCATTATTAACTCCTTTGTTTTCAAGTACTCTCTATAACACTTCTCTTGGAACTTTATCATAAGCTTTTCATAAATCAATAAATATCATATGTAGATCCTCCTTATTTTCTCTATATTTCTCCATCAAACCTCTTAATAAATGTATGGCTTCAATAGTCGACTTACCCGGCATGAATCCAAATTGATTTTGAGAAATATTAGTATCACGCCGCAACCTATGCTCCATAACTCGCTCCCATAATTTTAAAGTATGACACATTAACTTAATTCCTCTATAATTTGCTCAATCTTGTGCATCACCTTTAATCTTAAAAATAGAAATTAACACACTTATTCTCCACTCATATGCCATCTTTTTAGTTTTCAAAATAGTATTAAAAAGTTTCGTAAGCCAAGAAATTTCTTCATCTCCTAAGCATTTCCACACCTCTATTGGAATATCATCAGGTCCAACAGCTTTTCCACCCTTCATTTTCTTTAAAGCCTCTCTCTAACTTCAGTTTTATTAATACGCCAATAAAAACAAAAATCTTTATTTTCATTTAGGGTGCTAAGGTCACTATAGTCAATCTTATTTTTATAATTTTCATTAAAAAGTTTAGTAAAATATCTCATCCATCTTTATTGAATATCATCTTCTAAGAAAAGTATTTTTTGATCCTCATCCTTAATACACTTCACTTGAACTAAATCCTTACTTCTCCGTTCTCTTTGCTTGGCTAACTTATACATATATCTTTCCCCCTCCTTAGTATCTAATCTATTATATAAATCAGTAAAAGTTAAGGTCTTTGTATCACATATTGCTTTTTTTAGATTCCTTACGAGCCTCCTTATATCTTTCCCAATTATCATAATTTTTAAAATTAGACCAATTTTTATAACAAATTTTCTTATTCTTAATCTTTTCTTGCACATTTGGATGCTACCACAAACTACTTTTACTATTAGGAGCTTTTTCCTTTGATACTCCAAGCACATCTTTTACAATATTCTTAATATCACTAGCCACTTTTTTCCACATAACATTAGCATTCTCACGCACAAATAAAATCTTAAGATCTAAAATCTTACTCTCAAAAAATATTTTTGTTAATATTCTTTAAATGCTCCCATCTAATCCTAGAATATTGTTTCTTTATTTTTTATTATCTGCCCCTTTATCTTAAAGTCCAAAACTAAAAATCTATGTTGGGTACATAAATTTTCACTCATAATAACTTTACAATCTTTGCAATCTAAACGATCTAAATAAGAAAATAATCAATCTGGGTTGTACTATATCCATTTTTATAAGTGATGAGATGCTCATTCCTTTTCTTAAATAAGATATTAGCAATTGAAAAATCATAAGCTAAATAAAAATCTAATTTGGTCTTGCCACCTTCATTTGTTGTTTCAAAACCATAGCCACCATGAATGCTTTTAAAATCATCTACCTCTCAATCAACATGTCTATTTAAATCTCCTTCAATAAAAATTCTTTCTTTTAGATGTATCTTTTATAATAATTCTTCTAAGTCATTCCAAAAATTTAATTTAGAACTCATATCTAAACCTACTTGAGGAGCAAAAGCACTTATAATATTAACAATCTTATTATCAACAATAATCTTTAAAGCTATAATTCTATCTCTAATTCTATTAATTTTTATAATATTATCCTTCCAACTCTTATCTATAATAACACATACACCATTTCTAGTACGACTCCTACCCGAATACCAAAGTTTAAATACAAAATTATCAATTTCCTTAGCCATCTCTCCAACCTATTTAGTTTTCTGAATGTACAAGATATTATTTTAAAACTATTATTGTTATTTTCTTATTATTATTTTATTATTATCATTATTATTAGTATTATTATTATTATTTTCACTTATTATTATTACTAATATTATTGTTGTTATTATTATTTTCAAAAATTGTTATTATTATTTTTTTAAATTATCATAAATTTTAGAGACTTTGAACTTTTGATTTAATTTATTTTAATAATTATTTTCAAATTTTGATTATTTTTAGTTTATTTTGAAACCCTTTTATTACATATAAACTTCAAAAAATCATTTCTTTTTTGTTTTAACTCCAATTTTTGCATATAATACCTCATTATTTTTAGAAAATTATGAATTTTATTTTAAAATTATTTCTAGATTACCAAACCTAATTTTTTTCAATATTTTTTGTATCATTTAATATATTGATTATTTAATTACTATTTAAATAGTTAATATAATAATTATTTAGATATTACAAAATTATTTTTAAACCCTTTTAAAACCTTGTTAGGGTGATCAATGGATTTCCCAAACATTTATGAATAGAATTATTTTGAATTATACTATTTTCTTAAAACTTATATTTTCTTTTATTTAATATATAGATATTTTAAACTATTTTAAAATTACCTATGTTATTAAATCCTAATTTTTGGAGATCCACTTCTTAAAATATTAAAAATTGATTGTGATTGTGAAATGCATTTATGGGGGAGTGGATTAGTGAATGATTGAGTCCCAATCATTCACTACTCACATTGTTAAGCATGCTTACTTTTCTTTTATCGTTTCTTGCATGTATAGGATGCATGAGCACTTAGCTTAAGCTCTCTTAGATCTAAGAATATGATGTGTTTATTATTTTTATGTACCCCCTATATGTTTATTTAAGGGTTAGTACAAAACTTTATTTTAAATCCCTCTAACATAGTGATACCCTAAGGATAATAATTAAGGACTCGTCTAGTAAACTTAGAAAAATTCTAAGAGCTAGGGTAGATCCCTGATTGACATAAGAACTTTAAAATTTAAACTTAGTGACATCTTAAATCTCTCAGAACTTTTTGCAATTTTTAGGACTCTTTAGACCCCTTAATTAACCAACCCTAATTTACCCGTTAATTATGGCCTGATAACTTCAGATAATTTTAATAAATCTATTTCAACTCAAAAAATTAACTATAATAGCTAAACTCTTCAAAATTTGACCCTTAACTTTAGATAATTAGGGATGTTTAGTTGGGCTTTAATTTTTATCTTAATTTAACCTTAATTAAAAATTACCTTTTTACCCTTTTTAAAAAATTAAAAATTATTATAAATTCTAAATTTTCTCCAAACACTTGGAAACACTTCCTTATGTCATTTTTGACCTTTGGGGGTGATTCCAATCAGTTTTGAGCTGATTTGGATCAAAATCATAAAATCACCCCTAATTAAGCAATTTTAATAATTCCTTTAATTGCCCAAATCTTCTAAAATTCATAACTTTGTCTAGAAAACTTCAAATCTAGCAAACACAAAGCCTAATTACTCCTCTTAGGGTCTAATATTTAATTAAATTCTTAGGAATTCCAAACCTAGCCTATTTTCCATAGTGACCTTTTGGACCCTATTAGCTTAGTGTATAGGTAGACCCTGAACCCCCTAAAATTCATTAATGTAATTTAAACTTCAATCATTCATACCCTATGCGTTAAAAATGAATTAACAAACTAAATTAACTAAAATGGATCTTAATTCACCAATATTTAAATTTTAAATAAAATTTCCTTTTCAGACCTTTAACAAACCTGAACTTTAGGTAACTTTAACAAACTATCCAACTTAGGATCTATCCCAGCCACACATGTATTTACACACACGTAGGATTGTTTGTTAGGGTACTAATTGTAGACCTAGGCTAGGCCGGTATTTATTTTTCTATTTTGTGCTAAGTTTTTCAAGATTTTACTACATGTTGTGAATGAAACTGATATTATGTCTGCTTACTTTTACTGTACTCTAGGAATTGATTTGATTATGCGTTAGATTTACCCAAAGGTTAGGATTGAAATTTTGGATACTAATGATATTTTTTGTAGGTGATCATGCTCATGTAGTGCTAAATAAAAGGGGGGCTATTATTATGATTTAAATACTAATAATATTTTATGCAGACGCTTCAAAAATTGCTCAGCCCCCTAAATAAATGAGGGTTAAATAAAATCATAATTATAATTGCTATAGGTGCTCCAGAGACTACTTAGTTCTTAAAAAATGATTAAGAATATGACCAAGTGTGTGGCTGTGTGAGTACTTTTATTTTCATATAAACTACTTGGGATATTATTACTACTTGAGAATTTTTACTAGGATAATCTTATAGGAGAGTCTAAAATTTGATGTTTTCCATTAATGTAAATTATATATATAATATTAGTTTGAGTTATGAAAATGTCTTTTGAGTTGGGATATATTTATCCAACTCGAATTTCAAAAGAAGAAGGCATCCTCAAGAGGGAGAGTCTTCTTTCATTCAGAAAATCGAGTTCGGATGGCTTTTAGATATCTAAAGAGAAAAGGCAATACCCCTTTAAGGGGGAAACTATCTCTTTGTTTGGATATTAAAATCACGACGAATCTAATGAGTCCAAGGAGGAGAGATCCAAGGAGTTAATGAGAAGAAATCCAAGAAGACAAAAGAGCTGAACACCCAATATCCTACTCAAAGTCATTTGCATCATTCCTAGGCTTAGAAATCCAGGTTGGTGGTAGTGGTGCCCAGCCACTTTATTTTTTTGCAAACCCTGGTTGTAATTAAAAATAGTTGGCCTATGGACATTTATTAATTTGTTGATTACTCTGATGTGTTGGATTTATATTATTTGCCTTTAAGACTTTTTGAGTTTTTTAGTTTATTGGCGATTTGCATGCTATTTTTACTTTAGCCTGAATATCGCTAGGCTCTCTAAGGATTAAAATTATTCTACTCATAACTAATATTTAAAATTTTAAGAATTAAATAATATAGAAACCTAACGACCTAAGGAATTATCGAAATTGTTCGATGTCGCATGCATATTAAATGCATTCCTTTCTCTCATTCTAATAAGACGCCTCATCGCCCGCGAGTAGAGTCTGAATAATCTGGACTATGAGGATTAAGTGCCAGACCTGGGAGGCCTAGTCTTTTTTAAAAATTATTTTCTATAATTCTATTTTTAAAATCTCAATCATATTTAATTTAGACTTTTCAACCAGCATGCATTGCATTAGAAACTCATTTAATTAAAGTTTAATTGCATTAGATCTAGAAGCATTTACCCAATATAAGTACAAGGCAATTATAAATTCTCTAGACGTCGGCCTTAACTTCCAAAAACTGATCCACCCATCTACCTTTCATAAATGATCGGATAGTATGATTTTAAATCGATTTGGTGGTTAGCTGGCTCTCCAATCTAGGTCGGGGTAAATCTAGGTTTTGCATTGTATTAGTTAAGACATGAGTGTTAGTGTTGTATGTAGAACACTAAACCTAATTTAGATTTAGGATTCAAGACTACTATATTCGGTCTTATAGTATGCCTTATCAGTGGGTAAGTTTCCTATTTTTAGGGACTTTAAATCCTACATATCCACGTCATATAAATGATGCCACTTCTATTTTTCTCTCATGTATATGTGGATTTCTTGACTTTTTCTCCAATTTTCTCCTTAGAACCTTAATCCCTCCTAATGCTGGTATGAACCCTATAGGTTGATTAAGTCATTTGAACCCTTTCCTTCCTTTTGAGTATGATTTCCTATTATCCACCCTTATGCCAGTCCAATCTTGAAAGGATAATATAGGATTCTTAATCGAAAGTTTTCTTTAGCTCCGACCTAAGATGTAATTAACTACGGGGGCTTGCGCCCGTGGGAAACTAAATTCTACGTCTAATAAACCCCACTTGAGCTGATGTATTGGGTGAGAGAAACCTGTGGCTGTGATTAGGCCATGAATATTATTACCCATCGGGGTGCGTAGACGAGAGCCGCTATCCTCCATTTTTAGTCGTATGTATGGTCCAATCTACCCTTCCGTTGGCCCATTTGCAAGGAGCACAGAGGCCTGTGATCGTCTCTATCCCTCAAGATGGGTGCAGTCATATACCTTGTGTGCTTTGCAGCCCGACGGTGTCCTTTCGGAGGTCCACAGTTGATATATATATTTATTTATTTCTTAGTTGTATCACATGATATTTTCCATGTAAATGCAATAATGAATTTCAAGCTTGAATGAAACCCTCTGCTTATTACAAATATTTGTGGGAGGGTGTTTTAATGCCTTTGATACTAATCAATTGTGCAAATGATTATCATTTGAGTGTGTTCAATGTTCTATTTAGAAGCCTATAGACGCCTTCTGTCTACTTATATAAGTGTTATGGATCCAATGGCATGGTGTAGCATATGATATGTATGTATAATATGTTCTTACATTGCCTGCTTTCTTACACAAAGTATTAGAACGATAATTGAGTTTTTTCATATAGTAACTAATGCTTTTGCATGTTAGTGTCACTTTTATAAAGTATTAGTAAGATGATTTGGTGCTTGAATCTTGTGGTTGTTGTGTTTGTATGTTATTATGGCACATTGCTTCTGTGCTTCATATTTTATATGTTAGATATCATGCTTTGGTAATACATTTCCTATATTATATGTATATGCACGATGTATTTTGCATGCTAATGTAATGTGTCGCCACAGTATGCCATTGTATATTGAATAAAGCACTTGCATAGTGTACCATGTGTATTACAATGTGCATGTTTTACATGCCTTTCAGAGCTTTACAAAATGCATATGTATGCTCTGAATGTGTCAATGCACATTTCAATGCATGAGGGGGGTGTTTTTGCAATATTTGAATATAACCATTTATGCAGGTGGTGATCATTTGGAAAATGCATAATTTCTATTATGAGCTTGTAAACACCATCTATCCACTTGTATGCATTTTGTGGATATGAAGACATTATTTAGATCATTTCATCATTTATATGTTTCTATCATTTTCTACAATATTAAACCTAAAGGAGTACTTCATCATGCAAATAAGCTACACATCGCATCAGGAGTCTTCCACCTACCACTTGCTAGCAAGTTAATTATCCGGTGTAAAAGCCTGGTGTCGCAAATCTGCTACCTCAATTTATCAGTGGCCTACAATTTTTACAATTGATTCCTATATTATATGTAGATGCTCGGCTAAGGAGGTGATCTATGACTGGTCGGTTCCTACTTGTTCCTACTTATGGTTGGATCGGAGGGTTCACATTAGGAATGATAGCAGCAAGAGCAGGGGGTTGGTTCAGCGAATTAAAGAGGCGTAGATTCGGTCAGAAATCATTAAAGGGCTAGGAGAAGGAGATCAGAACCAGAGGGGAGGTTGGAGTTGCGAGCAAATCACGTGAAGGGAAATGGCGGGGCATTATGCATGGAGGTGTCGTGTATGCATGGAGGACGAACGGTGGTTCGGTTGGGTTGGTGATGGCGTCGGGTCACTTGAGACTAGGTTAACATGAGGTTGAATGGGAGACAAAGATCTAAAAAGGCAGTTCACAAGTGAAGATTGAGGCTGCTGCAGGCGTGATTGGTGTAGGTGAAGAGGTGAACACTGTTGTGATCGGGACCGGAGTTTGGGTTCTATTTGACGATTGAGGTGTCGAACAGAGGAGAAAGGTCGGGAGAGCTGCTGGTGTGTGTAACAAAGAAGTTGAAGGCCTCATTTTGTTTCTATTTTAACTACGAGAGCGGGAGTAGAGATCAAGGAGAGATCATCGGTGGTCGGTGCCGAAAATGAAAGGTACGATTTTATTTTTTTTATATTATATATTTTTAATAAAAGTATTAAAGTTTATAAAGATAATAATTAATTTTATTATTTCAAAGATAATAAAATAATATAAAATTTCATTTTACCTCGATTTATGCATCATCACTCAAATTTGCATGCCATCACATTAGGATTCACGTCAATTTTCATGTGTAATTTCTTCAAGCAAAATTACAATTAACTTTAGGTATTATCGATATTCAAGTCTGTTTTATTATCAGATGTCATTTAGACAACTTCACATGTAAATTTTAGATGCTAGTCCCTGATTTTGACATTTTTTTGCTTAGTTGGTATGTGAGGTAGTCCCTTTTAGGTGAATTTGACATTCTTATTGTAATAGCATAGTTGGTTTGACAATCGGAGGTTTTTTGATCCTTTAAGTGATGCGCTGTATGCACGTCCCATGAATCGTCAATTCCATCTTTCTTTCGCACGTTTCTTAATGTATGGGTTAATATCGAATAGTCATGACATAAATCTTATAATACATTGTGTTAATTATAGGACGTTCCATAAAAATGACACACTGTAAAACTTGAATATAGTGACAACTGTGCAAGAGTTGTTACACCAACACAGGTGCAGTATTAAATAGACAAGGATTCCCACATCATGGATGGACATGGGTAAAGAAGCTAGTCCATTAAATTAAAATTAGCACAGGAACATGGAACATAGGTCCGTTTAAAGAAAAAGTAATAGAATTAATCGATATTATGATTTTTAGGAAGACAAATATTATATACCATTAGAAAACTAAATGAGTTTGAGAGAAGACTATGAAGATTGATAGTTTAGGATTTAAACTTTAGTATTCTAGTAGGAGTCAGTACCATAAATGGTGTAAGGGTAATTATAGATAAGACTGTGAAGGATAATGTTATAAAATTAATAAAACTGGAGATATACTTTTAAATTTAAAGATTGTTGTTGATACTAAGATTATAAAATTATAAGTGCTAATGCTCCTTAAGTTGGTTTGGATATGTATTAAAAATTAAAATTAAGAAATGACTTAGAAGAATTAATACAAAAGTAACATTTTTAAGAAAAAATTTTTGTTGGAGGAGATTTACATAGACATGTAGGGAGAGAGATAATTTTAAAATCATTCAAGGTGGCTACAGGTTTTTAGTGATTAATGAAGGTGGTAAGATCATTTTAGATTTTTATTTAGCTTATGATATTATAATTGCTAATACCTTATTTAAAAAAGAGATGAGCATCTCATCACTTATAAAAATGGGTATTGTAAAACTAATCGATATTATGATTCATTTAAGGGGGAACATGAAGATTGCATTATGTTTAATTTGTCTTCTGATGGTTTGTTTGTTAGCAAGTTAACTTAGGATTTGGTTAAGATCTATTATATCAAATCTCTTATCTTTTTTGACAATTTGGCACAATTGTAATCCTCTATCATACTCTTTACTTTCTTGACGTTTTTTACGTAGTTTTATTCCTATTGACATTAATCTAAGGAATAAAGTTTTCTATTTATCTTCTAAATGTCAATGTTGTTGGCATGTGAAAACTTTGAAATATGTTTTTCCTAATAGCACTATGGCTGCTAGAGTATGGATTTATTTCTGTGATTTGGTCAACATTAATTATGCTTATAATTATGGTAATATTTATTCTTTATTGAAAGCATAGTTAATTTCTTATTAAGACCATATTAGAAATATCATTCCAATTTGCATTCTTTGGTTTTTGTGGAATGAAATAAATGATTCTAAGCATAACAATATTAGTATGAATGCCTCACGCATTATCTTGAAAGTCAAGGATAAAATTTTGTGTCTTTGTTCTATTAAGTTAACTTTTAAGGATAATCTTAGAAATTGTTATCATGTGGCCAACAGTTTTGGTATTTGTCTCCCTAATCATGAAATTGTTGGGGTTTTCGCTATTATGAGATGGTTGAAACCCTCTATCCCTTATTTTAAACTTAACACCAATGGGGTGGTCAATAGCAATTTTTTAAGTTGTGGTGGGTTGATTAGAAATCATAAGGGTAGGATTATTAGTGATTTTACTGGTCCACTTACTTTTTTGTTCAGCCTTTTCTATTGAGCTGCATACATGTGGATGCAGCCTTGATCTTTGTTTTGTCTGTGGGGATCAAGGATATTTGGTTATAGGTTAACGCCAAACATGTCATTTATTATATTGATAAAATTGAGATTTGTAATGCCGATAAATTTTATATTATCAGAAGATTAATTATCTGCTTCAACATTTTAAGTGTAAAATTTTTCATATTTATCGTGAAGGAAATTCTTGAGCTGACAAGCTTGCTTAATATGGTTGCAATCTAAATCATTTTTATGATTTTAATAAGAAGAACTTACCTGTTATTTATAAAGGTTTGATTAGATTGGATATGGCTGGTTTGCCTTATGTTCAGTCCTTGAAGTGGCCATTTATCATGGTGTACTTGTTTGATTTTATTTTGGTTGGGGTTTGTCTATTATTCTATGTTTTCTATTTTCTTGTGCATCTTGTTTATCCCTTGGTGCCTGGTTTAAATGATTTCCCTCATATTTTGTCAGAATTTCTTTGTCATTACATCTCATGTTAGTTTTAGTTGGTTTATTTTGTCCATGTTGGTTAGTTTGGAGAGGTTGGGGTGTTGGAGTGCTGTAAGTCCAGTTTTTTTTTTTATGTTTATCGTGTTTTCTACGTATTGGTTGCAGCTCAATGTTTCTAAACTATGTTATTGTAATTCTGAGATGAATTCTCTCGGCTACATGTGTCATGCTATCTATTTTTTGGGGCTTCCATTGGTTGTAGGTGTTTTATATTATATGTATTTGGATTTGTCTTCATACTAGCACTTTTCACCTCTTTTTACATTGGATTTTTCAAGTTAAATATTTAGTACTCATTTGAGGTGTAAGTGGCTCCAAACTGGTTAATGGGTTTTCGAAATCTCTTCTTTTTAATGAAGATGTGATGGACCATTCAGTTAGCAGCTGGGAAATGCAATCTGGATGATATGCAGTTCATTCAGTATGCTCATTTGGTACTTTTTTGAGTCAAGTTTGTGCTATTTATTGCTATATAAGGGTGTTAATTTTGGGTCACGGGTCTGGTTCAAGTTGAACTGAAAATTGACCCGGCACTATTCAGGTCAACCCGAACCTGACCCTTTTTTACAAATAGGTCAATTTTTCGGACCCGAAACCAACCCTCTCTGGGTCCGGGTCAACTCGAAACGACCCGAATAACCCGAAATAGTAAAAAAATTACTAGTTATTGGGTCAAAAATTAGTCAAACTCCGTTTTCAGGTAAAAAACGGTGGAAAATGGGTCAATCTCAGGTTTCGGGGTCAAAACGGGTTTTCGAGTGAAAAACGAGACAATTTCGGGTCACTTTAGGGTCAAAGGGTTTAACCTGAACCCGACCCGATTTTTGAAACAGGTCAAATTGTTAAACTTGAACCTGCCCCATTTTGAGTCCGGGTTGACCCTAACCCGAAATTTTTTGGTCGGGTCCGAGTCAAGTTTCAGATTGTGTCAAACATTGACACACCTACTACTAGGGGTTCAATTTTGGGTCACGGGTCGGGTTCAGGTCAAATCCAAAATTGACCCGACATTATTTAGGTCAGCCCGAACCTGATCCATTTTTGCAAATGTGTCAGTTTTTCATACGCGAAGACAACCCTCTTTGGATCCGGGTCAACCCGACACAACCTGAATGACCCGAAACTATGAAAAAGATGCTAATTTTCAGGTCAAAAAATGGGTCAAACTCTGCTTTTTGGGTCAAAACAGGTAGAAAATAGGTCAATGTCGAGTTTTCGGTCAAAATAAGTCAATTTTGGGTCACTTTCAGGTCAAAGGGTTAACCCGAACCCAACCCAATTTTTGAAATAGGTCGAATTGTTAAACCCGAACTCGACCCGTTTTCAGTACGGGTTGACCCGTTTCAAGACATGTAACCATTTTGGGTATTAATGCATAAGCCTATTAAGGGGTTTCCATAAAAAAAATAAGAAAAATAAAAGATATGAAATAAGGATTTAGTTCAAGTGAAGTGCGTTAAGGATAAAAATAAAAAAGTGCTTTTATTTGAATAGGATATTCAATAAAGGTGGTTAAGATATTTTGCTAAATGTTTCAATGAAAATTATAAGAATACGATTAAATTTAGTGATCATAGAACTCAAATTGAAAATAAAGATTTTTGTTTTTTTTCAACATATTAGTAAAATAGAAGTTAGTGAGGCTTTAAAGAAAATAAAGTGTGGAAAAGCTGTTGGACTTGATGATATTTCAGTATAGGTGTAGAAATGCTTAGGAGATGAAGGAATTTCTTGTCTTACTAAACTTTTTAATACTATTTTGAAGAGTAAAAGATACTAGATGAGTGGAAAATGAGTGTATTGATTTCTATTTTTAAGAATAAAGGTGATGCATATGATTGTGTGAATTATAGAATATTAAGTTAATGTGTCATACTTTTAAACTATTAGAAACATTTTTGGAAAATAGATTATGGCATCATACTAAGATTTCTCAAAAGTAATTTGGATTCATGCCAGGTAGGTCCGCTATTGAAGCTATGCATATATTAAGAAGTTTGATGGAGAAGTATAAAGAGAATAAGGAGGATCTATATATTATATTTATTGATTTACAGAAAGCATATGATAAAGTTCAAAGATAAGTGCTATGGAAAGTTCTAGAAAAGAAAGGGGTTAATAATGGTTATATTCAAGTCATTAAGGATATATATAAAGGAGTTGTTACATGTGTTCAAACATAAGTTAGTCTGACTAAGTATTTTCCTAGTTCAGTTAGATTACATTAAGGATGAGCGTTAAGCCCATGTCTTTTTGCTTTATTCATGGATGTACTCACTAGACATTTACAAACGGTTGTACCCTGGTGCATGCTTTTTGCTGATGATATTCTTCTTATTGATAAGACTAGAAAGGGAGTTGAATGTAAACTTGAATTATGGAGCTCAACCTTAAAGTTTAAGGTTTTTTTCTAGTAAATTTAAAATTGAATATATGGACTATAATTTTAGTAGAAATAGATCTAGTGTGGAAATTATTACTTTTGGTGATCAAGTCATTAATAAGAGAACATGTTTTAGATATATTGTGTCTATTATTCAGAGATATGATGAAATAGATGGGAATTTTATTAGTAAAACTCAAGTTGGATCGTTAAAGTGGAAGAATGCATTAGGTTTGTTGTGTGATAGAAAAGCCCCCCTCAAATTTAAGGGAAAATTCTATAAGATTGTGATGAGACCTGCAGTGCTTTATGGTGCAAAATGTTGGCCATTAAAAGAGAAGCAAAATATTAAGTTAAGTGTTATAGAGATGAGGATGCTCAGACCAATAAGTGGCATTACTCTTAGAGATATGATACAAAATGAGCATATACATGATAAGGTTGGAGTAGAACCAATGGAAGATAAGATTAGATAGAGTCATCTTAGATTGTTTGGTAACATAAAATGGTGGCCTTTCAATGACTCAGTTAAGAAAGTAGATGTATTAGAGTTGACTTATGTTAAGAAAGATAGAGTTAGTCCTAAAAAGAATTGGTTAGAAAATATTAGAAATAACCTTTCTTTTTTAGAATTATATGATAACCTGACTCTTAATAGGACACAATGAAGAAAAAGGATTCAAGTAGCCGACCCCACAAAGTAGGATAAAGGCTTGTTGTTGTTATTATTGTTGTATTCAAAGTTATATGGTATGAAATAGACAATGGGTATATATCAAAATGAAAGAGTCATCTTATATATATATATATATATATATATATATATATATATATATATATATAGTGCTGAGTATCAATTTGATCCTTATGGTCAAGGTATGAACTTGATTGGTGTCCTCTTAGGGTGATGATGGAATGTTTATTTGGGTGGTGGTGACATTGGAATTTGGGTTTTTTGTATAAAGTTTGTTTTGAAACTTCTAACCTCCAAAAAGATAGGTTTTTCAAGAGAAAAATAATGGGAGACTTTAGATAAAAAATTTGGGATGTTAGTGAACTAATGGTGATTTTTTTATATAATTTGGATTAGTTGTTTAGAAATCATTAAACATTTAATTTGGTTGCTCACAGTAGAAAATCATCTCTCTATATTAGAACTTTGACTCTGATATATTATGATTCTTTTGGAGTTATGGCCTTGAAAGGTTATGAGATATGTGTGGGGCAATTTAGGAGAGTTTTTTAGAGTTTATATATGTTTGGGGATTAAGGGATGCTAAGCTAAGCTTGGGACTAAGTAGAGGAGATGAAAATTATGTTGAGAAATAAAAGAAAAAATGGTAAGAAGACATAACTAAGGACTCACCAAAGCCCAATTGAATCAGCCACCAAGCTTCACCAATGAGTAGAATAGCCACCAAGCATTTTCAAATGAAATTTTTGAAAGGAAAAAATAGTTTTTATTTAGTAAATCAAAAAAATACAATGCAAGGTCTTATTTATATACCATTTCCAAGTCTAGACAACTTTGGAAAGCCTTAAGAGCCAATAAAATACTATTAAATAGATTGATGTCATGTACTAATACTAAAAAAATGGAAATAAAATAAATTTAAACCTTTCAAAATATTTGCTCTTTTGACTTGTATAGCCCACCTACCCATAAAGGAGGCTTAAATTATTCTTTCAAATTATTCTACAATAATTTTAAAATTAGTATGGAATATTTATGGTCTTGAATGGAAATATTTGCAAGATGAATGGCTTAAATTTTGATGATGGGCCTTTATTTGTGATTTTATCATTAACCTTTATCTTGGTGCATCATCAACTCCACTGGGCCTTATGGAACCCTGCTCTACAAAGTTAAAGTCTACATATTCATCAATAAGGCCCGATAAAAGGTTTATTGTTTCCTCTTTGTTCATCCATGTATCCTCAAAAGGAGATTGGCTTTTCTATCTAACCAATATTCTAAGTGAGGAACTTTTATTACATAAACTTCTTTTGAAATGATGCCATCAATATCCATGAAATATGGGGTACAAAGAGTTTGTAAAATTGGGCTTATGTCTCCTATAATATAATTATATTAAAATTCTTGAGTCTCAATAATTCCTTTATAAGGTAGTAAATCTTTAATATTAAAAATAGAATTTACATATATGTTAGAAGGCAATTCAAAGAGATAAGCATTTGATCTATGTTTTTTAGAATTTTGAATGGGCCACAAGTCCAAATTTGAAGCTTACTATATTTGATGGGTAACGCTCTGAGTGAATTTGAATTAAGATATATTCACCTTCATTATATTCCTTATTTGAATATTTATAATTTAATGCATTCACATATTTATTATTACTTAATTAAATGTGTAGCTTTATTTGAATATCAGCTAAATCAATTGGTTTCTATTGGTTATAACCATAAATAACTTCAATAGGTTCTTTTGAAGTCATTCTAGAAATAGTGTTACTATAAGCAAACTCAGAAGTTGGAAGATATGACTCCCATGTGCCAATATTTTCATCTACTAAAATAACATAGCAATACTACAAGAAAAATGACATTTTTCGGCAACCAATTTCTTGGAAAAAGACAAAAATCCATCAGTGAGTAATATTTATGGAGGATTTCTAATAAAAAAATTTTCATCAATAAGAAAATTATTATCGGCAAAAAAACTCTGCTAAAAAATGTTTCTGCAAATTTCGGGCTGGAATTGTAGGTGAAAATTTTCTAGCGTCCATTGTCGCTACAAAATTAAAACGCAGAGGCAGTGTGGGACTAAACACAAGAGAGAGGGGAAGGAGGTGGACTATGGGCAGCGGAGGGTTAAGTAATTATATTAATAACTATTTTAATATAATTATTAGTTAATTAAAACTAGTTAATTAGTTCATTTAAATTAGTTAATTTAACTTAGATAATCTATTAATTTAAATTAGTTAATTAGTTCATTTAACTTATTTAATTATTTAACTTAAGTTAATTAATTAATTAATTTAGTTATTTTAATAAGTTAATTATTTAATTTAAATTAATTAATTAGTTAATTTAGCTTATTTAATTATTTAAATCAAATTAGTTAATTAGTTAAAATAACTAGTTAATTAATTAATTCTTATTTAATTATAAATATATGATTATTTAAAAAAAATTAAAATTCGTAGAAAATTTGCCAAAAACTTGTCAAAACATTTTCAATGAAAATCCATCAGAAGTTTGTCAAAAATCCACCTAAAATATTCCATAAAATTTTTGCTCATTATTTACATTTTTCCTGTAGTACAAATCCCCTTTGGTTCTATTTAAAACTTTTATTTCACTATTTGTTTGGGCAGAGGTAGAGGAAACACCCCCCCCCCCCCAACAAAATAATTGAGAACTCTATTTTTTTTTTTTTTACTTTCTTCATTTCCCTAGTCGCCGCTTTATTTTCCCCTCCGCCCAGCTTGCTTCATTTTCTCTTTGCTCCTCTCTCAAGACTTGAGACTTATCGAGCACGGCTTTCTCTAACGACTTCGTTGTTGGAGAAATCATAATTTGAGGCTCCTTTGTGGTTTCCCTGCTTAGATTCTTCTAAAAAGAGAAAAAATCTCAAGAGGTTTTGATTAAATCAATACTAAAAATGGTGGTAGGTGGCACCAATCTTACGCTTCTTGTATTCATCTTTGACTTTACAATTGTTTAGTTTCTGATCCTCAAACACATTCATCCTTGGCTTTATAATGGCTTTTGGATGGATTGCCTTTAGGAATAGCAGCTTTTTTCACTTGACTTATTTATTTAAATGATTTCAAAGAAGCACTTAACACCAAGGACAAAGATTTAGAATTCATCAATGCATAATTTTGCTTTAAGAAGCCACTACGAACTCTATTATGTTGAAAATCTCTCTCACAAATCCATGAATGCATTGCGCCAAAGTACCGAAAAGAGGAAAAGGTTCCCACCTGGAAGATAATAAATGGAACTTTCTATCTAGGTATTGGGATTTTATTTTTTTATTGTTGTTGATTAACACATATTAGTCAACCTAACGCATACGTTTTGATGTGTTCTATAAAAGTTCGTGTAGGTTGTTAAACCTAAAGGAACTAGTCAGAGGTTAACCAAGAGGGAGGTGAATTGGTTATTTTAAAAAATTTGTTAAAAAACTTTTTATACTTTTTCCAAAACTAATATTCTATGATTTAAACAACAAATGTGGATGCAAATAAATTCACAATAACAAAATAAATCAGAGTTGCCAACCACGTAAATAGAAAAATAAAAGTGCAGAATAATAAAAATAGAACACATAATTTTAAAGTGGTTTGGTTTAACCTAGCCTATGTCCACTCCCTAAAAACCTCTTTCTAGGTATGCACTAAAAGTAGTGTCCCTTCTTTTTCCCCTACAGCAAGGCAAAGAAGCCCTTACAAAATCTGTTTCACCAACTCGACGAAGCCAGAGAACCTGAAATCCTTTTTCTCCCTAGATGGCAAAGAACCAAGAATCTTTTTACTCCCTCTTGGAGTTGGTAGAGAACCACGATCTAGTTCTGAAGAATATCTCCTTGGTGCCACCCAAGAATTAAGTAGAGACTTGAAGAAGATTGGAAGGAACTTTGCTTGGAGTAACCTTGTGAAGCTCTCACAACTCCCCCTCACAAAACTCTCCCTCTCTTTTATTCCAAAGCTCTCCTCAACTCTCTCTATATAAGCTCCCTCTCAAGCAAACTCAACAGTAGAAAAGATGTCTTACAAGACAATATCCGGTTTTAAATAGAAAGCATCCAAAGAAGCCCTAAATTTTAATTTGCCATCAAGAATCATCTCGTACGATCATGAGATCATACCGTATGATTGGTAAAAAAATAACACTACATGACACAATGAATTGCATTGGTCTATACGATCCGTTCAAGAGATTCTACTGATCAGCCTATAAGATCATGTGATTATCTTATTCGATTAGATCAAGAGATTGTATTTATCATCTTGTATGACAAGTAATGATGGGCAACGATTAAACATCATCCCATGCATCTCTCAGGTTGTACAATATGATCGTCTTGTTTGATGTCATTGAGCAACTAAACCATAATTAGTCTCCTAATCAAAGGATAAATTTAGGCATAATTGTCATAAATTATCCAGTAAAATATATATCGTACTGTAAGATCGGAGCAAAATTTGAATATTAAAATATTGCCTAAATTATGATTGGTGACTAAATATTATGATTATTCCTGATCTTCCAATAAGATTAGGATCATTCAATATGATTACTTTAATCTATCTTAATTAATAAAGGGTTTCCTAATTAGGATTTTTTTGGTTAACTAATCGTTCAGTAAGATATAAATCATAATGTACGATTAGTTCAAAAACAAAATAATTTTCTAACTCACCACCTCACTCCCTTGAGAGTGTGTGCGCAAGTTTACTCAGCTTAGTATCCACCATATATACGACTTAACTCAAGAAAGGTAAAACTACATTGAAGTTAAAATTATAAATAAACTAAACCCTAGTATACCCATTCTTGAGCTGACTAAAGATGTAAGTGAATGGCGAACATGAAATGTTAGTGAGTAGGGTAATAAGACAAATATGCAATAAATAGCAATAAGAGAATAGTAATATTTGTTATTATCAAAATCATAGTACTTCGATCTAGATTTGCAACAATCTCCTCCTTTTTAATAATGGTAAACATTATTGTTTAAAGATATTCAAGTTCTTTCTATTTTCAAATCTCCCCCTTAGAAGGTGAATTTTTGAAAGTAAGGAGAGTATTTTTTTTTATTTTTTTAATATGAAATAAATACAAGAAATAATTAACAAAAATAAATATAAGCAAAGTAGTAAACTGGCTTCATTTAAATAAGAGCATAAATAATTGAACAACAAATTATTACTAACATCATAATAAGGAGGAAACAGTTGAAAAGCAAAATACATAAAGGAGAAAAAATGCATACATAGCAAAGTACATAGTTAGAGGTGTCCTCAAGCATGAAAACTCTTAGGAGAGTAACCCAAAAAGACCTAGTTAGAGGTGTCCTCAAGCTTAAGTTTATTAAGGACCACATGTGTGATGCCTATAAATTAGGGAAGTTAGTCCAGTCATTTTTCCATTTTATTAAAGACATTAGTATCTCTAGACCTTTAGAAGTCCTTCACATGGATTTATTTGGACCCATTAGCACTGCTAGCTTAGTGGAAAAGGTTTATAGATTTGTGATTGTCAATGACTACTCGAGGTTCACTTGGATTAAATTTCTGTCACATAAGAGTGAGTCTTTTAAAGAGCCACTTGGGTTCAAAAAAAGCTAGGTTGTGAGATATTGACCATCTATAGTGACCATGGTGGTGAGTTTAAAAATGAGAGATTTAGAGACTTTTATAAGGATAAAGGGACTAGTCACAACTTCTCAGTTCCTAGGAACCCTTAGCAGAATGGGGTAGCTAAATGGAAGAATAAGACCTTAGTTGAAGTCACTAGAGCCATGCTTGCTAAGTAGTCACTTCCAAAATATTTTTGTGCTGAAGCGATAAACACATCTTGTTACGTATTGAATAGGGTGAATGTTAGATCCAAATTAAACAAAACACTCTATGAGATCATTAAGAGTAGGACACCCAACCTTTGTCACCTCCATGTCTTTGGTTGTAAGGTTTTCATTCTTAACAATGGGAAGTCACCCTTAGGAAAATTTAAACCAAAATCTTAGGGGGGGGGGGGGGGTTTAGGATATTCAAGTGTTGGGAAAAAGATGAATCTGATCCTAAGAAGTCTAGAGTTGAGGAAGAAGATGAAGTTAGAGAGATTACTCAAAGAGTTAAAAATTTAGAGAAAAGGGTAGAGTCTCAAAACACTAAAGGAGTAGGTGAGATTACCCAAAGAGTAGTAAATATAAATTTAGAGGAAAGGGTAGAACTTAGATAAATTTTTCCTGGAGATTGAAGATATTCTTCGAGTCATCCTAAAGAATCGATCTTAGGATATCCTTTTGAAGGTGTTAGAACTATACATGGACTTAGGAAGGAAGTAAACCACTCTGCCTTTACCTCAATGACTTAATCCACAAATATCAATCAGGCCCTTTCTAATGAATTCTAAATCTTAGCGATGCAAGAAGAACTTAACCAATTTGTGAGGAATGATGTATGGGAGTTGGTAGAAAGACCTAAGAATTAAAGTATGGTAGGAACCAAATGGGACTTTAAGAATAAAATGAAAACTTTTAGTGTGGTGGTTAGGAGTAAGGTAAGATTGGTGGCTAAGGGGTACAACCAAATATAAGAGATTGATTTTGAGGAGGCCTTTGTCTTTATAACTAAATTGGAAGCTATTAGAGTACTACTCGCCTTTGCCTGTTATAAGGGATTTATGTTTTTCCAAATGGACGTCAAGAGTACCTTTTTAAATGAGGTAATAAAATAAGATGTGTTTCTAGAAGAACCCCCAAGTTTTGAGAGTTCTAAATTTCCAAATAATGTTTACAAATAAAAAAAGGCCTTATATGGATTAAAATAGGTACCCAGAGCTTAATATGAGAGGCTTAGCACATTCTTACTAGAGAGGGAGTTTGTTAAGGGGAGCATAGACACCATCCCATTTTTGAGGAAAACATGAGATGAGTTACTCATTATTCAAATTTATATTGATGATATACTTTTTGGATCTTCTGATAAAAAGTTATGTGATGATTTTTCTAAAATAATGAGTAAGGAATTCAATATGATTACTTTAATCAATCTTAATTAATAAAGGGTTTCCTAATTAGGATTTTTTTGGTTAACTAATCGTTCAGTAAGATATAAATCATAATGTACGATTAGTTCAAAAACAAAATAATTTTCTAACTCACCACCTCACTCCCTTGAGAGTGTGTGCGCAAGTTTACTCAGCTTAGTATCCACCATATATACGACTTAACTCAAGAAAGGTAAAACTACATTGAAGTTGAAATTATAAATAAACTAAACCCTAGTATACCCATTCTTGAGCTGACTAAAGATGTAAGTGAATGGCGAACATGAAATGTTAGTGAGTAGGGTAATAAGACAAATATGAAATAAATAGCAATAAGAGAATAGTAATATTTGTTATTATCAAAATCATAGTACTTCGATCTAGATTTGCAACAATCTCCTCCTTTTTAATAATGGTGAACATTATTGTTTAAAGATATTCAAGTTCTTTCTATTTTCAAATCTCCCCCTTAGAAGGTGAATTTTTGAAAGTAAGGAGAGTATTTTTTTTTATTTTTTTAATATGAAATAAATACAAGAAATAATTAACAAAAATAAATATAAGCAAAGTAGTAAACTGGCTTCATTTAAATAAGAGCATAAATAATTGAACAACAAATTATTACTAACATCATAATAAGGAGGAAACAGCTGAAAAGCAAAATACATAAAGGAGAAAAAATGCATACATAACAAAGTACATAAGTAAAGAATAATACAAACACGAACAAAAATATAGAGCAAACTAGAAAATGTAAGAATCTTGATCAGGTGGAGGTGGTGGAGATGGCTAAAAGAAGTAGTGAATGGATACAAATTGCTCCCCAAACCAAGTCATATCGTTGTCATTTTGTTGTTGCTATTATGCTGCATAGCTTTCAAAATGAGCCATATCATTTATATGTTGCTGCTGCTGCTCAGCTACATAGCTTTCAAATCTATCCTCCCATTGATTAAACCTCAGAACCAGCTTATCAATTTGAAATGCAAGAATAGGTCTTCCCTCCTCTTTCACATGCTCTTCATGAACAGTGTGATGATGAGTAATATGAAGGACGTGGAAGGAGAAATTAGAATAGAATACAATATGATCATTAAAGAATCCTATACTAGGTGATCATGTGCAATCATTTTGTCTAGATGATTAGTTAAAAAAGCTGGTCTTATCATACATTACTATCAAATATCCTACTGGATGATTAGAAAGAGAGACTATTCTTCTTGAGGATTCACCCTATACGAATGTTGACTTACGGGTTCGTATAGTACAAATAGGTGTATTGTACTATATGTTGAGTTATTTAGCATCATATTGGATAAATTTAATTCATCCAATGGCCTTAGCCTAGTGGATCTTAAAGTACTATCACTAATAATTGATCAATATTAGTCATTGGATGTGTTGTATTCAGAGAATTGATATTTTGCTCAAATCGTTCACTATGGTATGGAATGTTCTAGACTATAGGAAAAAAAATTAAAGAAGTTTATAGGATGGAATGTGATGATCAGGATGGGTCCAAAATAAAAATAAAATAAGAATAACATAAAAAATAAAAAAAGACAAAAATAACCACTAAACAAAATCAAAGTTTTTTTAAGAACCGATCACATACATTAAATGAAAATTTTACCATGTGGTTGGAGCAGACTACTCAGTTAGAAATGTATAAACAACACTAAGATCCAGAAAGGCTAGAAATTTGAATTTTCTCAATCCTAGCTAAGGCTCCATACAGGTTAAAGTATTTTTTAAATAAAAAAATCTTATTTAGAAAATAAATTAGAAAGGAAATGTGATATTTGTAAACTTTTTTTTAGAAATATATCTAAGAGAATAGCATTGTAAAGTGATGAATCAAAAATCATGATTTTCAAATTTAGGTGTGGATGATGTAAATTCGTACACAGACTTAACAAAGATTTAAAGATTTGAAATAAAGGGAAGTTAACATTTTGTGGGCTCATTGTGTTCCTCTTTAATCAATTTTTGGTGCACTTTGTGCATGTTTTAATTTTTAATACTCTTGATTTAGAAATTTTAAAATAGATTTATTGATTTGCAAAAATATTCAAATGAGGTAGATAACTATAGCAAGATGGAATAGATCTCTATATCATAGTTCATTTTTTAATTTGAAATATATTTTGATTAAAAAAGAAATTACACCCCTAAAGGAGTTAGAGGAAGAGTGATAATCCTCACTTTTTTCCCTTAACTATTTTAAGAGGTGTGAATCACTACTTGTAATAATAGGTAAGATTTTCATTTGAAGAAGAGTTTAACTACTAAGGAAAGTATTGATTAGATTCTTAAGTTTTAAAAGAAATAAAAAAATTCATGCATAAAGAAAAATAACAAAAAAATACTAAAAGAACAAATAACATAAAATTTAAAACAACAATCAGATTTTAGATTCTAAAGCATGAATATATATATGGCACATAATCTAGTTCTTAAGATACTAAAAGTTTTGAAAGCTAGTGATTTTTTTAAAATGTTTTCAAGCTAATTTTTAGCGGCTACATGATGCATCTCTATGTCACTCTTGGTGATATGGTCCCTAATAAAATAGTGCCTTATGTCTATGTGTTTGGTCTTAAAGTGTTTGATTGGATTCTTTAAAATATAGATGACGCTGGTGTTATCGCAAAAGATTGGAATGGTGCTTACACGTTATCCTAAATCTAGGATTTGGTGCTTTAACCAAAAAACATGTGCCACATAACTTTCTAAGGTTATGTATTCAGATGGATAGGGCTACTGTGTTCTATTTTCTACTGGACCCTGTTACTAAAGATTATCCTATAAATTGATAGGTTTTTGAAGTATTTTTCCTATCAACCCTATATCCAACAATGTCTGAATCATAATATCCTATGATTTTTACCTTTTCTTGAGTCAAATCTAATAAAGTTGGTCTTGATGCTAAGTAAACTTGTACACACACACACATAGGGGAAACTTTTTTATCTATTTTAGAGTTTTCTATTTTTGATCATATTATTCAGGCTGATCTCAAATCATCTTAGATGATTAGTTAAAAAGAGAAACCCTAATTAGGGCATCTTGGTTAAGGCAACTAAAATTAAGCAAATCATCTTGGACAATATTAGAATCATCCTAGACGATATGCTCAATCAGAAAGAATCAGCCACCAACTCTTTTACGCATATTATTATTTTTAGACATCGTATAGGACATCATCCTAGATGACGCATTACAATTATGCCTAAATTAGTCTAATGATTAAGGAAAGTAATTAAAGTTTGATTAATTGATCATATTATCCTAGACGATCAAAGGATGGTCCTGGACGATCAGCTAAACAAACCTTAGTTTCTTCCTAGATGACCAAAATGTTGTTATGGACTATATATATTCATTTGAACTAATCGTATAGGATGATCCAATAATCGTCCTGGATGATAATTTTTTTTTCATCATCTAACATGAAAGTCTGACCAAATAGAGCGATGGTCTAGACGATACTTGACATTTTTGAACTAATCGTACAGGATGATGTCCCATCATCCTGCATGATTAGAATAAACAATTCTTCTAATCATCAAACTTTCCCCAGATCATCCTAGCTGATTATGTTGAATTTATACTGATCGTATAGGATGATCCATCGAACATCCTAGACGATCTTTATCAGTTTGTTACAATTTAGGGTAAATTTGAAGCCCTTATGTATAAGATCTCTTATTTAATCAAGATGTGATCTTTTACTACTACCCTAACTTGAGAGAGCAGAGAGGAGAGGATCTTTTGAGGGGGAGTTTATGAGGGTTTGACAATTGTTTCTCCAAATAAGGATCCAAGTCATCCTCTCCAGTCATCATCCCTGGTTCCTTGGAGGTTCTAGAGATGTTTGCTTCAGTGATTAATCAAGCTTCTCTACCTACTTTAGGATGAAGTGAAAGGAGTCGAGCTCTCTTCTTGCTTCAGGATAAAGCGAAAGGAGTTGTGTTCTCTGCCTTACAGGGGGTTAATGGAAAAGACTTTTATACAGGCTTCTTCACCTTACTATGGGAGCAAAAGGAGAGTCACTATGTTTAATGTAATACTCAGAGGAGAGGCTCTGGGCAGTGGGCATAGGTCAAGTTGATCGAACCACTATAAAATATGATTGCTCTTTCTTATTTACATTTTTGCATTTTTAATTTACGAACATTATTTTTTAGTGATTGATTGTTTGGTTAAGATCATATTTTTATTTAAGAATTTTAAAACACCTATTCATCCCCCTCTCCCCTCTTGGTTAACCTCAAGCTGGTTCATAAGGGCTTAACATCTCTAACGAACTTTCAAGTAGTATTAGAGTGGAATTCTTAAAAATGAGTTTTTGAAAACTATAAATTTCGATCCATACCTACCTTTGATTATCATAATATTACGGAAGGGTATTCTATTATATGACATTTTTTGATAATATATACCTTTTGATTTATGAAAAACTCACATGTCTATATTTTTACAATAAATTGATTATTATATGTGGATACTTTTTAAAGAAGGTTATTCTCCACCATTAATTGAAATCAATGGCATAAAAACTTAACTTCCTTTTACTGAATGGACTCTTGATAATAGGGATTTAGCACAACTTAATGAAAAATACTTAAACTATTTTTTTGTACATTAAAATCTGAAGATTACATCTGTGTCTCAACTTGTGCCACTGGTAAGAAAATCTGGGATAAATTATGTATCACTTATGAAGGCACATCTGGAGTTAAACAATCTAGATTGAATATCCTACATCATGATGATGAACTATTTCACATGAAACATAGTGAATCAATTTCTAAATTATATACTATGTTTACCCAAATTGACACTTCACTACATGCCTTAGGAAGAGAACTCACTAACTATGAAAAAGTTAATAAAATTTTGAGACATTTACCTTCTTCCTTTAATGTTAAGATTAATGCAATGACTGAATCTAAAGATTTGAGTACTTATTCTATTAAGAACGTACTTGGATTACTCATTGCTTATAAGCAAGGAGTGAATCAAAGATAACACTACGTAGGTGAGAAAAAGAAGGAGAAAATGTGGTGCAGAAGGCTAATAATATAGATATTAACTCTTTTAGGTTTGAAAGTGATGATGTTGTCTTAATCACTAGGTAATTCAAAAGTTTTCTAAGGAAGAAGCAAAATCACTATTAGAAGTGGAATAAAGGGAAGGGTAGCAAGAATTCTAGAAGTTATACTGATATGATTTGTTTTGAATGCAGGAAGCCGGGATATGTTAAAGCTGATTATCCTATACTTAAGGCTAACCTAAGCAAGGAGAAGGGTAAGGAGAAACCCAAGTTTAGGAAGGATAAGAAGCAATTGCAAAAGGCATTCTAGGCAGATTATGCATCTAATTCCTCTAAGATTGAAGCTGAAGAGGAGATAAAAAACCTGTGTTTAATGGCAGATGATCATCTTGATCAGTCTAACCAAGACAAGGTATGTGAACTAACCTATGTTAATTACTTGAAAGTTTTTGAGAAAATTCATGATTTATATAGGAAATTTAAAAAATTGCATGCTAGTCTGAAATTAGAATTATTAAATTTGCAAAAAGAAGTATGAAGTTTTATTTAAAGATAACTCTACACTTGATAGCAATCACGTGTTATTACTTGATGAGTTTGATGTATTAAATAAGAAGCATATTGAAATATCTAATGCACATGATTCCCTAAAGTCATCATATATTGAGTTAGAAAAAGAGTTTAAGAAATTAGAGGAACCTGCATTAGAGATAGATAATAATGAACATCAGATAAAGTGTAAGTGGCAACTTATAAACATGAAAATAAAGCATTAAAAGAAAAACTCATACCAATGGAAAATGATAAACGATTATTGCATGCATCATATAATTTTAAGAAGAGGCATCACCACTCAAGTAGATTAGTAAACCATTTTCCAAGTATTAGATGTTTTACATATGGCATGCTAAGATACATTTCATACACTTGTATTGTTCACTGTAGTATACATTAGGTGTGGAGATCCAAATTGTATGATTCACAGTATAACACATATGTATTGCATTCTTCTTTTCATAAGAGGTGACCAAAACTTATTTGGATTTCTAAATCTAACATTTGATAATTTTGTAGAAGTGCTCTCATAAAAGACCTCATGAGAGCATGTGATACCTAAACAGTGGATACTCATGACACATAAATAGGAGATGCCAATCAATTCATTTCACTAGAGGCAAGGGCTGGAGGCAAGGTCACTATTGGAGAAAATACCAACAAGAAAGTGGTGGGCACAGGTATAATCAAAAACTCCGAGAACCTTTTGATTGAAAATATTTTGCTTGTAGATGGCTTAAAACACAATTTGTTGGGCATCAATTAGCTTTGTGACAAGGGATTTATTATAAAATTTTTGGTAAACACATGCATCATTAGCTTGAATAACAAGACTATTTTGTAGGGAAAAAGGATTAATAATATTTATATGCTTGATTTAGATTACACTGAATGTGTTACTTTATTTTGCTTAAAATTTGTTGTTGACGTATCTTAGTTATGGCACAGGAGGTTATGTCATGCCAGCATGAAAACTCTTAGGAGAGTAACCCAAAAAGATCTAGTTAGAGGTGTCCTCAAGCTTAAGTTTATTAAGGACCACATGTGTGATGCCTATAAATTAGGGAAGTTAGTCCAGTCATTTTTCCATTTTATTAAAGACATTAATATCTCTAGAACTTTAGAAGTCCTTCACATAGATTTATTTGAACCCATTAGCACTGCTAGCTTAGTGGAAAAGGTTTATAGATTTGTGATTGTCAATGACTACTCGAGGTTCACTTGGATTAAATTTCTGTCATATAAGAGTGAGTCTTTTAAAGAGCCACTTGGGTTCAAAAAAAGCTAGGTTGTGAGATATTGACCATCGATAGTGACCATGGTGGAGAGTTTAAAAATGAGAGATTTGGAGACTTTTATAAGGATAAAGGGACTAGTCACAACTTCTCAGTTCCTAGGAACCCTTAGTAGAATGGGGTAGCTAAATGGAAGAATAAGACCTTAGTTGAAGTCACTAGAGCCATGCTTGTTAAGTAGTCACTTCCAAAATATTTTTGTGCTGAAGCGATAAACACATCTTGTTACGTATTGAATAGGGTGAATGTTAGATCCAAATTAAACAAAACACTCTATGAGATCATTAAGAGTAGGACACCCAACCTTTGTCACCTCCATGTCTTTGGTTGTAAGGTTTTCATTCTTAACAATGGGAAGTCACCCTTAGGAAAATTTAAACCAAAATCTTAGGGGGGGGGGGGTTCTTAGGATATTCAAGTGTTGGGAAAAAGATGAATCTGATCCTAAGAAGTCTAGAGTTGAGGAAGAAGATGAAGTTAGAGAGATTACTCAAAGAGTTAAAAATTTAGAGAAAAGGGTAGAGTCTCAAAACACTAAAGGAGTAGGTGAGATTACCCAAAGAGTAGTAAATATAAATTTAGAGGAAAGGGTAGAACTTAGATAAATTTTTCCTGGAGATTGAAGATATTCTTCGAGTCATCCTAAAGAATCGATCTTAGGATATCCTTTTGAAGGTGTTAGAACTATACATGGACTTAGGAAGGAAGTAAACCACTCTGCCTTTACCTCAATGACTTAATCCACAAATATCAATCAGGCCCTTTCTAATGAATTCTAAATCTTAGCGATGCAAGAAGAACTTAACCAATTTGTGAGGAATGATGTATGGGAGTTGGTAGAAAGACCTAAGAATTAAAGTATGGTAGGAACCAAATGGGACTTTAAGAATAAAATGAAAACTTTTAGTGTGGTGGTTAGGAGTAAGGTAAGATTGGTGGCTAAGGGGTACAACCAAATATAAGAGATTGATTTTGAGGAGGCCTTTGCCTTTATAATTAAATTGGAAGCTATTAGAGTACTACTCACCTTTGCCTGTTATAAGGGATTTATGTTTTTCCAAATGGACGTCAAGAGTACCTTTTTAAATGAGGTAATAAAATAAGATGTGTTTGTAGAAAAACCCCCAAGTTTGGAGAGTTCTAAATTTCCAAATAATGTTTACAAATCAAAAAAGGCCTTATATGGATTAAAATAAGCACCCAGAGCTTAATATGAGAGGCTTAGCACATTCTTACTAGAGAGGGAGTTTGTTAAGGGGAGCATAGACACCATCCCATTTTTGAGGAAAACATGAGATGAGTTACTCATTATTCAAATTTATATTGATGATATACTTTTTGGATCTTCTGATAAAAAGTTATGTGATGATTTTTCTAAAATAATGAGTAAGGAATTTTAGATGAGTATGATGGAAGACTTGTCTAACTTTTTGGCATTTAGAATAAGACAATTAGATGATGGAACATTTATTAATCAATTAAAATACAATAAGGATATCTTGAAGAAATATTAAATGGATAAATCCAAGCTAATAAATACTCCCATGAGCTCTAGTGTTTAGTTGTATAAGGACTCAAATGAAAAATCTGTTGATTAAAAGAAGTATAGAGGAATGATTAAATCACTGCTCTACCTGACTGCTAGCCAACCTGAGTGCAGTTAACATAATCTTACTGTTAAGAGAATCCCACCTAACTATAGTTAAGAGAATCCTTAGATATCTCTTAGGGGCCCAAAATTTAGGAATCTGGTATCCTAGGCACAGCACTTCTTTTGAGATTATTAGATATTCTAATTCTTATTTAGTAGGGTATAAGGTGGATAGAAAGAGCACTTCTAAAATGTTCCAATTCATAGGATATTTTTTAGTCTGTTGGTCCAGTAGAAAATAAAACTTTGTTGTACTTTCCACTGCTAAAGCAATATACATTACCTTATAAAGTTGTGTGGCCAAAGTCCTTTGGTTGAAGCAACAAATTCTAGATTTATGATTACCTGTAGGCAAAATTTCAATCATTTGTGACAACACTAATGTCATCTGCATCTCTAAGAATCCTATCCAATATTCAAGGACCAAAAATATTAACATAAGGCATCATTTTATTAGATATCATGTTATCAAAGGAGACATTAAATTATACCATGTAGCAAATGAGAATCAACTGGCTGACATCTTTACTAAACCACAAGCCTTTGACACATTCAACATCTTAAGGACTAGATTTGGTGTGATTGACATAAATGCATGAACTTAATACTTACTGAATTCAGAATTTAATATATTTTGATGTGTTGCTTATTTTTTCTTTCTTTTCTTTCTTTTATTTCTGACTTTTTTCTGTTTTAATTATTAATTTTTATTATTTTTGTATTATTATTTCTATTATTTCAGTTTTCTTCTTTTTTTTCTTTTTTTTCTTTTGGTCATTGGTGAAATGATATTTTATGCATATTTTTTGTTTCTGAAAATTTGTAGTCAATGTTTGACATTCTTAAATTAGTTAAAGGGAGCAACATCGTTGATTGTTTCGCTTCCTCTAACTTCTTTTAGAGGTGTAATTTTCTTTTTTTTTTTAAATAAAAGTCTATTTCAAATTAATAATTGGACTTTGTGATAGAGATATTTTCTATCTTGCTATAGTAATCTATCTTATATAAATAATATTCAAAGTCATTAAATCACTTTCAAGCTTTCATAATCTTGTCATTGCATTTATCATATAAATTTGATTCTACTTTATGGTTTACTCTTCTTTATATTAGAGAATGAGTTTTTCTTTGCTAATATATGAAAGATATTCTCATAACTGAGAGTATTTCAAAGTTTCAAAAGAGATCTAGCTTATAAAAATGATAAAAGGAATAAAATGAGCCCAAAAAGAAGAAACACTGAAAAGATGCGCAATGATCGCCAAAAAATTGAAAGATACATAAATTGTATCAAAAATCAAAAGGTGTGTAAAGTGCACCATGCAATTGATAAGTGACACAAAATGAGCCCACAAGAAATCAAACTTTATTCTCTTTCAAACCTTTAAATCTTAGAATAATTCATGTGTCGCTTGATATTTTCAAAGACTTAATTTCAAAATTCATGATTGTGACTAATTATTTTGGTATATTATTTTATAAGATATTTTTCTGGAACCAAGTTTTAAAGAGATCACTTTTTCTTATCCAATTACTTTTTTGGTTAGATCTTCATTTTCAAAAGATGATTTGCCCTGCAAGAAGTTCAAGTTAGGGTTAACATGATTGGTTGTTCTATCATTTTTTTGATTTCTATGATTTTAACTCATTTTCTTATAAATTATTAATTCAATCACATGGAAAATTTATCATATTCTTGCTTTGATAAAAAAAGTGGGATATTATTACAAATTTGGATTCAGGGATTATAATTTTGATGATAGAAAATATTTCTGACATCTTTATTTTTCTACAATTGCCCTGCATACTAACATTTCAGATCCACAAGATCAACTACAAATCAAGCCAGCTCAAGATTAGGTAGATTAGGATTGAGTCAGTATGTGAGTATACTTTTAATGTTCTTATATTTACTTGAGTTAAATATAATAAAGTGGGTCTTGATACTAAGTAACCTTGCACACATATACTCAGGGGGATAAATTATATCTATTTTAAAGTTTTTTATTTTTGATCATATCATCCGGGCCAATCCCAAATCGTCCATGATGATCAATTAAAAATAGAAACCCTATATATGACATACTGAATAAGGAAGTCAAACTTAAGTAAAATGTTATATACAATATGCTCAAATTAGAAAGAATTAGCTGCCAACTCTTTCAAGCATGTTATTATTTTTAGACATCGTACAGGACATTGTCCTGGAAAATGCATTAAAGTTATACCTAAATTAGTCTGATGATTAAGGAAAATAATTAAGGTTTGATTAATCGATCATATCATCTTGGACAATCGCAGGATCGTCCTAGACGATTTGCTAAATAAACCTTAGTTTCTTCCTGGACGACCAAAATGATGTTTTGGATTATATGTATTCATTTAAACTAATCATATAGGATGATCCAATAATTGACCTGGACGATCAATTATTTTTTCATCATCCAATATGAAAAGTTTGGCCGAACAGAGCAATGGTCAGGACAATACTTGACATTTTTGAACTAATCATACAGGACGATGTCCCATCATCTTAGATGATCAAAACAAATAAATCTTCTAATTTTCTAGCCTCCCCTAGATCAACCTGACTGATTGAGATAAATTTGTACTGATCATACAGGAATATTTATCGATTGTCCAGATGATCTTTGTCAGTTTGTTGCAATTTAGGGTAAATTTGAAGCCCATTTATAAAAGATCTCTTATTTACTCAAGATATGATCTTTTATTGTTATCCTGGCCTAAGAGAGTCAAGAGGAGAGGGAAAACTTAGGAGAGAGAGATAGGATATTATGAGGGAGAGTTTGTGAGGGTTTCACAAAGGTTACTCCACGTAAGGATCCAAGTCATCTTCTTTAGTTATCATCCCTGGTTCCTTGGAGGTTCTATAGAGGTTTACTTCAGTGATTGATCAAGGTTCTATGTCTGCTTCAAGAGGAAGTGAAAGGAGTCGGATTCTCTTCCAGCTTCAAGACGAAGTGAAGGGAGTTGGGTTCTTTGCTCATCGGGGGTTGGTGGAAAGGAGTTTTGTAGAGTCTTATCTACCTTACTGTGTGAGCAAAAGGAGAGACACTGAATTTAGTGCAATACCTAAAGAAGAGGCTCCGGGGAGTGGACGTAGGTCAAGTTGACCAAACCATTATAAAATTTGGTGTGCTCTTTCTTATTTATGTTTCTGCATTTTTAATTTCTACACTTTATTTTTTAGTAATTGATTGTTTGATTTAGATCATGATTTTGTTTAAAAATTTTTAAAACACCAATTCACCCACATCTTGGTTAGCCTCGAGCTAATTCATAAGGGCTTAACATCCCTAACAAACTTTTATAAGGGATATCTAAGGATTCTCTTAAAATCATTTAGGTTGGATTCTTTTGGATTAGCCTAAAATCTAGCAGAAAGATAAACACTAAACATAATATCAGGTATACTATTACTTAAGTAAAGAAGTGATCTAATTATTCCTATATATTTCTTCGAATCAATTGATTTATATTTAAGTCTTTATACAACTTAACTGTAAAACTCATGGGAGTCTTAATTACTTTGGCTTTATCCATTTCATATTTCTTAAGGATCTCCTCAATGTATTTTGATTGACTAAGGAAAATTCCATCATCTTTCTACCTTATGCTAAATATAAGAAAGTAGTTCATTTCTCCCATTACACTCATCTCAAACTCCTTACTCATTATTTTAGAAAATTCATCACATAGCTTTTTATCAGAAGGTCCAAATAAAATATCATCAATATAAATCTAGACAATGAGTAATTCTTCTCTGATTTTTTAAAGAAAAATTGTGATTTCTACGCTCCCCTTAACTAAGGTTCTATCTAGTATGAATGTGTTTAGCCTTTCATACCATGCTCTAGGTGTTTGTTTCAATATATACAATGCCTTTTTTTAATTTGAACAAATGATTGGAAAATTATAAATTTTCAAAGCCTAAGAGTTGTTCAACATTCACATCTTCTTTTATTACCCCATTCAAAAAGACACTTTTAACATCCATTTGATATAATTTGAATGCCATAAAATAGTCAAAATTTAGTAGCACCCTTATTATTTTAAGTCTAGTTATAGGGACTAAAGTGTCTTCAAAGTCATTTCCTTCTATCTGCTTATAACCCTTAGCCACTAATCTTAATTTGTGTTTAACCACTACATCAGAATTATTCATCTTATTTTTAAAAACCAATTTTTTTTCTAATATCACTCTAGTCTTTAGTTCTTTGAACTAGCTTCCAAACATCATTTCTAGCAAATTGATTTAGTTCTTCTTATATGGTTAGGATCCAAAATTCATCAGATAATACTTGATTATATTAGTGGTTCCATCATTGAGATAAAAGCAGAGTAGTTCACTTCATTCCTAAGTCCATGCCTAGTTCTATCACCTTCAGATGAGTCTCCTAAGATCAATTCTTTAGGATGACGTGAAGAATATCTCCATCCTCTAAGCAGTAAATTTTTAGCTTATACGCTTTATTTTAAATTTATAAATTCTACTCTTTGGGTGACTTCAACTACTTATTCTTTTTCTATACTTGAATCTCCAGAATTATCAAATTCATCAAATACTAAATTAGTTGTCTTCTTTACCACCAGTGTCCTTTTATTAAAAACTCTAAAGAATTTTTTAACATTTGAGTATTCTAGGAAGACTCCTTCATCAAATTTAGGGTCAAACTTTCCTATTAGAGTTTTTTCATTATAAAGAATGAAAATTTTACATTCAAAGATATGAAGGCGAGAGAGGTTGGGTGTCCTACCCTTAAGGATTTCATAGGGTGTCTTGTTTAGCTTGGATCTAAGATTAATCATATTTAGAACATAACAAGTTGTATTTATTACTTCTACCTAAAAGTATTTAGGAAGTAAGTATTCAACTAACATGGCTCTGGATCTTTATCATAAACTAGATTTGGAGAAAGTCCGACGGTCGTCTAGAGTGAGAAAGTCCGGTTTTTTAGAGTGAGAAAGTTCAATATTTTTTATTTTCTGATTTCCCGCTTTTGTTTTCTTCTCCGATGACGGTGGAGGGCCGGCGGCCTCCTTCCGTCAGAGCTGTAGAATCCAGTTCTTCTTCGGTCCATCCTGTTAAGATTCTTTCTCGCAAGAATCAAACTTTATCTCCTCCTGCTTTTGGGGACGTTGACAAGGTGTTTGATCGGGAGGCTGTTTTGAGGTTTAAATCTGTTAAACCTCTTGTTATTAATGAGGGAGGCTACCAATCTCCCAAGAAGATTGTGGAATGTGTTGGTAAAGGGAAACAGGTGATTCAGATCGAGCAAGCTGAGAATATTGACAAAATTGATTCTAGTCCTATTTTAAGAGAGGTATTGAGGGTAGAAGGAAGGGTTGATTCTGCTCCTGGTTCTTCCTTTGAAGGCATTAAGGAAGGTTTCTTGAAGGATTTTTCATTAGATGTTGGAGCCGGAAAAAATTTGGGTGATCAAATTAGTGAGGCTGAAATTCCTAAAGTTTCGCCAGTCAGAGAAGGATGGGGCAACATTCGTGTTTGTGATTCGGCTTCTTTGGGAAATTGTTCTTCTGACGTCAGAGCTAATCCTAATTTTCTTCCCCAAAGAGGTAATCCAGAAGGAAGTGTCTGGAGTTTGAAACTAAACTTTAAATATGTTGATTTCGATCTTGGTGAGGAGTTTCTTGTTAATGGGGTGGTTAAATTGCACCAACAATATGAAGCTGAAAACAGTTCCATATTGTAGAAGTCTTTAGTAGTTAAAGTGTTGGGATAGGCTACTTATTACATTATCTGGCAGGAGTTAAGGAGGCAATGGGATCAGTTTGGTAGATTTTACATGACTCTGCTCGGTAGCGGTTGGGTTTTATGTGCTTTTGAAGAAATTGGAGCTATGGAATCTGTTCTTAACAGCGGACCTTGGTATGTTAACAAGTGCATTGTTGGATTAGACAAATGGTCTCCGAATTTTGATCCATCTTCTTTGAAAGGTTTGATAGCTCCGGTTTGGATCCGACTTCCAAACCTTCCTTTACAAAGCTGGAACAGAGTTAATGTGTGTAGGATAGCTTCTATGGTTGGTAAACCTTTCCTAATAGATGAAAACATGTTCCAATGGGGGCGACGGGAATTTGCAAGAGTTTGTGTTAAGATCAATTTGGATGAAAAACTCCTTCAGGGAGTTTGGGTTGAAGGATCAATGGGTAAATTCTTCCAGAAAATTTGTTATAAGAGGATTCCTCACATCTATTTCAAATGCGATAAAGTTGGGCATGTGGAGAAAGCTTGTAGCAATTTGAGTTTTGGGGTTGTTCCTAGCAACGGTGAATTCCAAGTTGTTAATGGGAATGGGAAGTTAACTGGTTCTAGAGGGATTTCTAATTTGGAGGAAGGTAACCAATCCAATGCTAATGGAGGAGGTTATTGACCTTGGATCCATGTTGATTATGGGAGGAGAAGGAGGAAGTTTAACAACTTTCAAAATAAAAGGAAAAGGGCCCCTATTTTTGGTGATGAAACTTCTAAAGCAATAAATGAGGTGAACAAGGTTCAAACTGGAGTTTGTAATAACTCCTTGCAATCAGTTTAAGAGGATCAGCTCGCTAGTATGGCTGTTGATAGCACGGAGGCTGTGGATGCAGGTGTTGAATTAACTGTCATCAACAATGAAGACCAAGTCAATAATGTTGAAAATTTAATTTGCAACCTCTATCAGTTTGATGTTTTATTCAATGTGGGAGAGGAAGGTGAAATTATTGGTGAAGCTATAGCAGATGATGATAGTGTTATAAAGGGAAAATCATTTATGGAGGAATGCTCTGTTTCGGTTCCTGATGGAGTAAACAGAAATGGTAATGCATTAGATGGCTCGTTGGAGTCTAAAATCAGTTTATTGGAAAATGGATCTGGCAAATCTAAAAAGAAAGGTGCAAAGAAACTAAAAGGTCTTGGTCCGATTAGCTTGTTCCTAAAAGTAGGAAGTTGGATGGATAAGCTAAAGTAAGGGCGGGGAACCTTTTCCCCTCAGATCATTAAATGTCCTCTATCGGTTTTTGGAATTATAGGGGAGCTAGGAAAAGGAAAGCTTCGCTATATGCTAAGGAGTTCATCAGAGATAATGATGTTTTCTTTCTTGGATTGTTGGAAACTAAGTTGACATTGATTGATAGTAAGCTTATCAAGGAGATGTTTGGTGATGGTTGGGATTTCTTTTTTGTTCCTTCTGAAGGTTTGTCGGGAGGAATTTTGTTGATCTGGAAACTTGTTGTTGCTACATTCAAGGTGGTGGAGACTTCTTCACAGTTTGTTGTTGGAGATCTAGAGGTTCTCAACAAGGGCAGTTGGAGAGTAGCAAAAATTTATGGAAGTAAAGATGTGTATAGAAGAAGGCTACTTTGGGATGGCATTGAGCGGGTTTTGGTTAAAGACATCCCTATGATCATTGGGGGAGATTTCAATTGCTTGTTGTCTATGGAGGAAAAAAAGGAGGGAGGAAGTTTTTTTTTAATTTCGGTTCTAAGGAGATGAAGTCTTTTATTTCATGTAAAGATTTACATAATGTCTCTTGTGTTGGCCCCAAGTTTACTTGGTGTAACAACAAGGATGGTTCTAATAGGATCTTGGAGAAATTGGATAGGTGCCTTGTAAATTCTGCTGCTTTTAACTCTCCTCACAGATTATTGGTTAGGAATTTGGCAAGAATTGCATCGGATCATAGTCCGATTTTAATAAACTTGTTGAACTTCAGCCCTCACAGCAAATCTATTAGATTTGAGGAGGTTTGGACTTCTATTCCAGCTGCTACTGCTATTGTGTTATCTTCTTGGAGGAAAAATGCCAATGGGGATCCAGCACAAGTTTTAAATCAAAAGATGAAGAGGGCATTAAGAAATCTGCATTATTGGAGTAAATCCAAGTTCAATGAATTCAGCCTTTCAAAAAATAAACTCAAAGTAGAAATTCTGGCTTTATAGGAAAAGGAAAGTAACGATGTGGTGCTTTCGGAAGAGGAGCAATGGAGTTTAAAGGCATATATTGGTGACTCAACAATGTTTTAGCTCGTATAAATGCTATCTGGAAGCAACGAGCTAAAATAAAATGGCTTTCGGATGGGGACTCTAATACCATATTTTATCAAGCTTTTGCTAATGCTAGGAGGAACTCTAACTATATTCATAGTATCAAAAACGTGCAAGGTGATTTGGTGGAAGATCAAAAAGGCATAGAGGATGTTTTGTTCCAGTTTTTCAACAGCAAATGGAAAGACAGATTATGTTCTCAGTGTGGTTGGCCAGTTCCAGTCTCAACTTTTGCTAAGGAAGATAAGGATCTCCTGGTTAGGAGATTTTCTATTGAAGAACTTGAGAAGGTCATTAAAGAGCTTGGTGGTAATATAGCACCCAGTCAAGATGGTATGACTTATACCTTTTTTAAATTCTATTGGAACATTATCAAAGTTGATTTATGGAATGCCTTGGATCATTTTTTTGTTGGTGGTAAGATGAATGATGATTGGAAAAACACTAACATTGTTTTGATTCCTAAAGTTAAGGATCCGATTTCTCCTTCCAATTTCAGGCCCATTAGCTTATGCAATTCTGTTTATAAAATTGTGGCAAAAATTCTTCTTAATAGGCTATTGATTGTTGTTCCAAAGCTAATTTCTAAAGAACAAGTGGCATTTTTGAAAGGTAGGTCTCTTTCGGACCATGTTCTTGTTGCTCATGAAATTTTTCATAAGTTTAGGCATTCCAAATCTTCTAAAGGAATGGTTGCTTTCAAGATCGATATGGAGCAAGCCTACGACTCCATGGGTTGGCCAACTTTGAATAAAATTCTGAGGTATTTTGGATTTTCGGATTCCTTTGCTAAATTGATTATGGAATGTGTTGTTGGTCCTAAGTTTTCTTTGATCATCAATGGAATATATTCTAAGTGGATTGAGGCTAAATGTGGTTTTTGCCAGGGATGTCCACTTTCTCCCTTCCTGTTTGTTTTTTGTGCACAACTACTGTCTAATGCTTTCTCCCAAAGGGGGAAATCTATTGGTATTAGCGTCTCTTCAAGGAGTCCTAACGTTTCCCATTTTCTCTATGTTGACGACATTATGGTGTTTTCTGAAGCCAAGTTGGAGTCTATTAAAATTGTTAGAGAGATTATCATGGATTTTTGTGACTGGACGAGTCAAAAGGTCAACCTACAAAAATCTGGAATTCTTTTTGGAAAATCAGTAAAGAGAGGGAGAAGGAGGAAGATTTGCAAATTGATGAAGTTTAGGGAACTTCATGAATTCACTTATTTAGGGACTAAGGTGGCTTTGAGGAGGTTGAAGAAAGCTGATTTTCAGTTCATTTTGGACAAAGTTTTGATTAAGCTTGGTATATGGGGAGGTAAACTTCTTTCTCTTGCAGGAAAACTTACTTTGATAAACTCAGTTTTATTAGCTTTACCAACCTTTCATATTACCTTGTCTTTGGTGCCTAAGCAAATCTTGTTGGAAGTTGAAAAGGCTTGCAGAAAATTTATTTGGAGTAAAGGAGATGGGAATACGGTTCTTCATTATGTTAGTTGGGGTTTACTTTGTAAACCCAAGGAGTTGGGAGGCCTTGGCATCAACTCTTGTTTGAAGAAGGAAGGACCTTTAAGGGCTAAGCTGGCTTGCAGATATTGGCAAGAAACTGAATCTCTTATGCATAAAGTGTTATTCCCAAAATATGGTCAGCTGCTGTTGGAAAATTCTTCAAGGAGGTCGGGATCTATTTCTTCGAAGCTGATTAACAATGGGGGAATTTTTTTAAAGCCAATTATTAGATGGGATATTGGCAAAGGGAATTTAATCAATGCTTTAAAAGATACGTGGATCTTTGATAAGTGCTTGTTGAAGTTGCCAAACTGCGTTAATACTTTGCTGGGAGATGATCAGCCGGAGGAGATTTTCATAAAGAATGGAGGTTGGGATTTTATAGAGCTGCAGAAATGTTTTGGTTCAGAATTACTGGAGATTATTAATTCTATTCAGATCAATAATAATAATGAAGATCGGATGAAGCTAATTCATAAATTTTCTGGAAGATCGCTGACTTCTTTAGCAACTGAAGCTTCAGAGCCCATCTGTGCTGACGGTAATTCCTGGAAGTGGCTTGACATATCCAAACTAATTCCTAGAGTAAGGATTTTCTGGTGGAGATTGCTTAATGAAGCCATACCTACTTATAAATTTCTGTGCTATAGGAGACTTCAAAACTTTGATAATTGTCCTAGAGGCTGCGGGAAAACTGAAGACAATGAGCATATTATTTCTAGTTCTAACAAACTGTTAGAAGTGGTGGATATTTTAAATTCTTGGGGTTTTGGAATTCCGATATTTGTTTCTCTGGAAGAGTGCTTAAAGTGGCTGAAGGTTCAAAATTCTTGGGTTAAAATTCTTTATTGCAATACTGTGTTTCATTTCTGGAAATCTAGAAATCTTTTTATTCATGAAGGGAAATGTTCCAGCCCGTTGTATATAGCTTCAAATGCAGTGTGCTTTACTGCTATGCACATGAATTCTTTTTGCTCTTTCTGGGGCATTGAGGGTATCAACCAACCATCCAGGTTGCTTAATTATTGGTATCCTCCTCCGCCTGATTGGATCAAAGTAAATATTGATACAGTTGTCCATAATTCATATAAAGCCGGTATAGGTGGGGTCTTTAGAGATCATTTGGGGAGATTTTTGATGGCCTTCGGTAAACAATTTGTGCACTGGGATTCCGGTGCAATGGAGCTTCATTTTATTCTTTCTTTGAAAGAATTTCTAAGCAATTGGGTGAAGGATTACAAAGGAGTGATTATTGAAGGTGACAACAAAAATGTTATAAATTTCATCAAGAACAAGGTGGACAAAGGAGGTACCGATAGTATTGATCTCTATTTTCTTAAAGATTTAAATTTTGTTTTTTTTTTTTTAATTTTGTGAATAGAGGAAGCAATAAGTTAGCCGATCTCTGTGCTAACTATGCTTGTTTTAGCCCTTTTGTTTGGAAAGCTTTGGTTAGCTGTAATGTTACAGATTCCTTCATTAATTTGCTTATGAAGGAATCGGATGGTACTAGGTTGTAACTTTCTTTTCTTTAATATAGCATTTTAATGCTTTCTTAAAAAAAAAAAAAAACTAACATGGCTCTAGCTACTTCTACCAAGATCCTATTCTTTTTTTTAGCTACCTCATTTTCTTGAGGGCTCCTAAGAGCTAAAAAGTTGTGATCTATCCCTTGCTCCTTATAGTAAGATTCAAAATTTTTATTCTCAAATTCTCCACCATGCTCACTATAAATGTTCATAATTTCACACCCTAGCTTCCTCTGAATCCAAGTAGAGAATGTCCTAAACTCCTCGAATGATTCACCATTATGAGATAAAAAAAATTAACCTAAGTAAATCTCAAGTAATCATCAATAATCACATACCCAAAGATTTTCCCTCCTAAGTTTACACTGCTAATGGGTCCAAAGAGATCCATATGAAGGACTTCTAAAGGTTTGCTAGTGTTAATGTTCTCCATTGAGTGGAAGGAGGATTTGACTTATTTTATTAATTGACAGACATCACAAAGGTGGCCTTAGTGAATTCTAGTTTGGGTATGCCTCTCATAAAGTCTTTTTGGATGAATTTTTAAAGATATTTCATTCTTTTATAACACAATCTTCTATGTTATAATAAGGACTCATCAGCAATTATTTTAAGCAAAGAGAAATAGAAAATTCAGTGCAATTTAAATTACGCATGTAAATATAATTAATTATTTTTACTTGTAAAATAGTATTTCCATTTAACCTTATAATGCAGTTGATAGACAAGAATTTTATGTTGAAGAATTTATCATAGAGTTGGCTAATGCAGAGTAAATTGTGTTTTAAGCCATCTACTAATAAAATATTTTCATTGATGAAATTTTTTGAGTTGCCAATTATACCTGACCCCAACACCTTCCTAATGGTGTTATCTCCAAGTGTAACCTAGACCTTGCCCTGGCCTCATCAATAATGAAATATTTTACATCTCCAATCATGTGTCTTGAATATCCACTATCTAGGTACCCCATGCTCTCACTAGGCCTTTTATGAGAACGACTCTACAAAATTATTAAGGGTTGGACTTAGGAACCTGCACAAGTTTGGTTTCCACCTTAAGGATTGAAAGATGATAAGTTTGCATGCTATGTTGTGATCTAATTTTATAAGTCTATTTGGGTTATGGTGCCTCTTCCTAGGTTTAGATGATGATGCATATTGTGATGTGGTTTTATTTTTTTTAGGTGCAGTAATTTTTCTTGCAGAGTTTTGTTTGTACTTTCTAAAATTGAATTACCAACTTTTAATTCATGTTCCTTATTATCAGCTTTATTTAAATATGCCTTTAATTCCTTAAATAAAATTTCCAAATCAATATAAAAATTTTCAAGGAATCATGCTCAATAGTTGAATCAAGATGCTTTTTATTTAATACATCAAATTCATCAAACAAAATCATCTGATTGTTATCCAGAGTAGAGTTGTCTTTTCTAAGTTTTTCATGCTCTTTTTGAATAATTAAAAAACCAAAATTGAGGCTTGAATACATTTTCTTTACTTTCCCATATGCATTATAACTTGTTTTAAAAATTTTAAATTATTAATTATAGGAAAGCTCAAATACCTCTTCTTGATTAGAATGATCAAGATTGTTGTCTGCCATTAAGCACATGTTGGTTACCTCCTCTTCAACTTTTATATTAGATGAGTTTGAAAATAGTCAGCCTAAAAAGCCTTTTGAGTTTGTTACTTGCTCTTCTTAACCTTAGCATTTTTTTCACTCTTTTCCTTGATTGGGTGAGCTTTAAGATTTGTCCAATAATTCTTCATGTAGTCTGGCTTCGTGTATTCAAAACAGATGACATTAGAAGAAACCTTAGAATTTTATTTTGTTTACCTTTGTTCCATTGCTGACAATGCTTTTGCTTTTTCTTCAAAAAACTTTTAAATTGCCTTGTCATTAGCGCAATGTCATCATCATCTTCAGGACTAGAATTATCACTATCAGAATCATCATCCTTTAAGGCTATAGTTTTTTCTTTTCTTTTCTCACTGCATCATGTTGTCTTTCACTCACACCTTGCTTGTAAACAATGAGTGATTCAAGTAAGTTATTAATTGAATGAACATTCAGATCCTTGGATTCAACAATAATAATGATTTTGGCATCACATAAACTAGGTAGACAATGCATAATTTTATAAACCTTTTTAGAATTGGTAAGTTCTATACCTAAAGCATACAGGTAAGTGAAATTTTGGGTGAACCTAGCATTTCAGAAATAGACTCACTAGGTTTTATGCAAAATAGTTCATAATCATAGAGTTGAATGCTGAACCTAGATTTCTTTACTGCTTTTGTTCCTTCATAGGCTATGCAGTGTTTATCCCAAATTTCTTTTCCAATTGTGTAAGTAGATACACACATGTAATCTTCATATTTTAATGTGCAAAAAAAATGGTTTAAATACTTTGCATTCAGTTGGGCTAAATCTCTATCATCTATACTCCATTCAAAAAAAGTTATTTCATTTTTAATGACATTTACTAAATGTGAAGGTGCAGAATATCCTTCCTGAACTAACATCCATAAGCGATAATCAATGGATTGCAAAAGAGTAGACTTGTGAACTTTCAAAAAATTAAAAGAAATATTATTAAATAAAGGTGGTCGTGTGATTGAATACCATTTTAAAATATTATGATTACCAAAAAGTAGTCATGGAACATTTTTTAAAAGTTTTCTAAAACTTAGTTTTTGAATCCCTCTCTGATATCCCTTGAAAGTTAATATAGGTTGTTAAACCTAAGGAATAAGCCCGAGGCTAACCAAGAGGGAGTGACTTGGTTTTAAAAAAATTAAAATTATTTTTATATTTTTTTAAATATTAAAATTTTAAAATTTCAATAACGGATATGAAAGTAAATAAATTCACAATAACAAAATAAATCAAAGTTGTCAACCACACAATGAACCATAGAAAAATAAACTACAGAATAATAAAAATAGAACACATAAAAATTTATATTAGTTTGGTCCAACCTTACCTACGTCCACTCCTTGGAAACCTTCTTTTCAAGTATTGCACTAAAAGTAGTATCTTTTTTTTCCCCAAAGCAAGATGGAGAAATCCTTACAAAATCTTTTTCACCAACCCAGCGAAGGCAGAGAACCTAAAATTTTTTTCTCCCTCCTATTGATGGCAAAGAGCCAAGAATCCTTTTGCTTCCTTCTAGAGTAGGATAAGAACCACGACCTTGTGTTGAAGAATGTCTCCCAGAACCACACCATAATCAAAGCAGAGACTTGAAGAAGATTGGATGGAACTTTGCTTGGAGTAACCTTGTGAAGCTCCCATAACTCCACCTCACAAAAACTCTCCCACTCCTCTCTCCAAAAGCTCTCCTCAACTCTCTATCTAAGCTCCCTCTCAAGTAAACTCAATAGTAAAAAGATGTCTTGCAAGATAATGAAGGAATTTAAATAAAAATCCTTAAAAGAAGCCCTAAATTTTAATTTATCATCAAGGATCATCCCGTATCATCCTGTATGATTAGTACAAAATAGCACTGCCAAATAAGACAAACTGTATCAATCTCTATGATCAGTTCAAGAGATTGTACCGATCATCCTGTATGATCCTGCGATCATCCTACACGATTAATCTAAGAGACTGTATTGATCATCCCATATAATAAGTGATGATGGGAGATGATTAATCATTATCCCATGAATCTCTCGGGTCATATAATATGATCATCCTATACGATATGATTAAGCAATTAAATCATAAGTACTCTCCTAACCATAGGATCAATTTAGGTATGTATGTCACAAATCATCCATAAGATGTATATCATATTATACAATTAAAGTAAAATTTAAATATTAAATTATTGCCTAAATTATGATTGAAAGCTGAATATTATGATTATAACTAATCTTCCTATATAATTAGGATCATTCAGTATAATTAGTTTAATCAATCTGAATTAACAAAGGGTACCCAAACTAATATTTTTTGGTTATATGATCATCTAAAATGATATTTTTTTGGGAAAACTGTGATGGGGCCTCTACGTTAATATAAATGAACGGTTACAAGGCCATACGATTAGTTAAAAAAATTCATCTAGTATGATATTTATCGAACTATATGATTAGTTCAAAAATAAAAAAAATTCAACTCACCAGCTCACTCCCTCTAGTGTGTGTGTGCAAGGTTACTCAGCTTAGTATCCATCATATACATGACTTAACTCAAGAAAGGTAAAAGTATATTGAAGTTGAAATTACAAATAGAATCAACCCTAGTCTACCCAATCTTGAGTTGATCGAAGTTGTAAGTGAATGGTGAACCTGAAATGTTAGTGATTAGGGTAAGAAGATAGATATGCAATACATATAAGTAATAATAATATTGTTTGTTATTATTAAAATTATAGTACTTAGTTCCAGATTTGCAACATTCTAACCTTCCAATCTAAAGCATAAGATTGATATATAATTTAAGTTTGTAATTGAAGATATACCAAATTATTTTAAATAGGCACATTTATTTGAATTGCAAAAATTTATATTCTAACATTAGATTTACTTTAGGGCATCTTTGAGTGAGAGTTTGGACATCTATGGAAAGATATTTCAAGCGATCATTGAATTCAAATGCATCAAATACTATGGATGAGAATAACAATAAAGTTGAGATGGTTCTTGTGATGTTATAAACTTTAAGTTGTTTATTATCTTATAATTAACTTTCAATCTTCTTAAAATATAATTAGAATTTTTTAAAAACTATATATGCCAGTATCAAGCCTGGATAAAAAAACTTGAGGTAAAATTTTTAAAAAATAAAATTTAGGCTCCCCCTAAATAAATTTTTTGGCTCTACCACTATATTTAGGGGTGAAATGCATATAAATTTTTTAATTATATTTTAAATAGTTTCCATATAGTTTTTAAAAAATATGAAATAAATGGAAGATCCTTGTCTGAAACTATTATGGATGGTAACCCATGTAGCCTAATAATTTCCTTAAGTAAACATTTAGCTATATGGGAGGCATCATTAGTTTTTGAATAGGGTAACAAAAATATGCCATTTTTTAGAACCGATAAACAATCACAAAAATATTATCATATTCATGAGGAGTTCTTGGAAAACCTAAAATAAAGTCTATGGAAAGGTCCTCATAAGGTTGATTAGGGACTGAAAGAGCAAAGTACTTATTTGCTTTTTGTTTGAGAGAGTTGCTACTTAGATTTGCATGTTTTACACTCTTACAACTTGTATGTTTTTTATGATTCCAAATATTATTATTTTAATTATTATTTTCTCCAAACACATTTTGGAAGATTTATTTTTGCTCTTGTATGTACTTACATTTCAGAGAAATCATACTCCAGATTATTGATGACTTCAAATCAAGATCAGCTTAGAATATTTTGTAAATTAAAGTTTGTATTTTTTTATTTTATTGAGTCTCAGAGAGTGTGATTGTAATTGAGTAACTAAGCACACACACCTGGGGAAGAGTTTTAAAATTCACATTTTTTCTAAAAAAATTTATCATATAGTACAAACCAAGTTCGTACAGGATGATCTGGTCAGTTATATATTCCGAAATGAGAAATGGAATGAACAGAGAGCTAAATTTTTTTTCTAAGTATAGTTAATCTAGACAATAATTATCATTCTTCCCAGGACGATTAGCTCTGTTGCTGTTCATCCAGACAATATTTATCATTCGTTCCAGGATTATTGGCTCTATCATTGTTTGTCTAGACAATATTTATTGTTCGTCCCAGGACAATCGGCTCTGTCATTGTTCATCCAGACGATATTTATCATTTGTCCCAAGATGATCAATTCGATCACTGTTCGTCCAGATGATATTTATCGTTCATCTCAGGACGATCGGCTCTGTTTACTGTTCATCCAGACGATATTTATTATTCATCCCAGGATTATCTTCTCTATTCTAAAAGCTTATAGTCTGTCCTACATTTTCATACCAATGAAGTTTGTATATAATTGTTCGTACCAAACGAACCATGTTCGTATGGGATGATGATCGGGTACGAAGGTAATTCGTACCAATTTTCATAGAGTTCATACGCAATAGTTTTTATACTATTCGTGCATATAAAATTCGATCATACAGAATGATCGTGGATGCTAAAAAATTAAAAATTGAAGTTTTTTTTTTACGATTTTTCGTGTCTTTTCTATAAAAGATCCACTTAAAACTATCATGAAATCTTTTTATTCTCTGATCTTCATGAATACTAAAGGGAATTTGAAGGAGAGAGTGTTTGAAGGAGATTTCTTATTAGTGGAGCATGAAGGTTTCACTAGGTTACTCAAAGATAAGGATATCTGTGTGTTCTTTATAATTTCTTTACTCTTTTTTTCTTATCCTTCTATATTTCTTATGAGAAGATCTTTCAAGGATATATGGTTCTCAACTGACACTCGAGGAGTGTGAATAGCCGAAGGTTCTCTGCCTACACTTAGAGAGTGTTAACAGAGGAAGATTCTCTGCCTACACTTGGAGAGTGTTAAAAGCAGAAGGTTCTGCCGACACTTGGATGATGTAGAAGGATGATAGTTCTCTGTCGCACCGAGTAGTGGTGGAAGAGAGTTTTTGTTAAGGTATCTCCACCTTACTGTGGGGGCAAAAGGAGAGACACTAGTGGTAAAAGTGTAATACCTGAAGTGGGAGACTTCAGAAAGTGGATGCAGGTCATGTTTGACCGAACCACTATAAACCTTTGTCTTTTTTATTTTTGCTTCCTTAAATTTCTGCTTTTTATTTTTAGTGGTTGAAAAATTATTTTTATAAACATAAAAATCAACTTGCTCAGTTTTTAAATCGGTTTTGAATTTTTAATTATAAAAAGAGGAAAGTTTTTAAATTACCAATTCACCCCGCCCCCCCCCCCCCCCTCTTGGTTAGCCTTTGGGATGTAAGCTTAGGTCTAACAACCTAACTCATATTCAACAAGTTTCAACAAGTGGTATCCGAACTTATTTTCAAAATCATAAGTTTAGACTACTTTTTTATTAACGACCATGGCTACTTTTGGAAACTGAAACACACCAGAAGGTTACTCTATAACTAGACATCTCTTGTTTGATAATATTTCTTTTAAATTTTGTAAAACATGCATGTCAACATTTTTACAGTGTCTTGATTATCGTATGTGAATCTTAGTATAGGAAGGGTATACAAAACCAACTAGATTAGTTGATGGAGTTAGAGTTGAAATTCCCTTTGCAGACTGGACTATAGAACAATATGAACTAGCATAACTTAATGCTAAATATTTGAACAGTTTCTTTTGTGCACTTAAATCTGAAGATTATATGCGGGTTTCCACTTGCAAAAGTGGAAAGAACATATGTGATAGACTATATAATATATGAAGGGACTAATGAAGTTAAATAATCTAGACTTAATATCTTTTTGCATGACTATAAACTTTTTTGCATGAAATCCAATGAATCCATTTTTGACATGTACACAAGTTTTACACAAATAGTCACTTCTTTACATGCATTGGGTAGGGAACTAACAAATGCTGAAATGGTTAATAAGATACTTCGTTGTTTGCCTACTACTTATGATGCTAAAATAACTGTAATTATAGAGTCTAAAGACTTAAATGTTTACTTTATTGATAATCTTTTTAGATAACTTATTGCTTATGAGCAAGGAGTGAGTCAATGAAGATTGATGCAGGAGAGCCACGAAAGGAGAATAACATTGCACTAAAAGTGGAGGAATCGAAGAGTGATCTATTACAACCTGAGGATGAGGACGACATTTGTTGATGACTAGACAGCTCAGAAGCTTTTTAAAGATGAAGCAAAAGAGAAGCCAATAATAGAATTGAGGTAAGTTAAACAGGAATGTCAAGGTTTCTAATGATGTGATTTGCTATAAATTCAGGAAACCTGGACACATTAAGTCAGATTGCCCAAAACTCAAAGCCACTCATAGCAAGGAGAAGATAGAGGACAAACCAATTGTAAGGAAAGGCAAGAAGAAATTCCAAAGAGGTTTCTGGGCGGACTTAGCTTCATACTCGTTAGAAACTGAAAAGGAGAAAGAAGTCACCAACTTGTGCTTAATAGCAGATAATTTTGATCAGTCAGACCAAGAAGAGGTATGTGACTTGACTTACAATGAACTTTTATAAGTTTCTAAAGCATACATGATGCGTATAGGAAGTTAAAGAAAATACATGCTAGTCTAAACTTAGAGCTATAATAACTGCAAAGAGAACATGAAATCCTTAGGAAAGATCATGCATTAATTGATAGCAACCACATGAAATTACTTGACAAGTTCGATGATTTGAATAAGACAAGTAAAAATTTAAAATCATCCTATACAAAATTGGAAAAAGAATTTAAAGATTTTAAGGATGAATCAGAGAGTATAAAATATCAGTTAAATTATACTAATCATTTATTGGAAGATATGAATATAATTTTTAAATTGAAAATAAAAGCTCTAGAGAAAAATAGGATACCGCCAAGACTTAAAGATTTTACTAATCCTATTTTATATCCAAAATTCATACAATCCATGAATAGAAAGAATAATTATAGAAGATTAAGAAATCTATTTCCTGGAGATAAATGCCATAATTGTGGATTGATTGGACATATAGCACACACCTGTACTTTGGATAGAAAAACTCATTTGGTGTGGAAGCCTAAGATGCATAAACCTAGACATATCATACATGCATCTATTTTAAAATTGCCAAAAGGAGAACCCAAATTTGTTTGAGTTCCTAGGTCTAACGTTTGATGATTTTGTAGGAACGCTCTCACACAAGGCCTCGTGAGAGCATATGATATCTGAATAGTGGTTGCTCAAAGCATATGATTGGAGATACTAAATAATTTATATCACTGGAAGCCAGAAGTGGAGGCAGGGTCACACTTGGAGATAATACCATAAGAAAGGTGGTTGGATCAGGTATGATTGAAAATCTTGATAACTTTTTTATTGAGAATGTACTATTAGTTGAAGGATTAAATCATAATCTTTTAAGTATTAACCAGATATGTGATAAAAGTTATAGCGTTAAATTTTTTCCTACTAGCTGCATATTAAGCCTGAATGGTATTGATGTTTTGCATGGTATATGGGTAAATAATATTTATATGCTAGATTTAGATTATATCAAAACTTCTAATACTTTCTGTTTGAAAACTATTTCTGATGAATCATGGCTTTGGTATAGGAGACATTATCACTCTAACATGAAAAATCTTAAGAGGATTACCCAAAAGAACTTAGTTAGAGGTATACCAAAACTAGACTTTATTAAGGATCACCTTTGCGAAGCATGTCAATTAGGAAAATAGGTGAAGTCCTCTTTTTAGTTCAATAAGAATCTTAGAACTAGTAAACCATTAAAATTTTTGCATATGGATCTCTTTGGACCTGTTGGAACTGTAAGTCTAGGAGGAAAAGTATACAGATTTGTGATAGTAGATGATTTTTCAAGATTCACATGGGTTAGATTTTTAAACCATTAGAGTGAATCATTTGAGGAGTTTAGAGATTTTTTGACTTGAATTCAAAGAAAAATAGGATGTGAGATTTTGACTATTCAAAGTGATTATGGTGGAGAATTTGAAAATAAGAAATTTGAGAATTTTTGTAAGGAGAAAGGGATTGATCACAATTTTTCCGCACCTAGAACCCCTTAGTAGAATGGGATAGTTGAAAGGAAAAAAGAATATTAATAGAAGCAGCTTGAGCCATGTTGGCAGAATATTCACTTCCAAAATATTTTTTGGCTGAAGCGGCTAGCACGGCATGTTATGTTCTGAATAGGGTGAACATTAAATCGAGTTTAAATAAAACAACCTATGAGTTACTTAAGGGAAAAATACATAATTTGTCATATTTGCATATTTTTGGATGCAAGGTGTTCATACATAATAATAGAAAATCTGTCTTAGAAAAATCTGATAAAGGAATTTTTCTTGGATACTCTAGTGTTGGAAAATCTTATAGGATATTCAATAAAGAAAATTAGGTAGTTGAGGAGACCACACATTATATTTAATGATTCTGGTAATTTGGAATAGCCGATTGTTGAAGAGGATGAGCTAGAAATTGACTCCCAAAAGATTAAGAAAATAAATTTGGATGAAAATTTGGAGATTGAAAACCTCATTGCCTAGATATTTGAAATTTTCTAAAAACCATCCAAAGGAATTGATTATAGGTGAACCTAGTGAGGGTGTTAGGACTAGGTGTGGACTGAACAAAGAAGTTAATCATTCAGCCTTTATTTTTATGATAAAACCCACAAGTATTAATCAAGCACTTTCAGATAAATTTTGGATTTTGGTAATACAAGAAGAATTAAATCAATTTATAAGAAATAAAGTTTCGGAATTAATTTCAAGTCCAAAGGATCAAAGTGTAGTTGGAACTAAGTGGGTATTCAAGAAAAAAATGAATGACACAGAAGTAGTTATTAGAAATAAGGTTAGATTGGTGGCTAAGGGGTATAATCATATTGAAGAGATTAATTTTGAGGAGACTTTTGCTTCTGTAGCTAGACTTGAAGTAATTAGGGTTTTGTTAGCCTTTGCCTATTTTAGAGGATTTAAATTATACCAAATGGATATTAGAAGTGTTTTTTTGAATGGGGTGATTCAAGAGGATATTTATGTTGAACAACCTCCAGGCTTTGAAAATTCAAAATACCCAAATCATGTTTTCAAATTAAAGAAGGCATTGTATGGAATAAAACAGGCACCTAGAGCTTAGTATGAGAGGTTGAGCACCTTCCTACTTAAGAGATCTTTTAAAAAAAGAAGTGTGGACACAACTCTATTTTTAGAGAAATTAAGAGATGACATACTCATTGTACAAATTTATATTGATGATATCATCTATGGATCTACTAATAAAAATCTTTGTGCTATTTTTTTTTAAATAATAAGTAGTGAATTTGAGATGAGCCTAATGGGATATTTGAATTACTTTTTAGGTTTTAGCATTAAGCAACTTGAGGAAGGAACATTTCTTAATCAGTCAAAGTATGTTAAGGACATCCTCAAAAAGTATGAGATGGACAATGCAAAACCTGTTAGTATACTTATGAGTTCCTTAGTTCAGTTGGATAAGGACCTAAAGGAAAAAATTTGTTGATCAAAAGAAATTTAGAGAAATTATTGGATCTTTGCTTTACTTGACAGCTAGCTGACTCGATATTATGTTTAGTGTTTGTTTATGATTTGGATTTCAATCAAATCCAAAAGAATCACATTTGGCAGCAGTGAAAAGGATTTTGAAATATCTCTTAGGAACTTAAAACTTAGGAATTTGGTATCATAAGTTTAACTCTTCATTTGAAATAATTGGATATTCAGATTCTGACTTTGTAGATTGTAGAATTGATAGAAAGAGTACTTCTAGAACATGTTAATTTATTAGAAATTCTTTAGTCTCTTGGTCCATTAGAAAATAAAGTTCTGTAGCCCTATCTACTGCTGAAGCTGAATATATTGCCTTAGGAAGTTATATGGCACATGTACTTTTGTTGAAATAACAGTTGATTAATTTAAAATTAACAATAGACACAATTCCCATTTATTGTGATAACACTAGTGCCATTTGGATTTCTAAAAATCTTTTTCAACATTCAAGAATCAAACATATAGACATCAGGCATCATTTCATAAGGGATCATGTATCCAAAGGAGAAATTGAAGTCAATCATATTTCAACTAAAAATCAACTTGTAGATATTTTTACAAAATCACTAGCCTTTGATACTTTCAGCACCTTAAGAACAAGGCTTGGTGTGATTGATTTGAATGTTTAATTAAATGTTTCTGCAATATTAATGTGTTTTTGTAAGTGTGTTTTTGTTTTTGGGATTTTACTTGTGTGTTTTTCTATTTTTGTGCATGTTTGTTTTTGTCTTTTTTTTATCTTTTATTTTTGTGTGTTTTCAAAATATTTTCACATTCAAATTCATGTTTTTGAGCAATAATATAGAATTTCTAAGTGTGATATTCGTCTGTATGAAATTAATTTTATACTGGACGAATTCTGTAGCGTATCGATCAATTAGATAGAATAGAATGCATACAGTTTTTTTTGTTTTTAATATAGTTTGTCTGTATGATCTTCAAGATCATCTGGATGATGTGTATTGAATCGTATGTATGCATCTAGATGGTTATACGAATAGGAGCAGTTATTATTTCAGATCTTACGTACGAACCTGAAGTTCATACATTCAAACCATGTGTCATTCTGAATGGGCGACGATTCAAACCGTCATAAAAATGATATTAAATAACTGATCATCCTGGACGAACAACTGTTCATCTATATGATCATTTGGTCAAAAAGTATGTACGAAAAAGATGCGTTGTAACTCGTATGATTATGAAAAGTAGTTTCATTTTAACCATATTCATTCGTACATATGAAATTCTACTTTGTCCATACGAACGCAAGCATCGTAGGGACAAACCATTTTTTGTCTGTACAAAATATCATTTTTTTTAAATTGAAGGGCTTTAGAACTCAAACTTCATTCACTTCAAAAGCCTTTTCTAACCTTCTTTCCCTTTGATCTTTCTATGGCAAGCTCAAGCAAAAGGATTAAACATGCTAAGGAACTGACTACGGGACCTTCCTCTAGGAATGTTCATGAAAATTTCCTATCCAAAGCAAATGAAGAATCCTTTCCTAAGTTTGTATCCGCAAAAATCACCCCTTCTAGAGTTTTGATTTAAGAAAATTCAATCTATCAAATATTGCCACTTTTTGCCTCTAACCAATTCGAGATTATCCTTACTCTGATTTACTCTTTCAACAAGGCTACATTCCATTATTTTCTTGCAAACATGTCTTTTAACTCTGATCAAAATAGCATTAGATCCTATGTTCTAGAGAAGAATGTAAAAATAACCAAGGAGGATATGGGGATTTTCTTAAACTTAAGGATTGAAGAAATAAGGTCCCACACTTTGACTTCTATTTCTAATTTTGATTGGACTGAGATAAACTGTGTGCTTAGAGGAATTAGACAAGAATGTCATTTGCCTAAAGTAAACACCTTACACCAAGATGCTAGAATCATTCAGTATATTCTTAGGACTTTCATCATTTTAAAAGATGGTGATAGAATTAATATCACTCTTCTTCTTTCCACTGTCACTTATCTGATCATTACTGACCAACCTATTGATAAAGCCCAACTCATTCTTGACTACCTTTATGGGTTTTCTGAAATTGGCCATGAATCCCATAAGAGAAAGAAGGACATTGCCTTAGAAGATCTTGTGGCATACATTCTTGAGAAGAAGTATGAATTAATTCATCCTGATGTGTCTCATCTAGAAGAGCCCTTGTACTATAATGATGGTTCATTCTGAGCTATCTTTGCTAAACATGATGAAGGTGCTGACACTGAGGGAGAGGAGAGAGGACCTGCACCCGCGCCTGCTGGTGGACCAAACTTTCAGGAGTTGGTTCATCGCTTTGATCATCTTGAGAGTCACTTTGATCGATGCTTTGATCGAATTGAGACTCATCTACAATAGCAGGATGCAACAGTACCAACAAGATATTTGCTGGATACGAGGTCAATTCAACTCTGTGAGCTCAAATATGGCTATGATGAGTATCTATTTTAATTTCTTCAACCAGCCACCTCCTCCTCCAAATCAGGGCCCCTCTAAATGATGACTGCACTTCTACTGTGATATTCTTTATCAGTTCTGATGATGTGACCTGATGTGATTTGATATGTTGATGTTTGCAGTTTTTGTAATCGTCTTTTATGTGTGTTTTTATGTTCATTGTCTTTATTTTTATTTTTTTAGTTTGAATTGATATCAAATGTGTTGAACTGTAATATCATTTACTTTGATATCAATAAAAATCATCTTGTCTTATTTTAGTTGATTTTGATCTTGTCATGAAATATTTGTTAGTCTATATGATTATCTTGAGATAAGTGATCTATCTAAAAGGTGGTATATTTTGAAAAGCAATGCAAAAATTCACATCATTAGAAAAATCTAATTTTTCATAAATTTAAATTAATTTATAACTTAATCAAGTTAATGATATCTTTCTCATATTCTTTTTAGGCATACAAAATTTTAGTATTATTATTGCAATCTTGATGTCTTATTATTATTTATTTCCTAATTCAATATAATTATCTTTATACTTAGAAAATTTTGAGCTTTTAGATTATTGATATTTGAAAGAACAACTTGAACATTTGAAAATGTACAAAGGTACAAAAAATTGAAAGAATGCGTGATGGTTCATAAATTGAAAAGGGAATAAAATTAGCTAAAATATAAAAAGAAACACAAAGTGTGCCACAAATACTAAAAGAGGCGCAATGTCTCCACATGTATATGTTCTTTCTTCTATCTTTTAATCTTCAATTTTAAATCAATCTAATGTTCAATTATAATTAATATTGGAACTTGACTTACATTAATTTTCAATTCATCACTTTTGTAATTATTTTTTCTTATCAAATTATCTAAACTGATTCATGACTTTGATATATTTATCTTATTTTGGTTATATCTTAATTTAAATGATGTAATTTTTTTTTTCTTTAATGAACTTTAATTTTATTATTACTATCATAACTTTATCTCTTTCAGCATCATTTATCAAAGGCTTCTCATATGACTTCTTACATTTCTGTTATTCGTTTCTTTATCTCTTTTTGCTGTTATTAAAAAGGGGAAGAAATATTATTTGTCTTATTTTAATCTTGTTTAGTTCATGCCTTGTGTATTTTTTATTTTTTTAGGTTTATTTAAGGTTTTTTGGTTCTTGTATCAGTATCGTTTTTGTGTGTGAAAAACTTTAAAATTAAAAAAAAAATATTTTGTTCATAATAAATGCCCCTTATACTCACATACTTATTCATTCAAGAGGAGTTTAGGAGAAACTTAGGTTTTTTAAATTTACACAAACAATAATTATTTTGCCATCATCAAAAAGGGGAGATTGTTTAAGGGAGTTGCTACTTAGTTTTGCATGTTTTACACTCTTGCAATTTGTATATTTTTTATGATTCCAAATATTATTATTTTAATTATTATTTTCTCTTAACACATTTTGGAAGATTTATATTTTCTCTTGTGTGTACTAACATTTCAGGGAAATTATACTCTAGATTATTCAAGACTTCAAATCAAAATCAGCTTAGAATATTTTATAAATTGATGTATTTTTTATTTTATTGAGTCTGAGAGAGTGTAATTATAATTGTAACAAAGCACACACACACCTAGGGAAGAGTATTAAAATTCACATTTTTTTAAAAAAATTGGATCGTACAGTACGAACCAGGTTCATACAGGATGACGATCTGGTCAGTTATATAATCCCAAAAGAGAAATGGAATGAATAGAGAGCTAAATTTTTTTTCTAAGTATAGTTTGTCCAGATGATATTTATCGTTCATCCCAAGACGATCAACTCTATCACTGTTCGTCCAAATGATATTTATCATATGTCTTAGGACGATCAGCTCTATCGCTGTTCATCCAGACGATATTTATTATTCGTTCCAAGACGATCAGCTCTATCATTGTTCATCCAGATAATATTTATCGTTCATCCCAGGATGATCATCTTTATCGATGTTCGTCCAGATGATATTTATCGTTCATCTCAGGAAAATCGGCTCTGTTTACTGTTCATCAAAACAATATTTATTATTCATCCGAGGACAATCTTGTCTATTCTGAAAGCTTGTAATCTGTACTGCATTTTTATTCCAACAAAGTTTGTATATAATTATTCGTACCGAACGAACCATGTTCGTACGGGATGATGATTAGGTATGAAGGCAGTTTGTACTAATTTTCATTAAGTTCATACGCAACAGTTTTTATACTGTTCGTACGTACGAAATTCGATCATACAGAATGATCGTGGATGCTCAAAAATTGAAAATTATAATTTTTGTATAGTTTTTCGTGTCTTTTCTATAAAAGGTCCACTTAAGACTGTCATGAAATCTTTTTGTCATTTGATCTTCGTGAATTCTAAAGGGAATTTGAAGGAGAGAGTGAGAGAGAGTGTTTGAAGAAGATTTCTTTCTAGTGGAGCGTGAAGGGTTCACTTGGTTACTCAAAGGTAAGGATCTCTGTATGTTCTTTGTTATTTCTTCACTATTTTCTCTTATCCTTCTAGATTTCTTGTGAGAAGATCTTTCAAGGAGATCTGATTCTCTGCCGACACTCAAGGAGTGTGAATAGCCGAAGGTTCTCTGCCTACACTTGGAGAGTGTGAATAGCGGAAGGTTCTAAAAAGCAGAAGGTTCTCTACCGACACTTGGAAGGTGTAAAAGGACGACAGTTCTCTACCGCACCGGATAGTGATGGAAGAGAGTTTTTGTGAAGGTTTCTCTGCCTTGCTGTGAAGGCAAAAGGAGAGACACTAGTGATAATAGTTCAATACCTAAAGTTGGAGACTTCATGGAGTGGATGTAGGTTGTGTTTGATCGAACCACTATAAACCTTTATGTCTTTTTTATTTTTGCTACCTTTAATTTCTGCTTTTTATTTTTCAGTGGTTGAAAAATAATTTTTCATAAAAATCAACTTGCTCAGTTTTTCAATCGGTTTCAAATTTTTAATTATAAATAGAGAAAAATTTTTAAATAATCAATCGGCCCCCCTCCCCCCCCCCCCCCCCCCCCCCCCCGCCCCCCCCCCCTCGTGGTTAGCCTTTGGGACATAAGCTTAGGTCTAACAACCTAACTCATCTTCAACAAGTTTCAACACTCTTTGCTTCATTAATTTGGCAAGTTTTCAATTTCTCTTTTCAGAGAGAGGAAAAAAAGTATTGATTCCCCTAATTTGATAGTTTTGTCCTTACTAAAGTGTCCTTATATAACCCTAGATTGAAGTCCGGTTATCAAAAAATCTCTAAGTGATGATCTATAGATGGAAAGTTTATTTTTTCAATAAAGATGAACATGTAAAACATAAAAAAGGACAGTTAGTGTAAGAGGTTTATCCAAGTGATCATGATAAAGAAGATGAAAATAAGGGCATGTGATATCTTTTATCCTCAAAAATCCAGGAATTTGTGATTCTATAGATGAGATGTCTAATTTGACTCATGATAGGGCATTTGTGGTTTTTTTTTTCATACTTGGATTGTATTTCAAAAGGAAAGAATAGTCTTTCAAAAGTTTAACCCATTTTGTATATATGTGATTATATTTTCTTTAGGAGCTAATAAACTTAAAGGCATGATGCTCATAATGAAGGGCATATTCATTATGTAATAGATAATATCTCTAATAGTTAAGGGATTTGATAATTGAATAAAATTCTCTATCACAAGTAGAGTTACATGACTTTTCCTTATTAAAATTTCCACTAAAAAAGTAATGGGGTGGTTGTCTTGAATAAGCACTTCACCTATGAAAATCTTAGAGGCATTGCAAGAGACTTCAAAGGGCTTGGAAAAATCAAGCAATTTAAAGATAGGTACAGAGATTTATGAGGATTTTAATATGGTTAAAATCTTTGGCTATATTAGTAGTCTAAACAAAGTTATCCTTTTTAAGGAAATTTAGGATTGGGGCTATGATGGTTCTAAAATCCTTAATAAACCTCTAATTAAATGTGGCCAATCCACAAAAACTTCAAGCATCATAGATTGATTTTGATAATGGCCACTCTATAATCAATTTGATTTTGGCTGGGTTAGAATGGAGTCCACTAACCAAAATGATGAATCCTAGAAATATGACTTTTTTTTAAGGAAAAAATATTTTTCTATATTTATGTTAAGTTTTTTTATTCTTGAGATTAGAAATTTAAGTTAAAGATATCCTAAATGTGACTTCTCATCCATGTTATAAATTATAACATTATCAAAATAAACTAAAAAAGTTTTTCTATGAATGGTTTAAATATTTTAATCATTAATCTCATGAAGGTACTAGGAGCATTAGATAACTCAAATGACACAACTAACCATTCATATATGCCATCTATTATCATAAAATCAGTCATCCATTCATCAACTAGCCTTATCCTACTTTGATGGTAGTCACTTCTAAGATCTATTTTGGAGAAATTAAAGATTAAAAAAAAGATCAAGCATGTCATTTAGTCTAGGGATGGGGAACAAATACTTGATTGTATTCTTATTTATGTCCTGACTATAAATGCACATTCTTTAAGATCCATCCTTTTTTGGTGTTAGAAGGGATAGGACAACACATGGACTAAATCTTTCTTATAAGAAACCCTTCTTAATGATTTCATTCATTTGATGTTGTAGTTATGCATGATCAGTGCAGTTCATCCTAAAATGTGATAGGTTAGGTAATTGGAAACCTAGGGTGAAGTCAATGGCACGTTGGATGTCTCCCATTAGAGGTAGCTCATCAAGTAGTTTGTTAGAAGTTAACAAATTTAGAAATGAGATTACAAACTACAACAAGTATGTAAATCTATGAAAGAGTGAGAGAGATCTCCTTAACATGTAATAAATATAGTGTGACATTCGTACTACATTCTTTTGTCAACCTTTAAAACCTTAAGTTTTTAAAATGAATCCTAATAGAAAGAGGTAAGTTAGTTAGGATGGCTATTTGGGTTATAATTGAGGAAGAAGTTTGGTGATCAAAAACTATAAGCTACAGTTTAGTTGTCTTTTTATGTGTGATCATAAGTTTAATATTAAAAGGGATTTTATGAGGGGGAAGTGCAACCTCTTTCTCTTATCATTTAATAGGAAGCAGCTTGATAGTCTTATTATTTACTTTAAATGCATGAGTATTTTCTACACCATAGTGAATCATATCTCTATCATAAAGACAGGATCAACCTAATAGGATATAGGTTATATTCATGGGTAGAACATCTCACATAAAATTTGATTCTTGTAAGTACTATTCTTAATTGAAACTAAGCATTTGGATGTATAGGGTAATTATGTATGATTAACCCAACTTACGTGAAATGCTCGGGATGAGGTTTGGGTTTTAGGTTTATCTAAAGAAGAACACTAGTAGAGATAACTTTCATTGCACTCTCACTGTCTACAACAACTTCAAATCTCTTTTCATTACAAGTGGTTATCACTTGAAAAAAAATACTATGTCAATATCATACTTCTAAATTCTATTTATCTACTTAAAGACATCTCATAACAGCCAGTGTATAATCTAATTCATGTTCATTTTCTATAGGAGTGCCATCATCCAAAAATTCCTTCTAAGTTTTATGTTCAAGTGACTTAGTCTCATCTAAAAATAGGATTTTTGTACTGCAGTGATTTTGCATATGGGCCTTTTTAAGACAATTAAAATAAACATTATCATTGGTTTTCTTATGGTTGGATTCAGGGAGAGCTAAAGGTTTGTGGGTAATAGTGGATGATGACTTAGTAGATGTCAAGGATGATGGTTCCATACTAGACCTAGATGTGTAAGTTGAATAGGATGAATTTTTTGGTTTTGAAGAGGAAATTACTTTCTTTAGTTTTCAATCATCAGAGCAAAGTGAAAGGCATCTTCTAAAGTATGAGGATCATGCTACTCAACTTCATTCTTGATTTCAGGTCAAAGTTTAATGACAAATTTATTTGTAAGTTGTCAATCAATGTTAGTGCAATTTTTCCTTGCTAGGAGAGACTCATAGGCATTCATATAGTTAGTAACAGGCATAGCTCCTTGTTTAAGAGTAAAAAAATGGCTATGTTGATATTTTTCATAAAACTTAGGATAGTGTTTAGTCTTTAAAATTTATTTCATCCCAAGTCTATTTGCTTCTACCATTCCTAAGTTCCTTGGCTAAGATGTTGGTCCAATAGACTTTAGCATGGCCTATAAATTTTATCTTAGCAAATTTTATTCATTGATAATCATACATATTATACAATTCAAAAAGATCTTCCATTTGGGTCAACTAATGTATAAATGTATTAGGATTATGAATTCCATAAAAAAAGTTGGGGCTTCAATTTTTATTTTCTAATAAGGATCATTAAGAACCCTAAAATCCTATCTAGGTTGATGTTATTATGTTTAATTTCTTAAAAAAATAAAAAGAAATAAAGAAATAATAATATTACGTTTAATGTCTTCTAAGTTGATCATCCCTAAGTTTAAGATTGGTTAGTTGTGAAGATTAATAGTTAAATTTTGTAGTTGATCTTAAAGAATTTGAAACAAATTTTTAAACACATTAAACTTTTCATCAATAATATCAAATTCTCATTATGTAATTTGATGGAAGTTACATTATTTTTGAAGTTCTTCCAATTGGTCTATAGTGGTAGCTTTAGGCGGCGTGTTGATATGCAATATGTGGAAACAACATATAGAATGCTTTTTTTAATGAATGGGAGAGAGATGAGAGGTAAAGCTTTTAGTTGAGAGAGGTGGAAAGAGAATATATATGTGTAATCAAAGTAAGATTGAGGCTAAGAGAACTTCCAGAAGGGGAGGGGGTACAAGACCACTTACGTCCCAAGCTCTCTAATTTAGTTCTTTTTGAAAAAGTTCTATTTAGACGTAAAAAGAAAGAGAAAATTTTATTTTTTAATGAATTTTACAAGGCAATAATTCTTTGAAATATTAATAATACTCAAGGCATATAAATTTAAAACGAATATCACAGAAATATAATGTTAAGCTATCTTGTCTTAATTTTAATTCAAGGAAAGGCTTTTATTTGTGGAGCACACCCATTTTTATTTGAGGAATCTCAATAAAAATTTAGCTTATAGTATGTTCACTCAAAGATTAGGTTAGGCCTTTTTTGGTGGTGGTATTAACTCGGAAAAAGCAAATTTCTATAAAGTTGTTAACTAATATGCAATTTTTTAAGTTTACTTTTTTATGAATTTTATGTTTGGGATTCTTGGGAACTAATGGTGATATTTTTATGAATTTTAGATCAGTGGTTAAAAAGTTATGAAACATTTAATTTGGTTGCTCGTAACAGACAGTTGTCACTATATATTGAAACTTTGGCTATAATATATCTGGGTTCTTTGGTAGTTAAGACCTTCGAAGGTTATGAGATTTGTGTTGAACAATTTAGAAGAGTTTTGGAGAGTTTGTATATGTTTGGGGATTATCACCAATAAAAGAGAGAACATACAATAGATTGAATAGTTGGGATTCTTAAACATGGAAGATATCAAGTTTTTAATTGAATACCTTCAAAAATAATTCTTCTTTTAATAAAAAAAGCTAAGCCTAAAAAATTCCAACAACAAATATTCATAGCATGAAGTAAACTTTATCATGTAGTTAATTAAACAAACAAGAAGTCCATAACTGATCCTTCCCATTATCGTCAAAAGTAAGAATACCACAATCTCTAAGAGAGCTGTCAATGTACTCTCGAAGAGAGTGACAAGAAGTTGAGTAGAGAAGAAAAGCTATTCATCACGTTAGAGAAAGAGTTCTTTTCCCATAATAGTTATCAATAACTAAAATACTCTCTCTTTTTTTTCCTATATTATTGCTTACACAAGATGAATTTGTCATTTTAGTAGGAATTCAATAGAAAGGAGATTGTCCTTTAATTTGTTCCAAAATAATTATAAAGCCCCAAGAAATTTATTCTATAAAAACTTTTTATTGAAAAGTTCTTTGTGAAAACCTTCTCAATATTTTCTTCTAAAAAATTGTTACCAACATCTCAAAAGTGCTACAAATCAACACTAAACAAAACTATTTAGCTATATCTAGACAAACATATTTATTTAACTTTTTAGACAAATCTTCCGGAATGAATGTCAATAGTTCAAGGGATCACATTAACATCTAGTATATGAAAGCTTCTAAATGGATGTTGGTCTTCTTTTTAGTTTCACTTGTATCTGACGTTAAGGTTAATTGTGCCTAAACATTGCTATCCAACTTATCATTACACTCCATGGCCATCCACAACATTCTACATTTTCTTTGAAATACTTTTTATTAGGAAATATACAAGATAGATGAAGAAGAAGAATGACAAGAAGAAGAAGAGGAAGTAGGGGAAGGTCTCACACCGAAGAAGGTCTGACCGGGTTGGTCTTCGCGTGAGGAAAAGAGCAAGCAACGCGCTAGTGGGAAGTGCTCCTACAACAGCAGCTGCGACGTTCGGCACTGGTTCGCTCCTCTAGGGCTTGAGTTATGGATTGCACGCACGAAAGAAGAAGGGACTAGAAAAAGTCGAGCTCATGCGTATAAGATTGGGATTTTAGAATTAGGGATTCAGTTTATAATTGCACCGATTAAAATCAATGCTAATTGCACTAGTTTAAACCGTTTCTAATTGCACCGGTCAAAACCGGCACAAATTGTAGCAGTTAAAACCGATGCTAAAAAGGGTTTTGACAGCAGTATTAAAACCACTCTTAACAACTGCTGTGAAAAATCTTATTTTTTTTATAGTGAAAGCTGCATTCGTCACAATAATTTTGTAAAGTTTCTAACCCATGTTTTGGCCGGCTAAACAATGGCAGTTGAATCACATTATTTTATGGCAAAATATTTGTGTTTTTTAGAGTAATCCAATGGCCAAATAACTCAAGTTTTTAATGATGCCTTAAGGTGAAAAAGCATAGAAAAGTTTATTTCCCTAGATTTTTTTGGAGGAACTGCGCACAGTCTTGTCAATTTCATCATTATCCATTTGCTTAAGGTGGTTGTCGGGCAAGGGCATATAAGATTTTATTTGAGTCAATTTTTTAAAAATAATTTTTTAATAAAAAATTTTTATGCTAAAAAATTATTTTATAAAATAGTAAAAAAATATTTTTAATATAAAAATGATCTAAAATAAGAAATAATAATAATAATCTAAAACTATTCCAAACAAAATTTAATTTTGAATAGCAAAAGCAGGTAAGCAGATTCTCCTTCCAAAGGAAAAAAAAACAAAAAAAAAAGGGAAATTTACATACATACCACTATATACTTAATATTTTACATATCTAACACCTAATACATTAATATTACATATATATCACTCAAATCCCTACTTTATTTCGTTTCTACCACTCCATCTAACGCCTCCTCACGACGTTTCTCTGCCTTCCGAACGACGTTTCTCTGCCTCATAATAAGGACGCGAATCTGAGAGTCGGCTAGGGCATATGAAGCAAGGAAGGTAAGCTCTCACGCATTCTCTCATTTTTGCTCAAACTAATTTGTTTTGCCGGTCTTCCTGATGCATTCTCGTATTTTTTTTTTCACTGATCAAGTTTGCTCGGAGAGCTTGTTGTCCGTCAAATTTTTTTTCAAATTGATTTGTTTTGCCGGACCGCTTCATTCCGAAATTATTGCTTTGAAAATGATTTTGTTAGCTTTTGGTAGGAAGGTTCTTTACCGGATTTTAAATTGATTTTGTTAGCTTTCCTAGTTAAAACTGAATCATTATAGCTTCAAAAGCTGCAAAATTTGCTTATGAAACGATTTGATAACCTTTTAATTTAAGTACAGATTTGCTGAAATTTTCTTATAAGTACAGATTTGATGACCTTTTTTTATAATTACAGATTTGATGAAATTTTCTTTCTTATTAATTTATAAACTGGTAAGCAATCTGCTGTTGTGCATATTTTCAGGTTTTGCAAAAGGTTTAATGAGTTCTTCGAGTTCTTCCGTTGTGAAAAACAGGCCGCAACATTCTAAGGTGTACTGCCATTGTCATTTAAAATGTGTCTTGTATACTTGCCACCGTGGACCCAACAGTGGAAGGCAGTTTTATAGGTGTGTTTATAATAGAAGTGAGGATGACTGCAGTTACTTTAAATGGGTGGATGAGCAAGAAGACCCATCTTATGTCACACATTACGAATTGAAGGCATATGAAGCAAGGAATTCTAAGAATTTTGACTCGATTCGTCTGACGTTGAAAGTTTTGTTAGTGATGGTTTTTATCGACATTACAGTACGAGTTTATTTTGGTTAGTGTTATGTTGTGTTCAAGCATATGTTGTGCTTGCTTTTGTGGAATGCGAAACAAACTTTGGTGTATCTTGGAGAAATTGTCTCCTTCTATTGTATGAAAAGGAATCATGTAATTTTTGCTTTTATGGAATTATAAAAACTTTGAGCAATGGAATTTGTATTCCAAATTATAGATATGACAGTGTGTTTATATTCATCTAATTACTTTTTAGCATTTTTATAACAACAATATAAGATGAAAGCTGCTGTTCCGGTAGTAGCTGCAGTTCCGTTCGGATGTCAAAATCCCGTAATAGCTCCAGTTCCGGTAGTAGCTCCAGGTAGTTCCAATATCTAGGTTTTTCTAATATTAGCTCCAGGTAGTTCCAATATCCGGCATAATGGAGTATATGCTGCTATTGATCAGAGCTTGTAAAACCTGCTAGATATGGAGTATATGCTACTATGAATTTATACGGTTCAAGATATGGCAAGAGGTTGTAAAACCTGCTGTTGAATTATATAACCTGCTATTATGGCAAGATATGGCAAGATACAACAATTGTATAACCTGCTATTGATCAGCTTGTAAAAAATTGATATTCCATATTAATAGAATATAACATACCTATATTAATTGTAATCATATGAATTATATTCAACCTCAAAATCATATTAATTGTAATCAGTAGCAGCATAACTTAGAGACCTTAATTGAACTTCCAAAAACACAAAGGTATGTGCTGCAATAGTTTTACAAAAAATTAAGACCCAAAACGATGTCATCCAAGAAAATCAGATGTGGTCTTCGCATAACCTCCCATAACTTAGAGACCTTCAACATACGAACAATCATTTTCACAACCCTCAATGAAGTCTTGTGGAGTCCGTCGACTTGGCAATTTAGCTCGTTTTGGTTGGCCGACTTGTGATAATAATGCATCATCAATGGTACTCCTTAATGGATTCTTGCATGTACTTCGATGATGACCCCAAAGACCACATCTGCTGCATTTATGGACCTTCTTATCCTTTCCCAAAAATTTAGGCAATCTTTTTCTTTTGGGTCTTCCTCTAGGTCTAGATGTATTTGTTACTCCAAGCTCTACCACATCATTAACTACTTGACACTGATCCTTCCCAGGTAATGTGGCGATTGCTCCGTCGTACGCCATCCGGTACCTAAAGCACTTGTAATTAGTACACCTAATGTTGCGTTGCAATTGAAAGTTTCATTTATGAAATGTAAATATTACCTGTAAACGTAGTAGTAATCATTAACATACGTATGCCACAACGGATGCTCCTTCATCCCAATGAAAGCTATGGCATGAATGCAAGTAAGTCCTGTTAATTGCCAAACATTACAAGTGCAGTCATTGCTCTCGACATCAACAATATGTCTTGAATGGAGGGATTCAACTTCGGCCATGTACAAACTAGACTGCCGAACTAATAATTGTTCTTTTCTAGTAGTAATTTCTCTAATGTATTCTTCTGCATGAGGTACTAATTCACGGTGCCATGTCAAACTCGTCATCTTACGTGCACTCCTTTGCTCCATGTGTTTACCATGAATCAAGCCAATCAAATCGACAACAGGTTTAGTTCTAGCTTCCACAATCCATGCATTGAATGATTCAGCAAAATTATTCGTATTGGTAGAGTGGTAAATCCCAACCATAAACTGACTTCGCGACCACTTGTAAGGTAATGAAATAAGGTACGCATGTATAGTCTGATTTAAAACACTAAGTTCACATAGCTTGTTATTATACTCTGTGCAAGTGTATGCATTCGCTGCTGCCCAAACCAAACCTTGGATTTTATGGCCATCTTTGCAATGAAAATTTTTTTTGATATTCTTCCACAAATGACGAATACATATTCTATGTTCAGCTTCAGGGTACACTTCTCTAATGGCCTCGCCTAAACCCTTTTCCATATCAGAAATGAAAGCAAGGGGTTCTAGTTCTGTACCAATGGTTTCCCCCAAGTTATCTAGGAACCATAGCCATGTCTGCTTAGATTCGTTCTCAACAACAGCAAATCCTATAGGGAATAAACCATTATTACCGTCAAGTGAGGTAGCTGATAACAACATTCCTAGATGCTTGGATTTGAGGTGGCATGCATCCAAACTTATAAGAGGTCGACAACCATATTTGAATCCATCTGCACATACCTTGAAGCTAACATAAAATCTTTGAAAAGAATTGTCACGTATGTCATAAGTATATGTGATGTGTGATCCAGGATTTCTACTAATCAATTCAGCTTGTAGTGTTGGAACCCATTTATAATTATCATCTATACAGCCAAATATATTATCACGAGCTTGCTCCCTTGACCTTCATAGCTTCATGTAAGGTAATGACAGACTGTACCCTTTATCCAAATTGTTATTGATCTCTTTCGGAGGAATATTTGGATTTCTTTTGACAATATCTTCAATTTCATTGGCAACCCATGTAGAAGTTGCTAGCTTATTACCAGCACGATTGATACCAGGACAAGTATGATCTCCTTCAAGTCTCCTAACTTCAAAAGACTGATCTCTTCACAGAGTGAAGCTCGAATTCTCCATTTGCAACCTTGATACGCACATGTAGCAATAACACGTGTCTTGTCACTAGCCTTGATCCTAACCCCAAAATTCTCCTTGATGGCAACTGATCGTAGAGCATGTTTGAAACTTATTGCATCAGGAAAATATGTGCCAACAGCTATATCTTTAGAACATGATGTAGGAGCACTCAAACTAACATCATTATGGTTGAAAGAACATTCAACTACTTGTTCAGAACTCACGACCTCCTTAAGAGTAGAATTTGATTCATGTCCTTCTACTCCTTGTATTGTAATAACTATCTCAGCACGGAAGTTATCATTATATACATTTATGAACTCAGTCACCTCAACATCAGAATTGATTTCTTTGTACTCCTTCGGTGATGTACCAAATATGTAATAATACATATTATATGGATGACCCTTAATCCATGGGCATATTCTAGCAATCTCCCCTCTAAGTGTGAAAATAGTGAGTTGTCCTTTCTCAATTAACAGTCCTTTGTTTGCCACCATCGTACCTCTTCCGATGTTGGTCATTTGTTTGAACCCAGATTCCACCATACTTAAATACAACAAAAATATACTCTTTCTGCTCTTTGTATAAATTTTTTTCAATATTGTCACCATAAGCCTGCACTTACAATGATTAAAATGTTATTTGAACATTTATGAAGTCTTGCATATGAATCATTGAACACTTACATAATCGGTCGTCTTGGAACACATCAGTATTTGTTTCAAACAACAAACAAGTTCCTTCAAATTTCTGTTTCAAACAAGAAACAATTTCTGTTTCAATACTTTAACTTATTTAAAAAAAAAATCTTAGGAAAATCATTTATCTCTGTTTATTAATGTCATGTTAGTTTAAAAAATTTCTTAGAAAAATAAGTGCATGAATCTCTAGAGCTAAGGAAAATGCCTGGAGACTAATTAATTGAAAACTCATTTATCTCTGTTGACTAATAAATCTATGACATTTCGCAGGCCTTATTACTGTCATTACAGCAACCCTGAAGAAAATTTGGCGGAAGAAATTACCGTGAAGAACAATGCGATCAGGTGCTTCAGATGGTGGAAAATGCGAGACGTCCAACGAAAGCAAAAATGAGAGGCTTAGCGGGGAATTTCGGCGGGAAGCAATTCTTCCGTCCATCCGTCACAGTTAAAGGGCGGACACAGAGAAATGTCGTGAGGAGGCGTTAGATGGAGTGGTAGAAACGAAATAAAGTAGGGATTTGAGTGGTATATATGTAATATTAATGTATTAGGTATTAGATATGTAAAATATTAAGTATATAGTGGTATGTATGTAAATTTCCCAAAAAAAAATTGCTTTAGACAAAAACTTTCGAGCTGTATCACTCCTAGTGCTGTCCCACACTCCCACTTGTGGTAGCTTATAAAAAAACCGAGCGGTATTTTATTTTTTTCAAGAAGAAAGGTAAAATATTACCCTCTGCATTTTGCACATGTTATAAGATATTAACTGACCATTTTGGAGTTATCAATAATAATTGTATAACAATTTGCACGGATCTCAAGGTCAGATCTTCTTACTCTTCATGTTACTATAATAACCGGAAATATAAGGAGAGGGCTGTTTGTGCTATCACCTTATTTAAGAAGGTCTCTAGAGCTGTTTACCTTAAACTTTGATAAATGAAAAAGTGGGAATCTCATAAAAGAAAAATTACATTTGAAATACAGAAGTATTTGGTTTTATTTTGGCTCTTCTGCTCCGTTCATTGCTGGAATCATATCTGGATTATCTTGTTGCCTGATCAATACTTCTTAAAGGCTGTTTGTTGGCATTGTGAGCCTCGGTTTGTTTGTGGCAAGTATATACTGCCCGACCTTTTAGTTGTATGCTATCTACTGAGTTGCCTATTTGCTGCCTTTGGATTCTACTGTTGTTGATGCTTCCTCGATTTTGGATTGGCTGGTTTTTTTGGGCTGTGGACGATGATGATGCCTGTCATCTCCTTTCCGATGGCCTACTGGCAACCAAAGGAGAATTTGAATCTCTTTTATGATCACTAATGCACGCTAGACATAGTTTATGTCTGATTTTTGTTCTCTTTTAATTTTATTGGGTTCTACATGTGTTTTTTATTATTTTTTGTCTAGCCTCATTTTTTGTTGATGGCTTGTTTTAGTTCTGTTCTGTACACCCTCATTCTTTTTTTATAGAATGGGCTAAGCCCTTAATTGTTTTAGTTTTGTTGTTGTTGTTGGGCTAAGCCCTTAATTTTTCCCAAAAAGAAAAAAAAAATTATACTAAATAAAATAAAGTTTATATAAAGTGAATAAAAAATGGAAAAAATAACAATTTGCAACAGATCTTTATCACCTTTGCCTACTCCTCGCAAATCATTGCACAACCGCCCACTCGTTGAGTGCCACAGGTCAGTAATTTCATTAGGGGGGTCAAGATATGACTCGATCTGAAAGCCGACATGAACCCGACCAGAAAAATTTTGGGTTTGCGTCAACCATTTGCCTACGTGTTGGGTTCGGGTTCGAGATTTGGACATGTTTCTAAAATCGGGTCGTGTTCGGGCGGTCAACCCATAATCAAATTGAGTTTGACCCACGTTGCGTCCGCATAGGGTGTCCGACTGTTCGTGTTCCATTTTGCAACTCGAGTGCTCGACCCCGCTTGCTCGCCCCGCTCCTTCGGCTACGTAGTCGCACCAGCGGTACCGCACGAGCTGCACCCACGCAGGCGCTAAACTCGCCAGGACGCCCAAATGCCTGATCACCCAATCGCTCTACATGCTAGCCTTGCTGGCCCTCACACTTGCGGTCAAGCCGGTCCTCACCCTGGCCCCGTGCACCGGCCTCGCCCTGCATGCCTGTCGCATAAACCGAGGTGCTGTCGGGCCTTCTCGCGTGAGTTGTGACTTTGTGCGATATGTCATGCCCTTGCTTATTTGTTTGAGGGTCAGGTCGGGTTTTCCCAAACCCTAATCGGGTCAGGTTGACCTGAACCCAAATCAGGTTGGATTCGGGATAGGAAATGTAACTTGAATCCCTAATTGGGTTGGGTCAAAACCTGCCGAGTGAAAGTCGAGTTGGACCCAAACCTAACTTGTGGACATGATTTGTCACCACTAGATGTCATCCATCGTCAACAGCCACTACTACCTATCATTGGTTTTGCAGCCGTCCCCAGCACAGCCAACTGCCTTTAATTGACCGTCATCGACCGCCTACCTGTCAGCCAATCATCTTTATGTCCGCGCATCACCACAAACACCGCAAGCGATTAGCACTGATTACCAACAACCACCGATCATTGTCGCCACCAACTATCGCTGATTCGCTGCTGGTTATTACAATCATTTTATTTTACACTGCTTGGTATTATGTATTTATTTGTTAGCAAATCAAATGATCATTTAAAATAAAACGATACCAAAGTCCAAAGGTAAGAAGCTGGCATAGTAACAAAACAGAACTCCTCATATCCAAATGACGATAAGATAAAAAACTGAAAAACCAATTATATAGAGCTCCATTTATAATAATAAATGTACTCACTCGTCATAATTAGACGTGCCTATTCTGATTTTGAATTAGCGAAATTAATAAATTTTGATTATAAAATTTTAAAAACTATTTTTTAATCAAAATAAATCGAACTGATTTTAGTTTCCTAAATTTAATTTAAATTACAATATAATTAATTTTGACTGTAAATCTAATTATTTTGAGGCTGAATAATTAATATATGTCAAGAATGGATATGTCATCAAAAAATTATTTTAATAGGATACGAATATCGATGCAAATCAATGCAAATCAGAATCAATATTTTTCAAAATTAATAGTCAAATTGAACATCTCAAAGAGACAAACCCAACGACTCTAAAATCAGTCAAATCTGAACCCTAATGGTTCCAAATCGAGGGCCTGAAGCATATTTGAAAGCTTCAGAGCACTAATTGGATGACCAAATGATATTCAAATGTGACATGGTTATAGTCGAATCAAGCGGCCCGATGGGAAGAATCCAACGAGCCCGAAATCATTGAATTCTAACTTCGGTAATACATTCAAATGCTCGATAAATGATACATGAACGAGGGAGTTTATTTCGGTCATCCATTGAACTACTCCCAACATGCCCTTGATCTTCTTCCTATTTACTAGCCATGTCACTCCCAAAAAACTGAAATAGACCCCTCATTCTTCAGAAAGGGAGGAGGAAGAGAAGAAAATCGAAGGATCCCTCTTACATTCTTAAGCTTGCACCAACAGCCAGATCTCTCCCGAACCACCGACCGTCGTTGGACTTCCAGCTATTCATTGGTTGTTGTTGGATCTTTTCCCAACAACCAAACATTTCTAAATAGCTGCCCAATGGATGATTAATACTGAATCTCTAACCATCTTCCGACTATCATGGAACATTCACAATTATTCAATCTACATCCATGGGGAAAATCTTCTAAAGTTTGAAAATCTCTTTAGCATATTGTCGTCTCTCTTACCTTGAGTTAAGAGCTGAGTTAATGTCATATGAGTACAATCCTACCAAGTACGATCCCTTCGACCATCGCTCAACTGCGGTCCTTCCAACCTCTGTTGTGGACTTCCCTCCGTCCACCGTTGCCCAACAATTATTCTTTTGACATTTGTCACTTACTGACTATAGTCCCTCCGACCTTTGTCAACTGACTACGGCCCTACCAACCAATGAACAAACCAGTTTTCTCTTGAGAACACATATTATTTCATTCTCCAACTATGCAATGTGCTCTATAAAATATATATTTTAGCCAATGTCTTCCTTTGAGGAGGGGCATTATTTGTAATCAACCGCAAACACTAGTGTATTCATTTAAACTGGGCCAGGCCCTGTGGTTGTTTACCTTTTTAGGATTTTTTCATATAAAATTCTTAGTTTCTTTTATGAATGTACCCCTCTTATTTATATGCTTGTGTGCTGGACCTTTTACAATGCTAAGATGTTAAACTTTATCTCTCTCTAACACCATGAATATTCCAGGACGTAATAGTTTGACGTTATATGTGGGAACTTAGTTCTTTACTAGGGGGCAACCTTTGCTACAACCTCAAATGTGTGTGTTGCAAAAAAAAAAAAATCCTCAAACACTTTCGACATTGATGTTAATTACACTAGCAACTATTTTTCAACAAATGTAATGATGCTTCAAGTAAATTTCAAGCACTAAATAATCCCCAGCTAAACTTCTACTTCATGGAAAATATCTTTGCCTCAACCTCAAAAAAGCATTAATGGTCCAAAAACAGACTAATATTCACTTTTGATTTGGGATACATGCGATATTGGCCTCCTCCCATTTATGACATAATCGATCCCACGGGGATTCGATTCAACCTCTTCCACAAAGGTTAACATCATCGAGCAATGCTCTGGCAAATAATCTTAGATATATGAAATATCCTTAGTGGGTTCCCTCAACCTCTTCTATATAAGTTAACATAATCGAGCAATTCTTTGATAAAAAATCTCGGATAGGTCAAATATCATTGGTAGATTCCCTTGACCTCTTTCACACACATTAACATCATTGAGCAATACTCTAATAAATAATCTCTGATAGGTCAAACATCTCTTTTGGATTCACTCGACCTCTTCCACAGATATTAATATCTTGGAACAGCGCTCTAACAAATAATCTTGGATAGGTAAAACATTCTTGGTGGTTTCCCATGACCTCTTTCACACAAGTTAATGTCATCGAGCAATGGTCAAATAAATAATCTCAGATAGGTCAAACGTCCTTGGTGGATTTACTCAGCCTATTCTACACAAGTTAATGTTGATAAGAAATACTCTGTCAAGCAACCTCAGATAGGTCAAATATCCTAGTTGGATCTGTTGACCTCTTCCATAAAGGTTAAAGTCAGTGATCAATACTCTGATAAATAATCTCGAATATGTCAAATATACTTAGTGGATTGTATCAGTCTCTTCCACACAAGTTACCGTCATCAAGCAACCCTTTAACAAAAACCATGGATATGTTGAACATCCCTTATGGTTTTTCTTAATATTTTTAATGTAAGTTAACAATATTAAGTGATGCTCTAACAATAAACCTATGAAAGCATGCCTATGATGTAGCTTCAATGGGAAGCTAGTAGTGGACAACGTTCTCACTAGAGAAACTATATGAGAGTAAGTGATCAATAGGATCACACTTATTAAAAGATCTTAGAATATTAAAAGCCCCAAAAGGCACAAGAGCACCAAAGATCATTGAAGGATGAAAACTTCAAAAGGCATAGGCACATCAAAATCATAAAAAGCTAAAAACTTTAGAAGATATATATTTCTTTTATTATTTATACCCATAAAACTAAAATCTACAAAAGGAATTAATTTCTCTAATCATGTTGCTCTAACTAGGGGCAATATATCAAATATACATAAAAGACTTATTTTCTTTTGGGGAACAAGTTCATAAATTATAATTATTATTGCATAAAAATTGAGCAATCATTATTTCAAATAAATGGAGAAATAGCATCAAGCTCATATAAAATCTCAAATAAATATATAATGTATAGGTCTACATCATATTCAAACATATAGTAGACTTTATCTAATATAAGGAATCTAAAAGTAAATAAGATTGTATTGCTTTCATCAATGTCATCGTATAAGATGTGATCCTAGTGGAAGAGCACGTGCCTAGCTAGACCTTTCTGGGAAAAATTATTTGGTCTCCACTAATTTTGCACCATGAGTGTGCTTCTAGGTTATTATGATTGATATAGTTTTTGATCACCACGATTACGTTATTCACTATCTGCCTCAGTCAACAAACTTATCCAATAAAAATGCAACTCAACCACCATCACCATTGTCCCCTCATTCAACTATCATTAGCACTACAATCTCCAACTATTGCATTTAGCTCATCAGCCGAATGCCAACATCGGGATAACACCTAACACATACGTTAGGCTTTCATCGACATATGGCTTGACTCTTTGCATCAAATGATCAATTTAAAAGTCACTAGATCTCTTCTGAATCATCAACCATTGCTAAACCTCTACCCATTCGATGATGGTTATCAAAAGATTATCTTGATCGAGAATGAATCTTGATGCAAATATGAATTGGAAACTTCCAAAATCAAAATTGTGACCAACTGAACATGATTTCAATAAACTAATAGTCAAATTGAATGTATCAAAGAGATGAACCCAACGACACCAAAAATTGGTCCAATTAGAGCCCAAAGCCTATTTGGAAGCTTCATAATATTAATTGGATGACCAAATGATAACCAAGTGTGACATGCTTATAATCAACTTGAGTGACTCGATAAGACAAATCCAACGAGTCCAAGACCACTAAATTATGACATCGTTAATACAACTAAATTATTGATAAATGATTCTTGAATGAGGGAGTTGATACCGCTCATCTATTGAAACACTCCCAACATGCCCTTGATCTTCTCCCTTTTTAATAGCCATGTCACCCTCAAAAAACTTTAGAAAGATATCTCTTGATTTCTCAAGCTTGCAACACCATAATAGATCTCTACCCGACCACCCACCATCGTCTAACTTCTGGCTATTCATTGGTTGCTAATGGATCTCTTTCCAATGACCAAACCTTTTTAGATAATTACCCAATGATTGATTAATATTGAATCTACAACCATCTCATGACATTGATGGAAAATTCTATGTTATTCTATCTACATCAAGTGTCTAAAGTTTGGAAATCTCTTTAGCATATTATCTTCTCCATGACTTAAGTGATGAGTTGACATCATTCGACTACGATCTTTCCAACCTCCGTCGCTTGCCAACTACGACCCCTTCGACCACCGCATAACTACGATCCTTCTGACCTTTGTAGCCCATGGACTATGGTCCCTCTAATTAACCACCATTGCTTGACTATAATTCTTCTATCCTCTATCACTTTCCAATGTCTATCCCTCTAACCTTTGTCACCAAACTATGGCCCTACCAACCAAAGGAATAGACCATCTCTCAAGAACAACTATCATTTCATTCTCCAATTATATAATATGCTCCCTACAATGTATATTTTAGGCAACACCCTCCTCTGAAGAGGGGAATTATTTGTAATCAAGCACCAACACAAGTGGATTCATTCAAGGTGGGCCAAGCCTAGTGATTTTCTACCCTTTTTACGATTTTTCACGTAAAATTCTTGGCGTCTCTTTTGAATGCTACGCTTCTATCTTTTATATGTATGTGTGCTATATCTTTGTACAAAACTAAAATGCTAAACTTTAGCTCTCTTTACCATCATGAATATTCCATGATGCAACAAGAATAATATCAATAACCTTTTTTATTTTTAATTTCTATATGTATAGAATAAACCATTTCCATGTCGATCTTTATATAATTTCTTTATTTACTAAATATGTTAGGTAGGCTTTTAATCATGTAATTATTTAAATAATATTTAAAATCAATGTACAATAAAGTTTAATTATAAATTTAACGAATATAATAAAATAATAATTTATTTTTTTTCTTACTTTTTATTACATTTTTCACAGGACACACATTACATGAATTTCTTAGCTTTTAATGAAATATTAGATTTATAAATAAAAATTATTTGAATTATATGATTGTTATTTTTTTTCCATTTTTATATAATAGTTTTTTAAATTTTGATTTCTTAATTATTAATATATTAAAAAAATTATGTAGTAACTTTTCTAATATCGTAGAAACTATTAGTATTAATTCATTATTCTATAATATCATACAAAATTGAAGGTTTGTTTTATAAAAGATTTACGATTATCAGATCCTGAATAAATTTTTATTCATCATTTTTTTTTTCGTGGGGTTTTATATATGCATGGTTGGAAAATGGAGTTATAATTTTAGATAGAATGTTGAACAAGTTAATTAGAAAAAATAATAGGTCTAAATAATTTATGCGACTACTTATGTGATGTTCCCTGAAACTATAGAAATACTAATTGGGTTTGTTATGATCATTCCTATTATTAATAGGATCTGAAATTGCTGAGTGCAATAAATCATAAGATTTTGTCCTAAACTATGAATTATAATGAGAAATCAAAAGATTTTGTCCCATTGAAATATCTTTCACTAATATTTGATAATAGTTAAGATGTCAAATTTTTAAAATGAGCAGATGAATAAGTTAATTTAGTAATAGAAGCTGATTGAAATGTTAATTTAAAAAAAGGGCATATACGAAATTACGCATTTTCAGAATACTTAAAACTATTTTAGGATTTACATGAAATCGTGAACGAACCGAATACATGAAATGATTTCACGCATCCTATTGAATGCCTTCTACGATTTCATGTAGCTTTTTTTTTTTTTGTCAACCAATCTTTACTTGTTACGATTTCATGTAACTCATCTCACTGGAGCTCCCGGATTTGGAACTTTTATTACGTCCTCTGACCGGACATAGCTCTACGTTCGGTCAGAGGATTGTTACTCAATTTTTGCTCGGTATTTGGTCGGTATTGCTAGGTATTGTTTGGTAATAACAAGGAATACCGCTATGTGAAGACCAATACCAAGTAATACCGAGCAATACCGAGTAATCCTAAAAAATACCGATTTTTTTCTAATTGATGGAAGTAAGGTTAATGTCTATAGGTTTCCAAATTAGAAATTCGTGAACTTTAAAAAGGATTAAAAAAATTTTAGAAAGCCTAGACTTCCCCAGATCTAGTACCTCATCTTTATAGGTCGAATTATATAGACTCTACCCATAAGCAGGGTAGTGTCTTAAAGAAGGAGAGAGAAATGCATTAATATGCATGCTACCCCAAATGATTTTGGCTATTCCTTATATCATTAAGTTTCTATATTATTTAATTCTTAAAGTTTTAGATATTAGTTATGAGTAAAAAAAAAATTATCCTTAAAGAGCCTAGCAAAATCAGGTCACACACACGCACGAAAGAAACCTAAAAAAAGAAGGCAATTTTTAAGACGTAAATAATAAAAAATACATCAATATAAATAAAACTAGAAAAGTGAAAGAAGAAAGTCCATGGCAAGTACCATATATAGTACAATCAAAGTATGCATAAAAGTAATTGTGGCTAGGCCCCACTTACAACAACCTAGATTCTAATCCTACTGAATGATGCAAGTCTTAAAAGTAAGGCATTTCATCTTCAAGTCTTCATCTCCATGTCTTCGGATTGTCTTACTTTAGTCTTCATATGGTTCATCCTTTAAAAGGGTAGCCAAATGAATAAGAAATTCCCTACGAAGGATCTTTTTTTTCTCTTTGGATATCTAGTGTTTAAAATTCCCTACTTTTGAAGACTTTCACAACTGGATACAAATTACATCATTTACAAAAAAAAAATCTAGACTCCAACTCAACCTGCAAGGTCATCCTAATAGCAAATCCCAAGTAGTTAATAGATAACATCCCAAGAAATTTATATATATGCAAAAAAATAAACAACTTAGCCACGCTCTTTTAATTTAAAGGGGGACTTAGCAATTTTAAAAGTATCTACAAAAAGTAGTGTTAGTTTTAAAGCTTAATTATTTTTACCCCTTTTAATCAATATCTTGTATGAGAATAGCCACTTACATATGATTAAATTAGTACAATTTATCTCTAGCCTAGGGGTAGATTAATGCACAATCAATCACATCATAGATAAAATAAGTACAGTAATAAAATCAATAATCAAAGCAAGTCAAAGCAACCAGTATATGTGCCACATGCAAGAGCGCCACAATATAGAAAATAGAAAGAAAAATCACTGGCCTAACCTAGAGCTAGAAGTAGCAAATAATTCTACGTGTGTGTAGAAGGTTGTGTGGCTTGGGATAGGTCATATGTCGGGTAGTTAATTCAAATTGTTTTGTATTCGGGTCGATTACAGGGTAAGAAAGGAATTTTAGTTAAGGTTTGAATATTAATGAATAGGGATTCATTTTAGTCAATTAAGTTGGTGGATCCTTTTTAATGCTTAGAAAAATGTTCATTGATGTTTAAATTGCATTTATGAATTTTAGAAGGTCTGGGGGTCAGCCTAACCTTTAAGTTAAGGAGGTCCAAAAAGTGACTTTTAGAAATAAGTTAGGTTTAAGAGTTTTAGTATTTTAATTAAATATTAGACCTTAAAATAAGTAATTAGACTTTTAGTTTACTAGATTTGGAGTTTTTTAAGAAAACTTATGAATTTTAAAAGTTTTGGGCCCTAGTCAATAAATTACACTTGACCCAAGAGTTGACTTTTTTATTCAAGTTGGTTTCTAAAAATATAATATTTTTAATAAATGCTAAATTTTAATTAGAGTTTGATGCCTTTTAGTTTTTCCAATTTGGATTTTTTTATAATTAGTTATAAATTTTCAAATTTCAAATAATTAATAAATTATTTAATAAAGGGTACATTAGGGGTTTTGATCCAAATCAGCTTCAAACTGCTTGGAATCACTCCCAAAGGTCATAAATGACCTAATTAGTTGTTTCCAAGTGTTTAGAGAAAATTTAGAATTTTAATAATTTTTAATTATTTAATTTAATTTAAAATGGTGATTTTTAATTAAATTAAGGTTCAGATTAAAGTCCAATTGAATAGTTTTGAATTTTATGAGATTAAGTGTTGAATTATGAAGATTTTAATATATTATGGGTAATTTTTGAAGTTAATTTGAATTTATTATAATTTTCTAAAGTTATTAGGGCTTAATCAAGGTGTGAACAAGGGTTTATTAAATAAGGGGTTTAAAGGTTCCTAAAAATTCTTAGAAAATTCTAAGAGATTTAATATGTCACTAAGTTCAAGTTTTTAATTTTTTATGTCAATTGGGGATCTATCCTAGCTACTAAAATATTTTTAAGTTAGCTAAATGGGCCTTTAATTATTATCCTTAGGATGTCGCTACGTTAAATAGGTTTAAATTAAGTTTAAAACTAAATCTTGGCGTAACATAAAGGGATATGCATCAAGAATATAAAAAAACCATGTCCTTAGATCTAGGAGAGCCTATACTGGGTGCTCGTGTGTCCTACACATGCAAAAGATAATAAAATAATAACTAAGCATGCTTAACATTGTAATTAGTGAATGATTGAAGCCCAATCATTCATTAATCCACCCCCTATGATTACTATATATATACATATCCCATAGTCAAAATTTCATAAAGTGGATTTCCCAAAAGTAATGGATTTAATAATATATATAATTTTAAACTAATTTAAAATACATATATATTAATATATAAGTTTAAAAAGAAAGTAATTAAAAATAATTCATTCAAAATAAATACATAAATTGATGGGAGGTCCACAGGTCACCCAAGAGAGAATTCAAAGTAAGTTTAAAATAATTTTTAATTTAAAAATAATTAATATAGTATTTATATAAATAAAATTAAAATAATAAAATAGTCTAATAATAAATAAATAATTTGGAAAAAGTATGTCTTAATATCAAAAAATAATTTTAAATTAAAATTCATAATTTTCTTAAAACTTTAAGGTATTATACATATTTTTTGAATTTCAAATGAATTAGTTATGAATTATTAAAATTTAAAGTAATTAAAAGGATTTTAAAACAATTTAAAATAATTAAAATTTAAAAATAATTATTAAATTAGATTAAATTAAATAGTAAACTTTCTAAAATTTAAAATAATTTAACAAAAATTACTTATATGAATTTTAGAAAATAATTGAATTTTAAATCAATTACTTTTTAATTAAGTATATAATTATTAAATTAATTAAAATAACTTAAAATAGGAAAAAATATTTATTTAAAATTAAATAATTTAAATAATTCTTCAATATTTTTAAATAATTTTAATAATAATAATAATATTTTTTATAATATTTAGAAAGTAATGAATTTTAAAATTAACTTATTATCAATTAAAATTTTAAATACCTAATTTATTAAAATTACCTAAAATAGAAAATATTTATTATATTATATTTAATTTAAAATTAAATAATTATAAATGGGCCAAAGATTTTAAATAAAATAAGGTATTATTATTATTATATATTTTTATTTACAAATAATTAGTAATAATATGTATCTTACTTTTTTTTTTTAACAGGAAAACATTCATAAAAAGAACTGTACAAGGGAAGACCACATAGGTGGCCACATCAAGAGATTACAGGAAAATGGTAAAAACAAAGCAAAGACCAACTAGGATAAGGGTCGATAAAGTCGGACTCAGACCAGCTTTGGGTTGCCAGGGCGGGGCCATCCACTGGACAAAGTAAATCAAAGGGCCGACCAGGTTGCCAACCTACCCTGGCCATCCACGATGCTTGCAGCAAGCTGCTTCCTCATCGTCCATATCAGAACCACTTGAATAGAACTAACACACCAACGAAGCATTCCAACAATAAACAAACAACCAAAACAATAACCCAAATACCATAATCAGCGACCATGCCTGCCCCGGCCACGAGGCCTACCACGGGAAGCAACAGAAACAAGAGGCTGATTGCGTAGCAAATTAAAAGAATTCTTAGGATCCCCATCACCAATTGAATCCACAGAATCAGATCCAGATTCAGAAGCCGAATAGAACTATAATCAAGAAGCCAGTCCAGATGAACCCGCAAATCAATGCCTGAATTATCCTTAACATTATACACTAAACCTTGAGGCTCCATAAAAGTGACAAGAACATCAACAAACTCATTACAAATAGGGGTAGAGATACCAGAATCAGCCACCTTACTCAGTTCCTCGCCTAAACTCGCCACAGTAGTAGGTTGGGCAAGGCAATCCAACGTCTCAGAATTTAAAGAATGACGATCAAAAGCAGTAGGGGCCGATCTCACAGACACCAAAGGATCCTCACGAGGAACGACCACAGCACTCAAACAAACACGATTTGAGGCCAAATTTAAACCCAACGGAATAAAGGGTTGAGCATCGGGAGATAAAGCATCCAAACTATCCACCTTACCAATCCCAGCACTAAAAACACCATCAACCACCACACAATTCTCCTTATTCGAATCCAACCCCAAGGGGTCCCCAGACCCCGCACAGGCTACAACATCATTATCAAGCACAACATCAGAATGAAAAATAGAGGCACCACCAGCCACATCATTGACCACAACCGAACTTAAAACCTGCTCACCAGCGCTGGCACCAGAAGAAACCATAGCAGGCACGCCCCCAACCACGACAACAGGCGTAACCTCCCCAACAGCCTCCCCATCCCCAACCAACAATACGGTTGGAACCAAATCAACACCAACCTGATTGTTCAGACAATCTACCACATGAGAGTTTAAACTCAAAGCAGGATTGGCCGACTCCATGTTTAGGGCCTTAATAGCATTCGAATTATCAACCACCGGATGGCACTTACCCACCACATGACCAATGCACTTACAGGATGAGCAAAAAGTAGGAAATTCATCAAAAACAACATCTTGAATGTAGCCAAGATTTTCAGGACCTAACCAGACCTTATCAGGGTAGGATTTCGTTATATCCAGTTCCACCAAAATGCGAGTTAAAGACGGCCTAGAACCAGTTGCAGTAGCAGAATCAATTTTCTGAGGTTTGCTAAAAAGAGAAGCCAAACCGTGAAGGATGCGAGGAGAAAACAGGTGGGGACAAAGTTTCGAAAAAGAAATCCAAATGGGAATCACTGACGACTCAACACTGGTATCTACTAGAGGGGACCACTTGGTAAGCTTCATGTAACAGTTATACACCAAATAAGAATGGTGACAAAAAACCCTACAATAATCTAGGTCATTAGCAAGCTTGATGAGGACATGCGAATGATCGAGCAGGGTAACCGAAACATCTCCGTTCAACTTTAAGTTAAAGAAAAACCGACGAATGGACTCAAGGGAAGACCGCTTGGTGGGAAAAAACCAAACCAGAGAAAACTGGAAAGGGGCAGCCAAAGCCAAAATCTCAAGTACAGAAACTCTAAGAGAAGGCATTCCACAAAAAGAGGAAGCCTTAATTTCTGGAAAACCAGTTACATTAGAGGACCCCACAAGAACATAGGCAAACGAACAAGATGAAGAGGAATCCCCTAGAAAATTAGCGTCCGAAAGTTTCACCGCCATACCAGACCACGCCGAAAAAGAAACGACCAAAAAAACCAATAAAGCACCAGGAGAAGGAGACTTCCCTGGCAGAGGCAAGAATCCTGCGCCACCTAACACACCGGAAGGGGCTAGGGCAAAAGCCCTAGCAGCGCGGGAGGAAAAGCAGAGCTACACGTCATTTTTTTTATTATGTATCTTACTTAAATATTAATAATATGTATAATAATTATTTAAAATAATTAAGTACAATAAAAACAACAAGCCTTTTGAATCCTTTTTTTCCATAGTGTCTGGTTAAAAGTCAAATTCTCATTTAAATCTAATAAAGAAAAAATATTTCAAATATTTTCTAACCAAGTCTTTTTAGGTCTACCTCTACCTTTCTTTACATAAGTCAAATCTAATATCTAAACTTTCCTAACCGGGTCATCGGAAGGCCTCCGTTCAATGTGACTAAACCATCTAAGGTGACTCTCTCTACTCTTATATTCCACTAGAGCTTCTCCAACCTTTTCACATAGATGCTCATTTTTTATCCTATCTCTAAGGGTTAAGCCATTCATCCACCTAAGCATCCTCATCTCTACAACACTTAACTTAGTATTATGCTTCTCTTTTAATGGACAACATTAGGCACCATAAAGTATTGCAGGTTTCACCACCATCTTATAGAATTTTCCCTTAAGTTTGAGAGGTACATTTCTATCGCACAATAAGCCCGATGCATTCCTCCACTTCAACCATCCAACTTTAATTCTTTTGATAATAACCCCATCAATTTCACCATCACTCTAAACAATAGATCCAAGTTATCTAAAATGTGTACTCTTATTAATGACTTGATAACCCAAAGTCACAATCCCCTCACTAGGTCTTTTGTTACTAAGATTACACTCTATATTTTCAATTTTAGATCTATTCAAGCAAAAACCTTTAGACTCTAAAGTAAACCTCAATAATTTAAGTTTTCCTTCAACTCTCTCTCTAGTCTTATCAATGAGAAGAATATCATCAGCAAAATGCATACACTAAGGTATATCCTCTAGCAAATGACTAGTGAGAACATCCATGACTAAAGAAAAAAGATATGTACTTATGGCTGATCCTATAAAAATTCGTATAAGTTGTTAAACCTACACAATTGTCCTAAGGCTAACCAAAATGGGGGTGAATTGGTTATTTTTAAAAATTATATTGGAAATTATGGAAACCATTTTATATTTTATTCGAGAATAATTTTTCAACCACAAAAAGTAAAATGCTGATAAATAAAAATAAACACAAAAATTTATAGTGGTTCGGTCCAACAAGACCTACGTTCACTCCCTTAAGACTTCCTCTTCAGGTATTGCACTATTACCAAAGTGACTCTCCTTTTACCCCACAATAAGGCAGAGAATCTTTTACAATTTTGCTCCCACATTTTCATACTCTGGACATCATCTTTATGACTCAAACTTCATACAATACGAACAGTACTTATAAAAATTCCAGCCCAAGCTTTGATTAACTGCTTGTTGAAGGAATTAACTGAATAAATCGTACCATACAAATTCAAATCGTACAGTATGATTAGTTTAAAAATTACAAATTTACTTACACTCCCCCAATGTGTGTGTGCACAGTTATTCAATTATAATCACACTCTCTCATACTTTATAAAAATGAAAAAATATAGACTCTATTTATAATGAACTCTAAACTAATATTATTTGAAGTCTTCAATAGTCTGGAGAATGATTTCGATGAAATTTTAGTACACATAAACAACAAAAGTAATATATTCATTATATGTTAGGAGAAATAGTAAATAAAAATAATAATATTTTGAATCATCAAAAACACACATGATATGAAAATATAGTTATGAAAACTAAGTTGCAACAATCTCCCCCTTTTTTATGATGGCAAAATTATTATTGTTTGATTTAACTTTTAAAACAAAACTTTCTCCTTAGCTCCTCCTAAATAAATGAACATATGAATATAGGGATTCCTATGATAATCGAAAAATAACTCTAAACCCTCTTTTTTTAATAAAAAAGAGACATGAACATAAAATACGAACACAAAATGAATGACAAAGACAAATAAAAGACGAAGACATGAACACAAACACAAATAATAGTATTACTCCCCATTTTGACAATAACAAAAAGGGTAGTATAAAATGAAATGAAAGATGTCAAATGATAAACCAAAAGGACTAACATGAAAAATTGTTTTAAAAATAATTACAATAATAATATTAATTTCATAAGACTAAAAAGAAAGATTCAAAATTTTAAATCAAAGAACTACCAAGATAAGAAAAGTTAATCAAAATCATGATTCATGCTAGACAAATTAAATAAAGATGATTATTATAAAAATGATGAAACAAAGATATGTTAACTTCAATTTCAATATTGAATATAATTATGAATTAGAATGATTTGTATTAGAGATTAAACGATAGTGAAAAGAAAATAATAAAAAATTTTCAATTGGTGACTTTGTGCTTCTTTTCAAATATTTGTGGTACACTTTGTGCATCTTTTTTTTTATTATTTGGGTTAAATTTGTGTCACTTTTTACTTTGTGAACTATTTGGGTTATATTATTTGGTACAATCTTTTAATTTTTGCACACATTGTGCATTTCTTTTGATATATCTTTTTTTTTATTCTTTCCAAAATTAGTAATCTAAAATCAAATTTATCTAATAACAAAAATAAGAGTATTGAAAAAGATATAAAAATAAAAAGACATCAATATTGCAATAATGATATTCTAGTTATGTTTGTCTAAAAGAACATGAGATTGATTTTCTTAACTAAATTCAGTTATAATTTAATTTAAATTTTTGAAAAATTAGATTCCGTAATGAAATTAATTTTGTAATGCAAATTAATTTAGAGCACTTTTTTAGATCAATTATAAAAGATTTTTCGTATAGGCATACTAACATTTCAAATAGTGAGAAATAAACACAAGTTCCCAAAACATGGCATTTTTTTTATATTGATATCAAAAAGATCAGTTACATGCAATATATTGATATCAATCTAAAATAAAAACATAACATCATCACCTAAACATCACAATAACAAACAACTACCACAAAACATCACAACACCAAACAACTACCACAACACCAAACAACTACCACAAACAAGAAAATAAAAAAACATCATTACATCACTGGCAAAGGACTAGTAGAAGCATCAACAAAGAAATACATCTAAAACTCATATGAGCCCTAGTCTGGAGGTGGTGACTTATTGAAGATAGAAAAGTAGCTATTCATCATAGTTATATTTGTGTTCATCGAGTTAAACTAACCTCAGGTCCACCTCATATCTTTTTGGTATCTCTCATCCTGCTGATTTAAACGTGTCTCAATTTGATCAAAATGTTGATCAGAGTGAGTCTCCAACCGATAAAATTATTGGACCACCTCCTAAAAGTAACTTTGGTCAGGTCCTTGTGTAGGTGCTGGAGCTCCCCCTTCTCCCTCGGTGTCATCACTCAAACTCTATGAAAGTGCTCTAATGGCACTAGAAAGTTCGTTAGGGATGTTAAGCCCTTATGAACTGGCCCAAGGCTAAATAAAGAGAGAGAGGTGAATCAGTATTTAAAACAAAAGTCAAACTTAAATCCAAAAACAAGATTCACCACAATCAAAACCAACGATGCGGAAATTAAAGTGCGGAAGCAATAATAAGAAAAGAACACACCGAATTTATACTGGTTCAGTCAAACCTTGACCTACGTCCACTCCTTGGAGGCACCCTCCAAGTGTTGCACTAAAACAAGTGTCTCTCCTTTAGCCCCCACAGCTAGGCGGAGAAGCCCTTACAAAATCACTTCCACCTACCCCGGTGCGGTGGAGTCGCCGGGTCCTTTGACACCAAAGAAATCTTCTTCTTTGGTGAACTCACCTCGAGACAAGCCTTGAATCTGATGGTACTAAGGTGCGAGTTCGCCGGAGCAACCGTGTGGAATCCCCTCCATACTCCCTTGAGTCCCCCCCCCCCTCACAGGATCTTCTCCCTCTCAAACTCCACCCTTTCCTCTCTCCCTTTCAAGCTCTCTCTTCAAGTTTCCCCCACAAGAATGAAGCTACAATGGCTGCCAAAGACACTTACAAAGTGCCTTGTCATATCTTAAATAGAAGAGCTAAAAACGGCTCATTAATGCAAGTTGCCAACATTATCATCCAGGACGATAGGCAAATCGTCTTGGCCAATTAGTTCAAATATGAGGAAAATCGTCCTGAATATCACCCTGAAATGAAGCTGGACGATGTCTAATCATCCCGGACGATCTTGTGATCATCCTGGACGAAATCACCATTAATTGTTTTCCAAAATTGCCAGAGAAATTTTGGAAAAATTGTCCTGGATCATCCTGGACGATATTTTATAGTCCAGGCCGATCCACCAGGCAGATATCCAAAAATAAGAATTTCCTGAGTAGATCTGGCGGCAGATTCTTTCTGAATTGAGTCTATCGTCCTGGCCGATACAAAATTGTCCAGGACGATGTGTTTTGCATAATGACGGCTGCTTTAATGAGGATGCCCTAATTAGGGTTTCTGATTTTGAACAGATCATCCCGATCGATATAAATATCATCCAGGACGATGTTATCAAAAATAGTAAACTCTAGGGAACAGTCAGAAACTCTTATACGTTACAAAGCATCAGGAGCCACAACAAATACAATAGACTCAAGAAAAGGAAAAAGTGTACAAACTGACTCAGACCTAGTCTACCCAATCTTGAACTGATTCCAAATTGCAGTCCGATCGTGTGAACCTGAAATGTCAGTACATAAGGCAGTTGTAGAGAAAAAGGAAGGTTTGCTATCATCAAAATCATAAGCCATATATCCGCAACACTCTCTCCCAACAGTGATTGAAAAGAATGATCGGTAAAGTATGCATCTTCAAACATCTTAGATAAGAAGTTAGAATCAATAGCACTAGTAGAGGAAGAACCTTTGGAACCTCAAGGATGCTTGCTAGAACTGGCCATTTCCTAGACACGGGCTCTAAAGTGTTTAGAAGTGAAAATAAAAGTGATTGAAAACGATTTCCAAAACCCTTCTATATATAGAAAAACTGAAAATTGTAATGTACGAAATTTTATTTGTACATATGATTGTGATATCGTAAAAAATGAAAATGTTTTCATACGTATGGACAAAAACTACCAAAAATGAAATGGCTTTTTATAAAATGTTATTTCCAAGGCATCCTTTTGTATAGGCTTTTTGACTACACGATCGTATAGACGAACATGTGTTCTTCTAGGACGATCAAAAAATTTAAGGTCATTTTAAGATGGTTAGGTTCATCCCCTATAGAAACTGATACATGGATTGTATAGACGAAAATGATTTTATATGTACTATCACTAATAGATAACTGAACCTAAGCAATAAAACCATCCCCCTTCATATAAAAGAATCCATACAAATCATACTATTTGATGATTTCATCATACAGTACAAACCCTATTAAAAAATCAAGGCTCTGCATATTTAACTCCCAAAACACTCATGTATATACTACATAATTCATACATAATGAATATATATTTATATAGTACAAATAGAATCACAAAAATAATACATGAAAATCAAATAAACATCTCAAAATTAAGTGACATGCTTTCAATTTTAACCCACAAAACAAACAAAAACAAATCAAAAACTTAAAAAATAAGAAAATAAAAACACATAAACATCAAAATAAACAACAAAAAATAAACTAAAACATACATAAATCTAAAATATATCAAGTTTATATAACATTTTAATTTTAAGCATTAAATCAATCACACCTAACCTTATCCTTAAGATCCTAAATGTGTTAAAAGCTAAAGGTTTTATAAAAATATTTGCAAGGTTATTTTCAATAGAAACATGATTTAATTCAATTTCTCTTTTAGCTACATGATCTCTAATAAAAGGATGCCTTATGACTATATGTTTGATTCTAGAATATTGGATAGCATGCTTTGAAATGTATATGGCACTAGTATTATCATAATAAAATAGAATTATACCTATTATAAATCCTAAATCAATCAACTGTTGTTTCAACCAAAGTACTTGTACCATACAAATTTCTAAGGCAATATATTCAGCTTCTATAGTACATAGGGCTACTGAATTATATTTTCTACTGGACCAATAAACTAATGAATTTCCTATGAATTGATAAGTTCCATATGCACTCTTTTGATCAACCCTACAACCTACAATGTCTGAATCAGAATATCCAATAATTTCAAATGAAAAGCTATACTTAGGATACCAAATCCCTAAGTTTTGAGTTCCTAAAAGATATCGTAAAATTATTTTTACTACAATTAAATGTGATTCTTTTAGATCAAATTGAAATCAAGCACACATATAAACATTAAATATTATATATGGTTTGCTAGCAGACAAATAAAGCAATAATCCAATTAAACCTCTAAATTTCTTTTAAGCAACAGATTTTCCCTTTGGGTCCTTATCCAACTAAACTGAGAAATTTATTGGTGTAGTTGATGATTTAGTATTGTATATTTTATACTTCTTGAGAATGTCCTTGATATACTTTGACTGGTTAAGAAAAGTTCCCTCATCTTTTTTTTTTAATGTTAAAACAAAGAAAATAACTTAGATCTCCCATTAAACTCATCTCAAATTAACTACTCATTATTTTTAAAAAGTCATTATAAAGATTTTTATTTATAGATCCAAAAATTTTATCATCAACATATATCTATATAATATCATCTCCTAATTTCTTTAAAAAGAGAGCGGTATCCATGTTTCTTTTATAAAAATCTCTATAATATGAAAGTGCTTAACCTCTCAAACCAAGCCTTAGGTGCCTGTTTTAATTTATATAATGACTTCTTTAATTTAAAACATAATTAGGAAATTTAGAATTTTTAAAACCTGGAGGTTGCTCAATATTAATATCCTCTTATATCACCTCATTTAAAAACAGCACTTTTAACATCCATTTGAAATAACTTAAATACTTTAAAACATGCAAAGGCTAATAAAATTTTAATTACTTCAAGTCTTGCTATAGGGGCAAAAGTCTCTTCAAAATTAATGCCTTTAATTTGATTATACCCCTTAGCCATTAATTTAGCCTTATTTCTAATCATAACTCATAAATCAATCATTTTATTTTTAAATACCCACTTAGTTCCAACTACACTTTGATCCTTTGGCCTTTCAATTAATTCCTAAATATCATTCCTTACAAATTAATTCAACTTCTCTTACATGGAAAAAATCTAAAATTCATCTAAAAGTGCTTGATTAATATTTATGGGTTCAATCATTAAAATAAAGGCATAATGGTTACCTCTTTACTAAGTCCATGCCTAGTCCTAACACCCTTACTAGGTTCACCTAAAATATATTCCTTAGGGTGATTCTTAGAAAATTTCCATTCTCTAGGAAAAGGGTTTTTTATTTCTAAATTTTCTTCCAAATTTATCTTCTCAATCCCTTGGGAGTTATTTTCTATATGATCTTCTTCCAAACTTGGCTCTTCCAAAATATCATATTCATCAAATATAATAAGTGTGGTCTCCTCAACTACCAAAGTTCTTTTGTAAAACACTCTATATGATTTTTCAATACTAGAGAATCAAAAAAAAATTTTATCATCAGATTTTAGATCAAATTTTTCTAAAAGAGATTTTTCATTATTATATATGAACACCTTATATCCAAAAATATATAAATGTGACAAATTAAGTGTTCTACCCTTAAGAAGCTCATATGATATTTTATTCAGTTTTGATCTAATGTTTACCCTATTCAGAACATAATAAGCTGTACTAACCACTTTAGCCTAAAAATATTTAGGAAGTGAATATTCTACTAACATGGCTTTAGTATCTTTAATTAATATTTTATTTATTATTTTGACTACCCCATTCTGTTGAGGGGTCTAGGTGCAGAAAAATTATGATCAATTCTTTTTTTTTATAAAATTTCTCAAATTTTTTATTTTCAAATTCACCTCTATAATTACTTTGAATTGTCAAAATTTTACATCCTATTTCCTCTTAATTCAAGTCAAACTAAATTAATCAAATGATTAATTTTTATGAAATAAAAATTTAACCCAAGTGAATATTGAAATATCATCTACAATTATAAATCCATGTACCTTCCCTCCTAGACTTATAGTACTAACTGAACCAAAAATATCCATATGAATAATCTCAAACGGTTTGCTAGTTCTAAGATTCTTAGTAGAATGAAATGAGGATTTCACCTATTTAACTAGTTGGCATGCAACACAAAGGTGGTTCTTAGTAAAGTCTAGTTTTGATATACCTCTAATAAGTTCCTTTTGAATAATTTTTCTAAGATTTTTCATGCTAGCATGATAAAGCCTCCCATGTCATAACTATAATTCATCAAAAATTATTTTCAAATAAAAAGTATTAGGAGTTTTAATAGAATTTAAATCTAGCATATACATATTATTTACCCTATTTCCATGTAGTACATTAATTTCATTTTGGCTTAATATGCAACTACTAAGAAAAAATTTAATACTATAACCTCTATCACATAGCTGACTAATACTCAAAAGATTATCCTTTAAGCCATCTATAAGTAACACATTTTTAATGAAATTTTTTTTCAATTTTCTAATTATACTTATACCTATCACCTTCCTAGTGGTATTATCACCCAGTGTACCTTGCCTACATTCCTGGCTTCAAGCCATATGACTTACATAGTGTCTCTAGTCATATGCTTTAAACATACACTATATAAGTACCAAATGCTCTCAGAAGATCTTGTATGAGAGTATCTTTATAAAATGATCAAATGTTAGTCTTGGGAACCAAACAAGTTTAGGATCACCTCTTAGAAAAATTAATCTAGATGCATGTATTATATGATTTATTTTATACATCTTTGGTCTCCACACTAGGTATGATTTTTTACGAATAGTGCAAGTATGAGATATGTGTCCAAACATGCCACAAGAGAAACACTTAACTCAAGAAAAAGGATTTTTCAAATTTTTTATATAAATTTGTCTTTTTCTAGGTTTTATAATTTTTTTCTTTTTGTTAGGATTAAAAAACTATTCAGTTGTAGATGGAATCCTATTCTTTTCATAAGCATTTAGTTATGCTCTAAAAAATGAATTGGCACTTTCTAACACAACATTGTTAACTTTTAAATAGAATTCTCTATTATCAGATTCGTCCATAAAAGTTTGAAAATCATTTTCAAGTTCAGTGTGAGATGATTTTAATAACTCATTTTGTTTATTCAATTCATCGTACTCATCTAAAAGTTTCATGTGGTTGTTATCAATTTTTGCGTGCTCTTTCCTAAGGATTGCATACTCTGCCTATAGTTCTATAAAATCTAAATTCAATTTAGCATACATCTTTTTTTAATTCTCTATATGACATATGAATTCTTTCAAAAACTTCAAGTAATTCATCATAACTTAAGTCACATACTTCTTCTTGATCTTATTGATCAAGCTTATTGGCCATTAAGCACAGATTGGTGACTTCTTCTTCCTTATCTATTTCTGATGAATTCAAAGCTAAGTCCACCCAAAATGCTCGTTGAAATCTCTTCTTGCCCTTCCACACATTTATTTTCTCCTCCACTATCTCTTTCCTGTTGAGTCTAGTGAATAGGTTGTTAGACCTAAGTTAATGTCCCAAGGCTACCAAGAGGGGGGTGAATTGGTAGTTTTAAAAATTTAACCCTCTTTGAAAAAGTGTTGAACCGAAATGAAATTTTTTTATTAAATTTTATAGAAAAAGTTTTTCAACCACATAGTTTTTAATCAAAAGTAAAATGCGAAAAATAAAAAGCAGTAAAGTAAATGACACAAGATTTATAGTGGTTCGGTCTAACCCAGACCTACATCCACTCCCAGAGGCACCCTCTGAGTATTGCACTAATACCAATAGTGACTCTCCTTTTTGCACCCACAGCAAGGCGGAGAAGCCTTTACAAACACTTTTTCACCACTACCCGGTGCGGTAGAGAACCGTCGTCCTTTTACACAATCCCAAGTATTGGCAGATAACCTTCCGTCCTTTCACACTCTCCTAGTGTGGGCAGAGAACCCTCCGGCTGTTCACACTCTCCAAGTGTAGGCAGCGAACCCTTCGGCTGTTCACACTCTCCAAGTGTAGGCAGTGAACCCTTCGGCTGTTCACACTCTCCAAGTTTCGGCAGCGAACCGGATCTCCTTGACAGATCTTCTCACAAGAAATCTAAAAGGAAGAAAGAAAAGAGTGAAGTAATTCCAATTCACAAGTAGAGATTCTTACCTTTAAACACCAAGTGAAGCCTTCACACTCCAGTGGTAGGAATCCTCCTTTGAATTCTCTCTCACACTCTCTCCTTGACTTTTCTCTCAATAGGCATGAAGATCAAATCACAAAAAGATTTCGTGGCAGTCTAATTTGAACTATTTATATAAAAGATAAGAAAAACCGCCCAAAAACTGCAAGTTTTCAATTCTGTACGCAGTGGATCGTCCCGTACAATCGTGAATCGTCCTGGACGATATTACTTAAAAGCCTTAAAACGAACCTCTTTGTATATGTGTACGAAATATTTTCGTACAAGCTGATCGTCCCGTACGAACCAAGTTCATCCGGAACGAACGGTTATAACAAGGTCAGTTCCAAAAATGAATATAGAAAAACTGTCCTAAGTCGGTTGTATCGTCTGGACAAAAATTTGTTCGTCCGGACAAAAATCTTACAGAGACCAAATCGTCCTGGACGATATTTAATTTCGTCTGGACGAAATTCTTATAGAGAGCAAATCGTTCCTGACGATAATTATTTTCGTCTGGACGAAATTCTTACAGAGAGCAAATCGTCCTGGACGATATTTAATTTCGTCTGGACGAAATTCTTATAGAGAGCAAATCGTTCCTGACGATAATTATTTTTGTCTGGACGAAATTCTTACAGAGAGCAAATCGTCCCGGATGATATTTAATTTCGTCCCGGACGAATAGGACTTAGAAAAATTTTTCTAACCAGTTCCTATTCGATCCATGTGATCTTAATAGGAAATAACTGTCTGATCGTCTCGTACGAACTGATATCGTCCCGTACGATCAGTATAAATTTTATATGATCTCCTTATGTGTGTGTGTGTGTTTTTATTCACTCAATTACAATCACTCCCTCTCAATTAAAAAGATAATTTTAAGCTTCAAAAACTAAAGGTATTTCTTGCTGAATTTGATTTGAAGACTTTGTGTTTGAGAGTATGATTCACCTGAAATATTAGTACACACAAGAGCAAATACAAATCTTCTAAAATTTTTAGGAGATAACTACACATTTGAACAATAATGTTTGGAATCATCAAAACTATACAAGTTGCAAAAATATAAAACATGCAAATAGCAACTATCTTAACAATCTCCCCTTTTTTGATGATGGCAAAACAATTATTGTTTGTATGATTTCAATTTACAAAATCTCCTAAACTCCCCGTGAAATGATGAATACATGAAAATAAGGAGGCATTTTGAACTAAAGAACGCAATTTTTGTTTTTCAAATTTTTTTAACAAAACAAAAAAAATAAAATAAAAATATAAGACTATACTAATAACACAAGCCAAATGACACAAAACCAAAATACAATACAAAACCAAAATACGAACATACAAACACAATAATTTCTCCCCCTTTTTGACAACAATAAAAAGTTAAGAAGAAATAGACAAGAAATGTAAGTAATTATATAAAATACATTTGAAAATTTAATTTAAAGAGTGATTGACATATGGTATGCAATCTAAAACTTATAACATTAGGTAAATCATAGAAATTCATATAATTTAAGAAGTGATATAACATTGTAAGTAAGAAGAATTTATCAAAGACATGATTCAATTTAGACATTCTAGATAAAGAAGATCATTACAAGAGAGATGAAAAAAAATTGTATATTTCAAAGTTCAATAGAAATATTAATGAACATAAGATCAATTTAAATTAAGAGATTGAAAGAATCTGAAAAGAAGAGAATTACCACATGTGGCGCTTTGCGCATCTTTTTCAATTATTTGGCACATTTTTGTGCATCTTTTTACATTGGGCATATTTTGTGCCTCTTTTTCACATTTGCGAACATTTGCGCATTCCTTTTGATTTTTGTACTTTTTATACAATTTTCAAGAGTAATTGATACCAATTCTTTCCAAGATCAATAATCTAAAATTTCAAATTTTTCTAAGTGCATAAATATCACTTGAACAAAGAAATATAAAATAAGAAAACATCTTAATTGCAATAATAATATTAAATTTAATGTAATCTAAATGAATAGACTTGAAATTAAAAATTCTAATTATAACAAGTTATAAACAAATTTTAAATTTAGAAAGTCTAGATTATCTAATGAAATTAATCTCAAATTATAATCTAATTTAAGCATAATTAAGATTTAAAAGACTAATGAAATTCATAAAGATTAAACACATTTCAACACCAATTCAAGTCTAAAGCAAACACAAAAATATTGATATTACAATATCAATTCATTATATCAATACTAAAACAAAAGGAAAAAAAATACACTGAACTTTTAAGCAAACACAACTAAAGCAAACACTGATACAAGAAACATCTAGAAAATCAAAACCCAAATTTCTATTCTTCTTCTGGAGGCGGAGGAACACCACCAAATAAGTTGAAGTAGGTACTCATCAACATAACATTGGCATTAATTTCATGAACTTCATTTCTTATATTACCAATATCCTATTGCTGCTGCTGAAGTTGAGCATCAATTTGATCAAATTGTTGATCAAAATGAGTCTCAAGTTTATCAAATTTCTCAATCAAATTCTGATAATTTGGTTGAGGTGCAGATGTTTGAACTCCTTCTTCTTCTTCTTCTTCAGAAGCACTGACATGTGCTTTCTCTTTTTCATCCTTGAAGATCATTCTAAAAGAAGCATCATTGTAGTAGACCGGCTCTTCATATTCTTCATCAGAATGCACTAGATTGTATTTCTTTTCCAAAATAAATGTAACTAAGTGACCTAATGAAATATTCCGTTTTCTTTTCTGATCAGCATGCCCAATTTCGAAAAGCCCATAAAGATAGTCTAAGATAAGTTGGGCTTCATCAATAGGACTCTTTCTCATAACCAAAACAAAAATAATCGTTCGTCCCGGACGATTATCACAAATTTTTTTTTGGATTTTTGAATTTTTATTAAAGAAAACCAAACTAAACACACAAAACACAATAGACAATGATAAATGCACATACTCTAAATAAAAATACTCAAAAAACAAGCAAAAAATCACAAAAACAAAATCATAAAAATGTAAACTACGAAAACAGAAATATCAATGTTGCAAAAACATTTTTATTTAAGCATTCAAATCAATTACACAAAGCATTGTTCTTAATATACTGAAGGTATCAAAGGCTAAAAGTTTTATAAAAATGTCTGCAAGTTGATTTTCAGTAGAAACATGTATAAGTTCAATTTCTCCCTTGGATACATGATCCCGTATGAAATGATGTCTTATGTCAATGTGTTTGATTCTAGAATGTTGAATAGGATTTTTGGAAATGCAAATAGCACTAGTATTATCACAATAAATTAGAATAGTGCCTATAGTTAGTCCTAAATCAATCAACTGTTATTTTAACCAAAGTACTTGTGCCACACAACTTCCTAATGTAATGTATTCTGCTTCTGCAGTAGATAGGGCCACTGAATTTTGTTTTCTACTAGACCATGAAACTAATGAATTTCCAATGAATTGACATGTTCCAGAAGTGCTTTTCCTATCCACTCTACAGCCTGCAAAGTCAAAATCTGAATAACCAATAATTTCAAATGAAGAGCTGAACTTAGGATACCAAATTCCTAAGTTCTGAGTTCCTAGTAAATATCTTAATATCCTTTTCACTGCTATCAAATGTGATTTTTTTGGATCTGATTGAAATCTAGCACATAAGCAAACACTGAACATAATATCTGGTCGGCTAGCAGTCAAGTAAAGTAAAGATCCAATAATCTCTCTAAATTTCTTTTGATCAATAGATTTTCCCTTAATGTCCTTATCCAACTGAACTGAGGAACTCATTGGTGTACTAACAGGTCTAGCATAATCCATTTCATATTTTTTGAGGATATCCTTTACATATTTAGTTTGACTCAGAAATGTACCTTCCTCAAGTTGCTTAATGCTAAAACGTAGAAAGTAATTTAAATCTCCCATTAGACTCATTTCAAATTCACTACTCATTGTTTTAGAAAAATCATCACAAAGATTTTTATTTGAAGATCCAAAAATAATATCATCCACATAAATTTGAACAATGAGTATATCCTTTTCAAATTTCTTTAAAAAGAGAGTTGAATCCACACTTCCTTTTTCAAAAGATCTTTCAAGTAGGAAGGTGCTCAACCTCTCATACCAAGCCCTAGGTGCCTGTTTCAATCCATATAATACCTTTTTTAACTTGAAAACATGATTTGGGTATTTAGAATTTTCAAAACTTGGAGGTTGTTCTACAAAAACATCTTCTTCAATTACCCCATTTAAAAAGGCACTTTTGGCATCCATTTGAAACAATTTAAATCCTTTAAAACAGGCAAAGACAAGTAAAACCCTAATTGCTTCAAGTCTAGCTACAGGGGCAAAAGTCTCCTCAAAATCAATTCCTTCAATTTGATTATACCCCTTAGCAACTAATCTAGCCTTATTTCTAATGACTACTCCTGAGTCATTCATTTTATTTTTGAACACACACTTGGTTCCAACAACACTTTGATCTTTTGGCCTTGAAGTTAATTCCCAAACTTTATTTCTTACAAATTGATTCAACTCTTCTTGCATGGCCAATATCCAAAATTCATCAGAAAGTGCTTGATCAACATTAGTGGGTTCTATAGTTGAAATAAAGGCTGAATGATTGACTTCCTTGTTTAATCCATGCCTAGTTTTAACACCCTCACTAGGTTCACCTATAATCAATTCCCTTGGGTGATTTTTAGAAAATCTCAAATCTCTAGGCAAAGGGTTTTCTGTTTCCAAATTCTCTTCCACATTTTCTTCCAAATTTATTTTATCAATCTTCTGAGAGTTTTCCTCAATCTCATCTTCAACAACATTTGGCTCTTCCAAATTTCCAAATTCATCAAATACAACATGTGTGGTTTCTTCAATTACTAAGGTTCATTTGTTGAATACCCTATAAGATTTTTCAACACATGAATATCCAACAAAAATTCCTTCATCTGATTCTGGATCATATTTTCCTAAGGCAGATTTTCCATTATTATGAATGAATACCTTGCAACCAAAAACATGCAAATGAGACAAATTTGGTGTTCTACCTTTTAGCAACTCATAGGGTGTTTTATTTAAATTCGATCTCACATTCACCCTATTCAGAACATAACATGTAGTGCTAACAGCCTCAGCCCAAAAATATCTAGGAAGTGAGTATTCTGCCAACATTGCTCTGGCGGCTTCTATTAATGTTCTGTTTTTCCTTTCAACTACCCCATTTTGTTGAGGGGTTCTAGGTGCAGAAAAATTGTGATCAATCCCTTTTTCTTTATAAAAATTTTCAAATCTTTCATTTTCAAATTCTCCTCCATAATCACTTTGTATAGAAATTATTTCACACCCTAATTTTCTTTGAATTCAAGTCGAAAAATTTCTAAATTCCTCAAACAATTCATTCTTATGAAAAAGAAATCTAACCCAAGTGAATCTTGAGAAATCATCCACTATAACAAATCTGTATACCTTCCCTCATAGACTTACAGTTCCTACTGGTCCAAAAAGATCCATGTGAAGAATTTTCAATGGTTTACTAGTCCTAAGATCCTTATTGGACTTAAAAGAGGACTTCACTTGTTTTCCTAATTGACATGCATCACAAAGGTGGTCCTTAGTAAAGTCTAGTTTTGGTATACCTCTCACTAAGTTCTTTTGCGTAATTCTCCTAAGGTTTTTCATACTAGAATGACAAAGTCTCCTATGCCAAAGTCATGATTCATCAGAAACAGTTTTCAAACAAAAAGCAGTAGGAGAATGAATACAATTTAAATCTAGCATGTAAACATTGTTTACCCTTTTTCCATTTAAAACTTCTTTCCCATTTAGGCTTAATATGCAGCTAGTAGGTAAAAATTTTACACTATAGCCCTTATCACATAGCTGACTTATACTTAACAAATTATATTTTAAGCCTTCAACCAATAACACATTGTCTATGAAAAAGTTTTTCAAATTTCCAATCATACCTGATCCAACCACTTTCTCTGTGGTATTATCTCCAAGTGTAACCTTGCATCCACTCCTAGCTTCCAGCATTATGAATTGAGCAGTATCTCCAGTCATATGCTTTGAACATCCGCTGTCCAGGTACCATATGCTCCCATGAGGTCTTGTGTGAGAGCAACCCTGCAAAAATATCAAATGTTAGACCTGGGAACCCAAACAAGTTTCGGTTCACCTTTTACAAATTTATAATCAGATACATGTTTGATATGTCTAGGTTTATGCATCTTAGGTCTCCACACCAAATAAGATTTCATCTTCAAAGTACAGGTGTGAGCTATATGTCCCAAAAATCCACAATTATTACATTTAACTTTAGGAAAAGTATTACTAAGTTTTCTTCCATTTGTTTGTCTTTTAAGGGATTCCATATATATAGGATAATATTTAGGATTTGTAAAATCTTCAAGTTTGGGGGGTATCCTATTATCCTCAAGAGCTCTTATTATCAATTTATAAAATGAATTCATTTCTTCCAAGATTCGATTTGTATAACTGATTCGATATATTTTCCTCTCAGATTCATCCTTAAAAATTTTAAAATCTCTTTCAAGATCAGCATAGGATGATTTTAAATTTTCAAAATTCTTATTCAAGTCATCATATTCATCAAGAAGTTTTATGTGGTTGTCATCTATTAATACATGATCTTTTTTAAGGATTTCATGTTCCTTCTTAAGCTCTTCCAATTCTAAACTTACACTAGCATGCATCTTTTTCATTTTCCTATATGCATCATGCATGTGTTCAGAAACTTCAAATAATTCATCATAGGTTAAGTCACATACCTCTTCTTGATCTGATTGATCAACATTATCTGCCATCAAGCAAAGATTGGTAACTTCTTCTTCTTTTTCAGTCTTAAATGAGTCTGAAACTGAGTCCGCCCAGAAAGCTCTTTGAAATTTCTTCTTGCCCTTCTTTACAATTGGTTTCTCCTCTACCTTCTCCTTGCTAGGAGTGGCTTTGAGTTTTGGGCAAATTGTCTTGATATGACCTGGTTTCCTGCATTCATAACAAATCACTTCATTAGAAACCTTGCCATTTTTGTTAAACTTACCTCTATTCCATTGCTGGCGTCTCTTCTGCTTCCTCTTTAAAAAGCTTCTGAATTGTCTAGTCATTAATGCAATATCATCTTCATTCTCAGGTTGTGAGTGTTCACTCTCTGACTCTTCCACTTTTAGTGTAATATTCTTCTCCTTTCGTGGTTCACCTGCATCAATCTTTCTTTGACTTACTCCTTGCTCATAAGCAATGAGTGAACCAAGAAGATTGTCAATAGAATAAATATTTAGATCTTTAGACTCTATAATTACAGTAATTTTAGCATCATAAGCAGTAGGTAAACAACGAAGAATCTTATTAACCATTTCAGTATTAGTTAATTCCCTACCAAGTGCATGCAAAGAAGTGACAATTTGTGTGAATCTTATGTACATGTCAGAAATAGATTCATTAGGTTTCATGCGAAACAACTCATAGTCATGTAACAAGATATTGAGTCTTGATTGCTTAACATCATTAGTCCCTTCATAAGTTATACAAAGTCTATCCCATATGTCCTTTCCACTTTTGCAAGTGGAAACCCGCATGTAGTCTTCAGATTTTAAAGCTCAAAAGAAGCTATTTAGACATTTGGCATTTAGTTGTGCTAAGTCATGTTCTTTTATAGTCCAATCTGCAAAAGGTGTTTCTACCCTAACTCCATCAACTAATCTAGTTGGTTTTGTATAACCTTCCTGGACTATGATCCACATACGATAATCAAGTGACTGTAAGAAAGTAGACATGCGTGTTTTCCAAAAATCAAAAGGAATATTGTCAAACAGTGGAGGTCTAGTAATAGAGTAACCCTCATGTGTGTTTTGGTTTCCGAATGTAGCCATCTAAGTTAATCAAAAAGTAGTTTAAACTTATGATTTTGAAACAAAGCTCTGATACCACTTGTTGAGTCTAGTGAATAGGTTGTTAGACCTAAGTTAATGTCCCAAGGCTACCAAGAGGGGGGTGAATTGGTAGTTTTAAAAACTTAACCCTCTTTAAAAAAGTGTTGAACCGAAATAAAAATTTTTTATTAAATTTTATAGAAAAAGTTTTTCAACCACAGAGTTTTTAATCAAAAGTAAAATGCGGAAAATAAAAAGTAGCAAAGTAAATGACACAAGATTTATAGTGGTTCGGTCTAAACCAGACCTACATCCACTCCTCAGAGGCACCCTCTGAGTATTGCACTAATACCAATAGTGACTCTCCTTTTGCACCCACAGCAAGGCAGAGAAGCCTTTACAAACACTCTTTTCCCCACAACCCGGTGCGGCAGAGAACCGTCATTTTTCTACACAATCCCCAGTGTTGGCAGAGAACCTTTCGTCCTTTCACACTCTCCTAGTGTGGGCAGAGAACCCTCCGGCTGTTCACACTCTCCAAGTGTAGGCAGCGAACCCTTCGGCTGTTCACACTCTCCAAGTGTAGGCAGCGAACCCTTCGGCTGTTCACACTCTCCAAGTGTCGGCAGCGAACCGGATCTCCTTGACAGATCTTCTCACAAGAAATCTAAAAGGAAGAAAGAAAATAGTGAAGTAATTCCAATTCACAAGTAGAGATTATTACCTTTAAACACCAACTGAAGCCTTCACGCTCCAGTGGTAGGAATCCTCCTTTGAATGCTCTCTCACACTCTCTCCTTGACTTTTCTCTCAATAGGCACGAAGATCAAATGACAAAAAGATTTGGTGGCAGTCTAATTTGGACTATTTATACAAAAGATAAGAAAAACTGCTCAAAAACTGCAAGTTTTCAATTCTGTACGCAGTGGATCGTCCCGTACGATCGTGGATCGTCCTGGATGATATTACTTAAAAGCCTTGAAACGAACCTCTTTGTATATGTGTACGAAATGTTTTTGTACAAGCTGATCATCCCGTACGAACCAAGTTTGTCCGGTACGAACCGTTATAACAAGGTCGGTTCCAAAAATGAATATAGAAAAACCGTCCTAAGTCGGTTGTATCGTCTGGACAAAAATTTGTTCGTCCGAACGAAAATCTTACAGAGACCAAATCGTCCTGGACGATATTAAGTTTCGTCTGGACGAAATTCTTACAGAGAGCAAATCATTCCTAACGATAATTATTTTCGTCTGGATGAAATTCTTATAGAGAGCAAATCGTCCTGGGCGAAATTTAATTTTGTCTGGACAAAATTCTTACAGAGAGCAAATCGTTCTTGATGATAATTATTTTCGTCTGTACGAAATTCTTACAGAGAGCAAATCGTTCCTGACGATAATTATTTTTGTCTGGACGAAATTCTTACAGAGAGCAAATCGTCCCGGACGATATTTAATTTTGTCCCGGACGATTAGGACATAGAAAAATTTTTCTAGCCAGTTCCTATTCGTTCCATGTGATCTTAATAGGAGATAACTGTCTGATCGTCCCGTACGAACTGATATCGTCCCCTACGATCAGTATAAATTTTATATGATCTCCTTATATGTGTGTGTGTGTATGTTTTTATTCACTCAATTACAATCACTCCCTCTCAATTAAAAAGATAATTTTAAGCTTCAAAAACTAAAGGTATTTCTTGCTGAATTTGATTTGAAGACTTTGTGTTTGAGAGTATGATTCACCTGAAATGTTAGTACACACAAGAGCAAATACAAATCTTCTAAAATTTTTAGGAGATAACTACACATTTGAACAATAATGTTTGGAATCATCAAAACTATACAAGTTGCAAAAATGTAAAACATGCAAATAGCAACTATCTTAACACTTCCTATGTGTGGCTTTTAGATTAGAGCAATCCAAATTGACATGTCCATATTTCCTGCATTCATAGCAAATAACATCATTATAAACCTTAATATTTTTGTGAAACTTACCTTTATTCCACTGTTGGCATTTCCTTTGCTTCCTTTTAAGAAAATTTCTAAATTGTCTTATCATCAAGTCAATGTCATCCTCATCCTCAGGTTATGACTATTCACTCTCCGAGACATCCACTTTCAAAGCTATGTTCTTCTCATTCCACTTTTCTCTTGCATCAACTTGTCTTTGAGTCACTCCTTGCTAGTAAGCAATTAATAATCTAAGAAGATTTACAATACATTACTCATTTAAATCCTTAGACTCTGTAATAGAAATTATCTTAGCATCATAAGCAGTAGGCAAACAATAAAGTATTTTCTTAACCTTTTTAGCATTCCTTAGTTCCCTACCTAATACATACAAAGAAGTGACTATTTGAATAAAATGTGTATACATATCAGAAATAGCTTCATTCGGTTTCATACAAAATAGTTCATAATCATGTTACAAAATATTTAATCTAGATTATTACATTTTGTTAGTTTCTTCATATGTGATACAAAGTCTGACCCATATTTCTTTTTCACTTTTGTACGTAGAAACATGTATGTAATCTTCTGACTTAAGAGCATAAAATAAACTATTCAAATATTTTGCATTTAATTGTGATAACTCTCATTCTTCTACAGTCCAGTCTATAAAGGGTGTTTCAGTTCTAATTTTATCTATAAGTCTAGTTAGACTAGTGTATCCATCCTGAACTAAAATCTACATGCAATAGTCAGGCGATTGAAGAAAAGTAGACATTCATAATTTTTAAAAAATTGAAAGGGTTGTTATCAAATAATGAAGTTCTAGTGATCGAATACCCTTCAAGTGTGGTACAGTTTCCAAACTTAGCCACAATCACTTTTCAAAAAGTAATCTAAACTATAAATTTTGAAGTAGGCTCTGATACCACTTATAAAAATTCATATAGATTGTTAAACCTACACAATTGTCACAAGGCTAACGAAGAGGGGGTGAAATGGTTATTTTTAAACATTCTCTTTGAAATTATAGAAAATCGTTTTATATTTTATGCAGGAATAATTTTTTAACCACAAAAAGTAAAATGTTGAAAAATAAAAATGTGGAAATAAAAATGAACACAAAGATTTATAGTGATTCGGTCCAACAAGAGCTATGTCCACTCCCTTTTCATGTATTACACTATTACCAATTTGACTCTCTTTTTTCCTCTACAGCAAGGCAGAGAAGCATTTATAATTTTCTTCTCTTCCACCAATCCCTGATACAGCAGAGTACCATCATTCTTTCACACCCTCCAAGTATCAATAGAGTACTATTATCCTTTCACACCCTCCAAGTGTCAACAGAGTACCATCATCCTTTCACACCCTCTAAGTGTCAGCAGAGTATCATATCTTCTTCAAAGATCTTCTCTCGAGCAACTAGAAAGATAAAAGGAAGACAATTAACAAAAATATAAAAGAGAATTCTACCTTTGAGTAACCTTATGAACCCTTCACACTTCACTTACAAGAACTCTCTCTCAAACACTCTCCCAAAATACTCTTTCACTTGCTTTTTCGAAGAAATCATGAAGAACAGTTTGTTCTAGTCAGTTTCTAAGGACCTTTTATATGAAAGAAACAAAAAATCGTCTAGAAAATTGAAAATTTTAATTTTTAGCGTACATGATCGTACAGTACGATGGACATTCATCCCAGATGAATAGTTCAAAATTGTCTCATACAATATTATACAAAATATTTTCATACAAGCCTATCGTATATTATGATATATATATCATACAGTACAAACAACAATAAAAAAAAGTTCCTATTCGTCTGGACAAAAATATTTCCAATAATTTCATGCTATGGACATTATCTGTACAAATTCCATATCATCTCTGATAAACAGTTAAAAAAATTAATATGTACTTCTCGATGAAAATAATCCCAATATTTTTATACTATGGATGTTGTTTGTATGATGCAAACTTCGTATAGTACGAACAGTACTTACAAAAAACTTTCCCTTCCAAGCTTTGATTAACTATTTGCTGGAGAAAATAACTGAATAAATCATTCCGTTTGAATTCAAATCATGCATTATAATTAGTTTAAAAAATTATAAATTTACTTACACTCTCCTAGTATGTGTTTGTATGGTTACTCAATTACAATCATACTCTCTCGAATCCAATAAAAATAAAAAAATACAAACTCTATTTATAATAAACTCTAATCTAATATGATTTGAAGTCTTCAATAATTTGGAGTATGATTTTCCTGAAATGTTAGTATACAAAAACAACAAAAGTAATATATCAAATATATTTTTGGAGAAAGAGTAAATAAAAATAATAATATTTGGAATCATGAAAAACACACATGATATGAATTCTAAGTTGCAACAGATCCTTAATGAAATCCAACCGAAATAGGGAAATACTTGGTCAAACCACCTTGTGTTTGAACACAAGTAATAACTCTTGCATACATATCATTAATGATTTTAATATAAGCATTATTAACTCCTTTTTTTTTTAGAACTCTCTATAGAGTTAAGATAGTTGCTATTTGCATACTTTATATTTTTGCAACTAATATAGTTTTGATGACTCCAAACATTATTGTTCAAATGTGTAGTTATCTCCTAACAATTTTTAGAAGATTTGTATTTGCTCTTGTATGTACTAACATTTTAGAAAAATCGAACTCCAGACTACAAAGACTTCAAATCAAATTCAACATGAAATACTTTATAAATTTGAAGCTTGTACTTTTCTTTTGAATTAAATTTGAAAGGGAGTGATTGTAATTGAGTGAATAAAAATATACACACACACATAAGGAGATTATATAAAATTTATACTGATCGTACGGGACGATATCAGATCGTACGGGACGATCAGACAGTTATCTCCTATTGAGCACATGGAACGAATAGGAACTGGCTTTAAAAATTTTTCTAAGTCCTATTCGTCCAGGACGAAATTAAATATCATCCAGGACGATTTGTCCTCTGTAAGATTTTCATCCTAACGAAATTAAATTATCGTACATGACGAGTTGCTCTCTATAAGATTTTCGTCTAGACGAAATTAAATATCATCCAGGACGATTTGTCCTCTGTAAGTTTTTTGTCCAGACAAAATTAAATTATTGTACATGACGAGTTGCTCTCTATAAAATTTTTGTCCAGACGAAATTAATTATCATCCAGGATGATCTGGTCTCTGTAAAAATTTTGTCCATACGAACCAATTTTCGTCCAGACGATTAACCGACTTAGAACGGTTTTCAGCAGTTTCTAGAACCGACCTAGTAATAACCGTTCGTACCGGATGAACTTAGTTCGTACGGGATGATCAGCTTGTACGAAAATATTTCGTACACATATACAAATAGGGTCATTTCAAAGCGTTTAAGTAAAATCGTCCAGGACGATCCACGATCGTACGGGACGATCCACTACGTACAGAATTGAAAACTTGCAGTTTTTGGGCGGTTTTTCTTGTCTTTTGTATAAATAGTCAAAATTAGACTGTCACCCTATCTTTTTGTCATTTGATCTTCGTGCCTCTTGAAAGAATAGCCAAGGAGAAAGTGTGAGAGTGCATTCAAAGGAGGATTCCTACCACTGGAGCGTGAAGGCTTCACTTGAAGTTAAAAGGTAAGAATCTCTACTTGTGAATTGGGATTACTTCACTCTTTTCTTTCTTCCTTCTAGATTTCTTGTGAGAAGATCTGTCAAGGAGATCCGGTTCGCTGCCGACACTTGGAGAGTGTTAACAGCCGAAGGGTTCGCTGCCTACACTTGGAAAGTGTGAACAGCCGAAGGGTTTGCTGCCTACACTTGGAGAGTGTGAACAGCCGAAGGGTTCACTGCCTACACTTGGAGAGTGTGAACAGCCGAAGGGTTTTCTGCCCACACTAGGAGAGTGTGAAAGGACGGAAGGGTTCTCTTCCCACACTAGGAGAGTGTGAAAGGACGGAAGGGTTCTCTACCCACACTAGGAGAGTGTGAAAGGACGGAAGGTTCTCTGCCAACACTGGGGATTGTGTAAAAGGACGACGGTTCTCTACCGCACCGGGTAGTGGTGAAAAGAGTGTTTGTAAAGGCTTCTCCGCCTTGCTGTGGGTGCAAAAGGAGAGTCACTATTGGTATTAGTGCAATACTCAGAGGGTGCCTCTAGGGAGTAGATGTAGGTTTGGTTTTAGATCGAACCACTATAAATCTGGTGTCATTTACTTTACTATTTTTACTTTTCCACATTTTATTTTTGATTTTAAAAACTCTGTGGTTGAAAAACGTTTTCTACTAAAACTTAAAAGAAAATTTTCATTTCGGTTCAACATAAATTCAAAGAGGGTTTAATTTTTAAACTACCAATTCACCCCCCCCCCCTCTTGGTAGCCTTGGGACATTAACTTAGGGTTAACAACCTATTTACTAGACTCAACAAGTGGTATCAGAGCTCCGTTTCAAAATCATAAGTTTGAACTACTTTTTGATTAACGTAGATGGCTACATTCGGAAACCGAAACACACCTGAAGGTTACTCTATCACTAGACCTCCACTGTTTGACAATATTCCTTTTGATTTTTGGAAAACACGCATGTCTACTTTCTTACATTCACTTGATTATCGCATGTGGATACTAGTCCAGGAAGGTTACACAAAACCAACTAGATTAGTTGATGGAGTTAAGGTAGAAACATCTTTTGCAGATTGGACTATGGAAGAATGTGACTTAGCACAATTAAATGCCAAATGTTTAAATAGTTTCTTTTGTGCTTTAAAATCTGAAGACTACATGCGGGTTTTCACTTGCAAAAGCGGAAAGGACATATGGGATAGACTTTGTATAACTTATGAAGGGACAAATGAGGTTAAGCAATCAAGACTCAATATCTTGTTACATGACTATAAATTGTTTCGCATGAAACCTAATGAATCTATTTCTGACATGTACACAAGATTCACACAAATTGTCACTTCTTTGCATGCATTTGGTAGGCAATTAACAAATGTTGAAATGATCAATAAAATTCTTCGATGTTTACCTACTGCTTATGATGCTAAAATTATTACAATTACAGAGTCTAAAGATCTAAACATATATTCTATTGACAATCTTCTTGGTTAACTCATTGCTTATGAGCAAGGAGTAAGTCAAAGAAAGATTGATGCAAGTGAACCACGAAAGGAGAAAAATATTGCATTAAAAGTGGAAGAGTCAGAGAGTGAACACTCACAACCTGAGGATGAAGATGATATTGCACTGATGACTAGACAATTCTGAAGCTTTTTAAAGAGGAAGCAGAAGAGACGCCAACAATGGAACAAAGGTAAGTTTAACAGAAATGGCAAGGTTTCTAATGAAGTAATTTGTTATGAATGCAGGAAACCAGGTCATATAAAGACTGAATGCCCAAAACTCAAAACCACTCCTAGCAAGGAGAAGGTAGAGGAGAAACCTATGGTAAAAAGGGACAAGAAGAAATTTTAAAGAGCTTTCTGGGCGGACTCAGCTTCAGACTCATCTGAGACTGAAAAAGAAGAAGAAGTCACCAATCTTTGCTTGATGGCAGACAATGTGGATCACTCAGATCAAGAAGAGGGGTGCTCTCACACAAGACCTCGTGGGAGCAGATGGTACCTGGACAGCGGATGTTCAAAGCATATGATTGGAGATACTGCTCAATTCATAACGCTGGAAGCTAGGAGTGGAGGCAATGTTACACTTGGAGATAATACCACAAAGAAAGTCGTTGGATCAGATATGATTGGAAATTTGAAAAACTTTTTCATAGACAATATGTTATTAGTTGAAGGCTTAAAATATAATTTGTTAAGTATAAGTCAGCTATGTGATAAGGGTTATAATGTAAAATTTTTACCTACTAGCTGCATATTAAGCCTAAATGGGAAAGAAGTTTTAAATGGAAAAAGGGTAAACAATGTTTACATGCTAGATTTGAATTCTATTCAAACTCCTACTACTTTTTATTTGAATACTGTTTCTGATGAATCATGGCTTTGACATAGGAGACTTTATCATTCTAGTATGAAAAACCTTAGAAGTATTACCCAAAAGAACTTAGTGAGAGGTATACCAAAACTAGACTTTACTAAGGACCACCTTTGTGATGCATGTCAATTAGGAAAATAAGTGAAATCCTCTTTTAAGTCCAATAAGGATCTTAGGACTAGTAAACCTTTAAAAATTCTTCACATGGATCTTTTTGGACCAGTAGGAACTGTAAGTCTAAGAGGGAAGGTATACGGATTTATTATAGTGGATGATTTCTCAAGATTCACCTGGGTTAGATTTCTTTTTCATAAAAGTGAATCATTTGAGGAATTCAGAAATTTTTCAACTTGGATTCAAAGATAACTAGGATGTGAAATAATTTCTTTATAAAGTGATCATGGATGAGAATTTGAAAATGAAAGATTTGATAATTTTTGTAAAGAAAAAGGGATTGATCACAATTTTTCTGCACCTAGAACCCTCAACAAAATGGGATAGTTGAAAAGAAAAACAGAATATTAATAGAAGCCGCCTGAGCAATGTTGGCAGAATACTCACTTCCTAGATATTTTTGGGCTGAGGCGGTTAGCACTGCATGTTTTGTTCTGAATAGGGTGAATGTGAGATCAAATTTAAATAAAACACCCTATGAGTTGCTAAAAGGTATAACACCAAATTTGTCTCATTTGCATGTTTTTGGTTGCAAGGTGTTCATTCATAATAATGAAAAATCTGCCTTAGGAAAATTTGATCCAAAATCAGATGAAGGAATTTTTGTTGGATATTCAAGTGTTGGAAAATCTTATAGGGTATTCAACAAAAGAACATTAGTCATTGAAGAAACCACACATGTTGTATTTGATGAATTTGGAAATTTGGAAGAGCCAAATGTTGTTGAAGATGAGATTGAAGAAAACTCCCAAAAGATTGATAGATTAAATTTGGAAGAAAATGTGGAAGAAAATTTAGAAAGAGAAAACCCTTTGCCTAGAGATTTGAGATTTTCTAAAAACCACCCAAGAGAATTGATTATAGGTGAACCTAGTGAGGGTGTTAGAACTAGGCGTAGATTAAACAAGGAAGTCAATCATTCAGCCTTTATTTCAACAATAGAACCCACTAATATTGATCAAGCTCTTTCTGATGAATTTTGGATATTGGCCATGCAAGAAGAGTTAAATCAATTTGTAAGAAATAAAGTTTGGGAATTAACTACAAGGCCAAAAGATCAAAGTATTGTTGGAACCAAGTGGGTGTTCAAAAATAAAATGAATGACTCAGGAGTAGTCATTAGAAATAAGGCTAGATTAGTTGCTAAGGGGTATAATCAAATTGAAGGAATTGATTTTGAGGAGACCTTTGCCCCTGTAGCAAGACTTGAAGCAATTAGGGTTTTACTTGCCTTCGCCTGTTTTAAAAGTTTTTAATTGTTTCAAATGGATGTCAAAAGTGCCTTTTTAAATGAAATAATTGAAGAAAATGTTTTTATAAAACAACCTCTAGGCTTTGAAAATTCAAAATTCCCAAATCATATTTTCAAGTTAAAAAAAGGCATTATATGGATTGAAACAGGCACCTAGGGCTTGGTATGAGAGGTTGAGCACCTTCCTACTTTAAAGATCTTTTGAAAAAGAAAGTGTGGATACAACTCTCTTTTTAAAAAAATTTGGAAAGGATATACTCATTGTTCAAATTTATGTGGATGATATCATTTTTGGATCTTCAAATAAAAATCTTTGTGATGATTTTTCTAAAATAATGAGTAGTGAATTTGAAATGAGTCTAATGGGAGATCTAAATTACTTTCTAAGTTTTAGCATTAAGCAACTTGAGGAAGGTACATTTCTTAGTCAAACTAAATATATTAAGGACATCCTCAAGAAATATGAAATGGACAATGCTAAACATATTAGTACACCAATGAGTTCCTCAGTTCAGTTGGATAAGGACCTTAAGGGAAAATCTGCTGATCAAAAGAAATATAGAGGGATTATTGGATCTTTGCTTTACTTGACTGCTAGCCGACCAGATATTATGTTCAGTGTTTGCTTATATGCTAGATTTCAATCAGATCCAAAAGAATCACATTTGACAGCAGTGAAAAGGATTTTAAGATACTTACTAGGAACTCAAAACTTAGGAATTTGGTATCCTAAGTTTAGCTCTTCATTTGAAATTGTTGGTTATTCAGATTCTGACTTTGCAGGCTGTAGAGTGGATAGGAAAAGCACTTCTGGAACATGTCAATTCATTGGAAATTCATTAGTTTCTTGGTCCAGTAGAAAACAAAATTTAGTAGCCCTATCTATTGCAGAAGCAGAATACATTGCATTAGGAAGTTGTGTGGCACAAGTACTTTGATTAAAACAACAGTTGATTGATTTAGGATTAATTATAGGCACTATTCCAATTTATTGTGACAATACTAGTGCTATTTGCATTTCTAAAAATTCTATTCAATATTCTAGAACCAAACACATTGGCATAAGACATCATTTCATAAGGGATCATGTATCCAAGGGAGAAATTGAACTCACACATGTTTCAACTGAAAATCAACTTGCAGACATTTTTACAAAACCTTTAGCCTTTGATACCTTCAGTACATGAAGAACAAGGCTTGGTGTAATTGATTTGAATGCTTAAATAAAAATGTTTTTACAATATTGATATTTATGTTTTCGTAGTTTGTTTTTATTTTTGTAATTTTTTGTGTGTTTGTTGTACTTGTGTTTGTTTTAAATGTTTGTTTTGTTAGTGCTTAGTTTAGTATTTGTTTTAGTTATGTTTGTTTATGTTTCTTGTTTTTGTTATTGTTTTTGATATTATGAAATGATCATGTAATCTTTCTCATTAATATCAATACATGTCGTAGTTGATTTAATTTTTAGTTTGTTTTTGGAATGTACTTAATTTTTATGAATTTCATTAGTCTTATTTAATGTTAATTGTGCTTAAATTAGATTGTGATTTGAGATTAATTACATTAAAAAATCTAGTCTTTCTAAATTTAAACTTTGTTTATAACTTGTTCTAATTAGAATTTTTAAATTCATGTCTATTCATTTAGACTACATAAAAGTTAATATTATTATTGCAATTTAGAAGTTTATTTATTTCGTATTTCTTTGGTCAAGTGATATTTATGCACTTAGAAAACTTTGAAATTTTAGATTATTGATCTTGGAAAGAATTTGTTTCAATTACTCTTGAAAATTGTACAAAAAGTACAAAAATCAAAAGGAATGCGCAAAGATTCGCAAATATGTAAAAGAGGCACAAAATTAACCCAATGTCAAAAGATGCACAAAAATGTGCCAAAAATTTGAAAAAGATGCGCAAAGTGTCACTTGTGGTAATTCTCTTCTTTCCAAATTCTTTCAATCTCTTAATTCAAATTGATCTTATGTTCATTTATATTCTATTGAACTTTGAAATATAGAATTTTTATTCATCTTTCTTGTAATGATTTTCTCTATTCAAAATGTCTAAATTGAATCATATTTTTGATAAATTCTTCTTACTTATAATGTTATATCACTTCTTAAATTCTATGAATTTCTATGATTTACCTAATGTTATTAATTTTAGATTGCATACCTTATGTCAATCACCATTTAGATTAAATTTTCAAATGAATTTCATATAATTATTTACATTTCTTATCTATTTCTTCTTCACTTTTTGTTGTTGTCAAAAAGGGGGAGAAATTATTATGTTTGTATGTTTTGTTTTGTTTTGGTTGTTTTGTTTTGTTTGTTTTGTTTGCATTTTGGTTTTGTGTTTGACTTTGTGTATGACCTTGTGTCTATAGCTTGTGTTATTTTGTTAAAAATTTTTGAAAAACAAAAATATTATTCTTTGCTTCATAATGCCTCCTTATTTTCATATATTCATAAATTCAGGGGGAGTTTAGGAGATTTTTTTAAATTGAAATCATATAAACAATAATTGTTTTGCCATCATCAAAAAGGGGGAGATTGTTAAGATAGTTGTTATTTGCATACTTTACATTTTTGCAACTAATATAGTTTTGATGACTCCAAACATTATTGTTCAAATGTGTAGTTATCTCCAAACAATTTTTAGAAGATTTGTATTTGCTATTGTATGTACTAACATTTTAGGAAAATCGAACTCCAGACTATAAAGACTTCAAATCAAATTCAACATGAAATACTTTATAAATTTGAAGCTTGTACTTTTCTTTTGAATTAAATTTGAAAGGGAGTGATTGTAATTGAGTGAATAAAAACATACACACACACATAAGGAGATTATATAAAATTTATACTGATCGTACGGGACGATATCAGATCGTACGGAACGATATCAGATCGTACGGAACGATCAGATAGTTATCTCCTATTGAGCACATGGAACGAATAGGAACTGGCTTTAAAAATTTTTCTAAGTCATATTCGTCCAGGACAAAATTAAATATCGTCTAGGATGATTTGTCCTCTGTAAGATTTCGTCCTGACGAAATTAAATTATCGTACATGACGAGTTGCTCTCTGTAAGATTTTTGTCCAGACGAAATTAAATATCGTCCAGGACGATTTGTCCTCTGTAAGTTTTTCGTCCAGACGAAATTAAATTATCGTACATGACGAGTTGCTCTCTATAAAATTTTCGTCCAGATGAAAATAATTATCATCCAGGACGATCTGGTCTCTGTAAAAATTTTGTCCAGACGAACCAATTTTCGTCCAAACGATTAACCGACTTAGAACGATTTTTAACAATTTCTAGAACCGACCTAGTAATAACCGTTCGTACCGGACGAACTTAGTTCGTACGGGACGATCAGTTTGTATGAAAATATTTCGTACACATATACAAATAGGGTCGTTTCAAAGCGTTTAAGTAAAATCGTCCAGGATGATCCACGATCGTACGGGACGATTCACTGCGTACAGAATTGAAAACTTGTAGTTTTTGGGCTGTTTTTCTTGTCTTTTGTATAAATAGTCAAAATTAGACTCCCGCCCTATCTTTTTGTCATTTGATATTCGTGCCTCTTGAGAGAATATCCAAGGAGAAAGTGTGAGAGTGCATTCAAAGAAGGATTCCTACCACTGGAGCATGAAGGCTTCACTTGAAGGTAAAAGGTAAGAATCTCTACTTGTGAATTGGGATTACTTCACTCTTTTCTTTCTTCCTTCTAGATTTCTTGTGAGAAGATCTGTCAAGGAGATCCGGTTCGCTGCCGACACTTGGAGAGTGTGAACAGCCGAAGGGTTCGCTGCCGACACTTGGAGAGTGTGAACAGCCGAATGGTTCACTGCCTACACTTGGAGAGTGTGAACAGCTGAAGGGTTCACTGCCTACACTTAGAGAGTGTGAACAGCCGAAGGGTTCTCTGCCCACATTAGGAGAGTGTGAAAGGACGGAAGGGTTCTCTGCCCACACTAGGAGAGTGTGAAAGGACGGAAGGGTTCTCTGCCCACACTAGGAGAGTGTGAAAGGACGGAAGGTTCTCTGCCAACACTGGGGATTGTGTAAAAGGACGACGGTTCTCTGCCGCACCGGGTAGTGGTGAAAAGAGTGTTTGTAAAGGCTTCTCCGCCTTGCTGTGGGTGCAAAAGGAGAGTCACTATTGGTATTAGTGCAATACTCAGAGGGTGCCTCTGGGGAGTGGATGTAGATTTGGTTTTAGACCGAACCACTATAAATCTGGTGTCATTTATTTTACTGTTTTTACTTTTCCGCATTTTATTTTTGATTTTAAAAACTCTGTGGTTGAAAAACGTTTTCTACTAAAACTTAAAAGAAAATTTTCATTTCGGTTCAACATAAATTCAAAGAGGGTTTAATTTTTAAACTACCAATTCACCCCCCCCCCTCCCCTCTTGGTAGCCTTGGGACGTTAACTTAGGCTTAACAACCTATTTACTAGACTCAACATATAGCACTTCTCTTATAAATTTATCATATGCTTTCTCTAAATCAATAAATATCATATGTAGATTATCCTTATTCTCTTTATATTACTCCATCAAATCTCTAAATAAATATATGGCTTCCATAGTGGACATACCCGGCATGAATCCAAATTGACTTTGAGAAACATTAGTATCACGCCGCAACCTATACTCCGTAATTTGCTCCCATAGTTTTAAAGTATGACACATTAACTTAATTCCTCTATAATACACATACTCATGTGCATCACCTTTATTCTTAAAAAGAGGAATTAACATACTCATTCTCCATTGATCTAGCATCTTTTTAGTCTTTAAAACAGTATTAAAAAGCTTAGATAGCCAAGAAATTCCTTCATCTCCTAAGTACTTCCACATCTCTATTAAAATATCATCAGGTCCAACAGCTTTTTCACACTTCATTTTCTTTAAAGCCTCTCTATCTTCAATTTTACTTATAAGCCGGTAAAAATAAAATTCCTTATTTTTATTTAGGGTGATAAAATAACTAAAGTTAATCATATTTTTACGTTCTTTATTAAAACGTTTAGAAAAATACATCATACACCTTTGTTGAATATCATCTTCTAAGAAAAGTACTTTTTGATCTTCATCCTTAATATACTTCACTTGAACTAAATCCTTACTACTCATATCTCTTTATTTGGCTAACTTTTACACATATCTTTCTCCCTCCTTAGTATCTAATCTATTATATAAATCATTAAAAGCTAAGCGCTTTGCAACGAAAATAGCTTTCTTAGATTCCTTACAAGCCTCTTTATAGCTTTCCCAATTATCAGAATCTTTACATCTAAACCAATTTTTATAATAAATCTTCTTATTTTTTTATCTTTTCTTATAGATTAGGATTCCACCACAAACTATTTTTACTTTTAGGAGCTTTTATCTTAGAAACTCCAAGCACGTCTTTTGCAATAAACTTAATATCACAATCCACTTTTTCCCACATAATATTAGCATCCTCATGCACAGACAGGATCTTAAGATCTAAAATCATATTCTTAAAAATAGTTTTGTTAATATTCTTTAAATGCCTCCATCTAATCCTAGATAATCATTTTACTTTATTTTTTTATTTTTTGCCCCTTTATCTTAAAGTCCAAAGTTAATAATTTATGTTGGGTACATAAATTTTCACTTTGAATAACTTTACAATCTTTGTAATATAAATGATCTAATTTTCTTATAAGAAAATAATCAATCTGAGTTTTACTATATCCTTTTTTATACGTGATAAAATGCTCATCTCTTTTTTAAAAAATGTATTAGCTATTATGAAATCATAAGTTAAAGAAAAATCTAATATAGTCTTACGACATTCATTTTTCATTCCAACCCCATGGCCACCATGGATGCTTTTAAAATCATTTACCTCTCTACCAACATGTCCATTTAAATTTTCTCCAATAAAAACTCTTTCTTCAAGAGGTATCATTTGTATTTATTCTTTTAAACCGTCCCAAAATTTTAATTTTAAACTTATATCCAAACCTACTTGAGGAGCATAAGCACTTATAATATTAACAATTTTAGCATCAATAATAATCTTTAAAGCTATATTTCTATCTCTAATTCTATTAATTTTTATAATATTATTTTTCAAACTTTTATCTATAATCACACATATACCATTTCTAGTATGACTCTTACCTGGATACCATAGTTTATATCCTAAACTATTAATCTCCTTATCTTTCTCTCCAACTCTTAAATATAAAGAATATTTATCTTCCTATGAATTATAATATCTATTAATTCCATTAATTTTACTCTAAGAGAGCCTATATTTCAAGTTCATATCCTAATTTTAGTTTTATGGACTAGCTTATTTGCCCACATTCATCTTTGATGTGGGAACCCTTGCCTATTTAACACTGCATCTGGGCGCCGATGTAGCGGCCCTTGCACACTTATCACTGTATTTAGGACATATAGTATGTCACCTCCAAAGGATGCCCTAGCATTAATACAATTTTTTTAAAATTTTATGTCATGATTATTTGATAAGTTTTAGACTAACTGCCGACTACCTAACGCAACCCTTCACTTTTCTTATCTAAGACTTGGGACCTGGCAATGGTACTATTATTTTAAATAATTAAATATTAAAATAAATTTTATATTAAAATACTTTAGATATTATTTTGAAATAGTAAATATGATTTAAAAAAAATTTAAAATTTGATAAAATATTTTAATAATTTATAATTAATTATTAATTAAAAAATACTAAAACTTTATATTTAAAATTACTTAAAATATAATTAAATTTTAAAATAATTTTATTTTTAAATTAAAGATAATAATTTTTTGAAAATTTTGATATATAATATGTAATTTTAGGATTTTAAAATAATTTTCTTAAGAAATTAGATTAAAAGAAGTTTAAAATTAATTAAAATAAAAAGGCAGGTCTGTAGGCTACGTGGCAACCTTGGATTGGATCCACAATCTTGGGAAATCATTTCTAATGATTGCGCCACCGTGTAATCATTGGCAATGATTGCCATGGTATGGAAATAGCGTCGTCTCCTTAACCACATCAAACGCAATCGCAATGTCGTCTGAATGTCCATGGTTTGAAATAGATTGCCCAGATCATGTCAAATGGGAAATAAAACTGTGGGATCAAGATCCGCGATTGATTTGAACTGTAGAAAGGTGAAAGCGTGGTCGTTGACCATTGATCGTAAGATCAACCGTCTTGATCTCGCCCAATGAGCTGAATGTGAAACTTAAAATTGTAACTAAATTTGTCCTTCATTCTCATGATTTAGTGAACCAAATCAACTAAAATTTTACAAATAGATCCTTTACATGAAGAACATTTGTGGGGAGTGATTTTCAAAATTTAAAACACAGGGTATAAAAATCTAATTAGATTTAAGTGTTATGACCAAGATCTAGGGTTTTTAAAGAATCTCACTTTGAGATTTTAGAAATTTTGAAATATCTAAGCTTATAGATTGTCCTCATATATTTTCCTAGTTGAGGTCAAGCCTTGAAGCTCCTTGGATCGTCATGTAGGAAGCTTGGAAGCTTTTGAGCCTCAGGTCGTCGGAAACTCGCCACCATTGGCTTTGACCTATCGGATTTGGTTTGGGGAAGGTGGAGGGAGATTGGAGGAGCTCTCAGACCAAAGGGTTTGGGCTTAGAGAGCTTGGGAAGAGAAAAATAGCAAAAAGGTCCCTCCAAAAAACTCCTATATAGTAACCTAACCCTATGATGGATGGCTAGGATTGAATCAAGATTAAATTATGAGGGAGGGGAGGTAATTTGGTTGTGTTTTGAATGAAGGAAGCAATAGGAAAGCATTTATGGCATTCAATGAGTTTAAATTGACTTAAATGGGTTAATTTGACCTAAGGGAGACTTGGGTTGACCAAGTCAATGGTTGACCTAGTCAACCTAGTCAATTAAACCCAAGGGGTAAGGGGTTAAGCTCAAGTTGGCTTGGAATTGATTTGAAATATAAGTAGGCTCATTTGGGTCGACATGGATTGACCTAGGGCTTGGGTCTGAGCTCAACAGGGTTGGTCTGACCCATGGAATCTGAAGAGGTATGTGATTGAGCCAAGGAAGTATGAATTTGATTTTAAATTGAATGAGATGATATTTGGGTCAATTGGGTCAACCTGGGTTGACTTAATCAAATAGGTTGTTAATTTATTCATTTTCACGCTACTATTTTTTTTTCATTTTATCACTACTAATTTTAGCACAACTGTTAGTAGTTCCAATATTATTATCATTTTGCAAAAAAAGAACGAGATCTTTACATGTAAATATATGATTTTAAATCAATATTTTTGTTGGATCTACGACATTTATTAATTAGCATCATTCCAATCTCATAAAAATTAATGTTACAAAAAAGTGCTTATAAATAAAATTAAACTTACCTTCACAATTTGAGTTCTCAACTGAACTTCTCACTTTAATCTTCTCTACCTTCTCTCTTGTATATGATCTCCTAAATCAGCACAATTTATAGTGCACAAGAATTATTGTTAAAGCCTACAATAACTCCCTAATCCTATAATTTGCATAATGGGATATAAGTGGGAAATTGGACGAACGACCAAGTAGATCTCGAGGGAAAAAAATTAATTGCTTAATGATTGGGCGAGAATGTGAGGTTGGGTGGGAATACAAGGACCACAAGCAAAATTTAAGGTGTATGAAATACGAAGAAAGTGAAAAATTATTTTTCACATTCAATAGAATGCAAAATATGAATAGAATGCAAAATATCTTTTATGCATTCTATTGAATGTGGAAAATGATTTTGCGCATTCTATGATATTCAAAAAATATTTTTTTGGTATTATGTAATGCAATATTTTATGTAACATAATTGTTCTTTTTAATATTAGATCTGAAACCTACTTCTTCAATTAAATTAATATCTAAATGTGATCCTTTTTATAATTTTGTTAAATTATTATTCACCTTCTTTCCCTAAATTTGAAAAAACATCAATATAATGCCAATGAAAGTAAAATTTTTTCACCATCAATAGCATTGATGACTCAAAGTGTTTGGACATCATGACAGTCTAATTCAAGAGGAGGAGATGAATTCGTGGTGCTGAAAGGTCACGAGGGACACAAAGGCCAATCAAGACAATCATCTTTCTAGAGGTGGAGATAACATGTCCCATCCCAACCCAACACAACCCTTATATTATAATGGATCACGTAGAATTAGGGTGTGATAGATGAGAAAAACATCTTTCAATCATTCAATATACATCAAGCTCAACTTATGTGTAACATAATTTAACTCAAATACTATGATCAATTAGTGATGATCACATAAATCAATTCACATGGAAGGAAATGCACAAAATTAGATGGGCAATAATAAATAATGGAAAAAAGCTACATCCATTTCATTTAAAAAAATTGCACTATTTACATTCCAAGTGATATTTACCTCAGCATACCCTGCCATGTATAACAACAAAATATATACAATGAATACTTACATTAAAATAATAAATTTGCATTAAAAATTTATTCAGTTATAATCTTATGATCTAACTTTTATTTGACACACTTTAGCACTTGCATGTGCAAATATAGTGAGCAAAAATCAGGCAGATCACATGTAAGTATATAACCTTATAATTCAATACATAGGAAAAAAATGGTGTGTATTATAGCAGTTCATGTCATGTTCATGCATGAGATGTGTCATATATTTCAAACTTAAAAGAAATATATAAAACAGGTTATATAACTTCATACAACTTATAAACATGTGAGGAAATATGTAGATAGCTGATGTCTAGCCAACATAATCAATCATTTCATTTCATATCCCTTAAAATTATAGAATTGACTTGGCATTTATTTTTAATAATAGATATCTCATCATTTATTATTATAATCAATATTTGATCAAAATTTACACTACATTTTTGTCTTCCCTAATAATATCAAGGTTGCCTCCTTAGCACATCTGTTTGATTGCCATTCAATGTGATATTCAACATCAGTATGCTCATCAGGCACGTCGTGCACTACTCATAACTAAATTTAAGATAGCTTATTCTTTCTTACACATATTATTAATATGAAGGGCAGTGCCTATTAAGTGAAAATTATATAGTATTTTATTGTGTTAAATTCTAGTGAATATGTTTATCTTTAATTGATATTGTCCTGAAATTACTTAGGAAATGGAGAAAAATGCACAAGTATTGAACCAGTGTCGTAGCATCATTAACGAGTGGGTGCCATATCATGACATTGTAGAGCTGGAGTCTCGAGAAAATGATATTTAATTCAGCGTCACGACAAAACAAAGGTTAGCACTACAATGCCACAACATCAAAAATTAACATTGCAGTGTTAGAGTCTCAGGAAAAATTGCACAAGAATTCAACGTCGGATTGACCTCAAAAGTGCCATAGCGCCAAATGACATAAGTAAGTGCCACAATGCCCAAGTTTTGTAGCATCATGGTAGAGCAGTTGATGAAAAGGATTGTTGCACTAGATTAGGCCAGCACCGTAGTGGAGAACCGTTAGTAGCGTCGAGGTGCTAGTTCATAATATAACACACGCCATGGTGCCACCTTATTAATCACCGCGATGTCTGAGCCATTTCTGCAATAATTATAAATAACTTTTATATTTTTATGTAAGAGAGTGTTGAAGTTCTTAATAGTTTTCTCAGAGGAAAGGCCAGTGGAGAGTAAATTACATACTTTAGAGTGACTAGCTATCATTGTAGTGCAAGTAATTATTTGGAGAGGAAAGGAGTGTAGAGTGCGAAGTTGTAAGGAGAGTTTCACTTTGGGAAGGGTTCATTTACAGGATCTATTTGGGATCCTTCATTTTTGGGTGATATCATTTTACTCTTCTCTACTTGTGCTTTTTTTTTCTTGAGCAAGAAATGAAAATTATGTTGTTTTGTTTTTATTCTATGGCAAGCTAAACTCATAGTTTTGGACTAGTGTTGTGAAAACCCAAGTAATTACTAATATAGACTCTTATGCTTTAAATTATTAATAATCATTTTCAATATCTCTAGCTCTTCGTTTAATTTATACAATAGTCATGTATAGAATTAGAACTTAATATGATATATTATCTTGACGAAGAAATACTGGAATAATTAGGAAAATTAGAATGGAATACTTGTAGCCGGGACATATTATGTTTAGTATTCTAAGGTCTATGGAGATAGAACTACTGTAGCAAGGTCATAAATACTTTTTTATATTCGTACAAGCTCGACAGAAATCTAAGGATGCATATGCTCTGATTCACAACTAATTTAGGAGAGTTTATTAGAAAAACTTAGGAGATTTCACTTTCATTAGTCCAAAATACTTTATTTATTAGTATCTTCACTTTTTTTCTGCAATTCTCATTCTAAACTAAACATAACCCTGATTTCATTTCATAAGATAAATTTTGTACCTTGAAGTAAACAGTATTAAAATAATTATGTGAAGCAGAATACTTTCTCCTGGGATCGACGCTATCTCATAATGCTTTTTTACTTGATTGATACGTGCACTTGCTTTTTTAGTGGGGATTTATATTTGACTATACATAAGCACAGACCAACGCAAATACCATAAGTTAACTTGCCTTTTAACTTGCCATCTCTACATTACCATCAGTACCTAACCTGTCACTATACTATTATGGTAAGCCTTTTAACTTGCCTTCTAAAGTTTTTAACATATTAGCAAACATATGGGTCATTTTTTTTCATATAAAATATTTCATTATACGCACATACACTCTTTGGCATTCATATTGCCATCATTCATATATTCCAAATATTATAAATGTCATGTACTCCTAGCCTTGCACTCTCTGCCAATACCCTAAGTTATCATAGAGCGAAGAATCTCCGTTAATACTTTCGGTTAATGAAATATTTGACGATATAGTAACAAAATTGTCATGGGATACTTGAAGATTGAATGTGATATATATATATATATATATATATATATATATATATATATATATATATATATATATATATATATTGTATTGCATTTATCTTAATGCAACTCTAAATGATTCATTTCAATATAAGATAACTTTGGTAATCCTTATTCCACATAAATTCTGACAATCATATAAAGCTTAATTGCATGGTAATGATAAAAAAAGTCTTTGAACTTCTATGAACAGAACCAGACATTGCTTTTCGGGATTTGCCTATATCACTACCTAGAGAACCCCACTTAAACATTCAAATTTTTTTACCAACTAAATTAGCTAACAAAGACTTATTTAGGCATTCAAAGCGACAAAAAAAATAAAAGAGATAATACATAAAAGATGTAAGGCTACTACAGCCAGCCCTAAAAGACAAAGAAACGTGCTTATCTTCTCTGCTAAGCTAATAAGTCCCATACTACAGCTGCGCCAATGTCTTGGGTGGCGAGAGAGAGAGAGAGAGAGAATCCACTTGGTTTAGCATTTTGATGGTTCTCAATGAATCATGGAATGCTATTTGTCTTGTGCCTAAATTGTTCATATATACATATATTGAATAATATTTGTTTTTATAAATGTTGTGGAGCATTTATCTATTTTAAATATAAATAATTTTTTTAACTATAACCTTTTCTTTTATTTTAAGCTTTTCTGCTTTTTTTAAGCTAAAAAAGAACAGCGGTAGCCCACATATGCTTTCGTAAGCCCTTTTATTGTTTAGAAGGGCCTACTCAGCTCTTTTATTATACAAGTTTTTAAACATGGACTGCATGGGTTGGCCCAAATAGAACTCTTACCTTCATGCTTCATACAAGGCAGATAATTCGGGTCTACGAGTGTCCATTATTTGGATTGAAAAAAAAAATTATTATTAGGATATCTTCATATAAATTGATTCAGGATAAAGTTTAAATTTATTATTTTTATTTTGAAAATAATATTTTACATAAAAAAATTCATACCATTGATGTGTGCCGAAACATTTGCCCCAGTAAAATGATATAGAGTACATGATAATTCAACACATAGCCAAGTAAAAGAGGAGTGCAATAATTGTAAGAGATGCCATATTGTGTACATGAAAAAACCTAGAAAGGAAAAGAAATTGCAAGGCATGACCCAGTTAAAGAAATTCCATTAATATTTGTATTTGACTACAAGCAAAGCCCTATCTCGATGGAAGATATTAATTAATACACTGTAAATAACATATTAATTTGTTGAAGTTGGAAGTGGCCTTCGGAAGAAATCTAAGAATTAAAGTTGAGAGTCAAAATTAATATTGTTGGCGATGAGCATTGATCTTTTAAATGACAATTTGTGTTAGTATTATTAGCGATGATAAGTTATGAAGTCAATAGATTTCAGAGAAGCCATGCAATAATGATCAAAATATTACGGGTTAGTGAATTTAGTTAAGCAATGATGGCTGGAGAATCATAGTTATGTGAGGAAGGCCGGAAGGTCACAGGTGATATAGGTCAGAAGACTTTATGTAATGCCCCAGAATCAAATTTGAAAGAATTTATTTTTATCTTTTAATGATAACAACAACCACCACAGCTATCTAATATTTTTATCAATAATATAAAGTAGCAGTGAAAAATAATTTTATTGGTCAAAATATTAATATATGTTCATATTCTTACTCCAAAAATTATGTACAATAGCTAGGAGTTATGTAGTCTATATGCTCTTGACTACAAAAAAATAAATAAATAAAAATCTGAAAGATCATATAAATGATCAATCTCGCACTCTTTATCATCTTCTCAAACATGAAATCATTTAAATCACATATAATGATCTAGAAAGCCTAGAAGGTCACTAAATGCTACAACTGACCTCAAAGCACAGTAAAAAAATAGTATATATGTTGTTAGTCATTTAATAGCAACAACAATTAATATGATCGTGAGTCTGTACAAAAGTAGTAAACAATATGCAATAACAATAAAATCTTTGTGAAATAGTAGAACAGTACGATATGTATGATAAATAATACAGTACATAAACAGTGAAATATATAATCCAATAAACTAACAAATCAATGCGGGTGTCAATTCGATAAAATAGTCATCTTAGTAGTACTTTCAAATCAATAAGAAATCCGTAATTGAATAAATATTTATATATATATATATATATATATATATATATATATATATATTATATATATATATATATATATATATATATATATAAGGTAATAATAATAAAATAGTATGGTAATAGTAACCATAAATAGTACAACAATAAAATAATACAGTGGCAGTAGTTTAGTAATAATAAATTAATGCAGTAACATGCATTCTAGTAATCACACTAAATAAGTAAGGAGTTTTAGCTTATATGGTATTTTTTTAGTAGTCAATAATTAGTATTAGTAACAATTGTCTAAATAAACAGAATAGTTACTCTTTTCTCGTAAGCATAATAATAACTCATTATTACTCCATAATAGTAAACTATGTGAATAAGTTGAGGATAATATTAAACCACAATATTTAAAGAAAGGTTAGTCACATATCATCTTGTATAGGTCAATTAATCTCCAACTAACGTTAGTAAAACTATCCTAACACGTACTAATATTGAAGTATTATACCAGCAATATCAACTATATATTACTTAAGCACATGCTCATCTTCATTAAAAAATGCTTGTATTACTAATATGCTTATATAAAAAAATATTAAAAGTTTCATTTTTGTAAATCATACAAATAAAATAACTTTCATTTTAAATTATAAAATCAAGCAGTTAAAATGTACATTATAATTTGTAATGTAACATATAAAATGTTGTATAATACAAGTTCACTAAATCAAGATAAAATGCAATAAAACTATATTACAAGAAATTGAATGCTCGAAATCAATTGAGAATAGAAATAAAATAAATGCCACCTACCACAATCTAAGCAAATTTCACAAAAGTGGCAAAATGGATTTGCAACCAAAATGCAAACTTCCCTTTCATTTCTCTCCTTTCCTTTGTCACGACCCAACCCGACCGGGACGGATCCCGCTCGCATCGGGCCGCGACACAACCATTGAGAATCCAGAATCCAGCTTTGGAATTTGCTTCAGAACTTTCTTCCAAATATCGTATAAACAGAAAAACACAGAGCTACTATAAACATCCAAATATAGAACAGTTCACCTATCTTTTCTTTCATCAAAACAATCATATACAGATATAGTACATGGCTTCAGACAGAAAGAACATAACAGAACAGAAAAGCCATGACTGTACAAAAATCAAAAGTACAAAATGCCTAATCTCATATCAAACACAGAACTTCTAGTCCAAGACCTCCTTCCCTTTCCCAAAACCTGAAAACCACGCAGAAAATAAGGATGAGATAACAGCTCAGCAAGACATCAGTCACCAATCAAAATAGTCAGAAATTCACATCAGAAAATACATCAGAAAGTAGCCGTACAAAAATCTTAGAACAGATACTTGATCAACAGAAATCAAACAACTGACACAGAAAACTGAAGTCATTTCGAATCGGAGTTCAGAACAGATATTATAAAACTTCCAAGTCACAGAGCAGACAGAATCGTACGGAATAACTAGAATCATACAGAAATCAAAAATCATATATCAGTTAATTCATAAACAAACCAGAATAGTCACAAAACAGATTATCAGATATCAAACATCAGATTTCCTGACCCTGACAGAATCTCAATGGATTCTGGCCCCTTATGCCTCCCTTCTCAGACACTAACAGAATCTCAAGGATCCTGGGCCTTATAACTCCCTTCTGTAGCAATACAAACACTTCAATTCATTCAATGTATCAATTCAGAAAAATCAGAATTCGTACGAAAAATCAGCGGCATAACGGCAGTATACAGAATTTACACAAAAGTTACAGATTCAGAAATTTATCAAATTATCACAGAATATCCACAACATCATTATAAGACTTTCATTGTACTGAAGTAATATTTTTCAACATCCTGATAATTTGCAATTCAATTAAAACGCCGAAGAATCCAAAATATCTGATAAAAATCTTCCAGAAAATAATCAAAACGTGCACAATTATCATCTCAGAAACATACCAAAAGTTACGCTGTAAAACATTTGTCAGAAGAAAATAACACCAGAAATTCACTAACGGAAACAAAATTTAGAACAGAAAACGCGTCAAAAATTTCATTTCTAAAAATTTAGAAAGGCGGAAAGTGCCTTACCTCAAGTCGATCAACTTCTCCAACTACGACGACAGACGAAAACGGACGGAAGTCGTCCAAAAATCCACTTTTCTTCTTTTCCCTTCAGTTTTCTCTCTCCTGGACTTTCTCTCTTTTCAAAATGACTTCAATCGGATATTTATTAAGCAGGATCATCCCGAACGATTTCCAGATCGTCCCGGTACGATCTCCTCTAGACCAGAGCATGAACCAGATCGTCCAGACGAAATTAAATGCCAATTTTGTCGTCTTAGGACGAAACTCTCGGTTCAGTTCGTCCCGATTGTTCCAGGTTCGTACAGACAAACATGCAGATTTCTTCACAATTTGTACAGATCATCCCGAGACGATCCACTTCGTCCCAGACGATCCTGGGAGAAAAACAGCCTTTACAATCTCCCCAACTTTAGAAAAATGTTGTCCTCGATATTTCCAAACCAAAGTGAGTCAAAACAGATACGGATATGAGTGCCTCATGTCCGACTCCTTCTCCCAAGTCGCTTCTCGAGCTTATCGGTGCTTCCAATGCACTTTAACCATCGGAATCTATTTACTTCTTAGCTTACGAACATCATCGGCCAAAATCTTCTCAGGTTCTTCCTTGTACTGCAGATTCTCCTAAGTCTCAACCTCATCAGAAGACAGTTTCTTGTCAGAATCAGATATCCACTTTCTCAAAGAGGATACATGAAAAATATTATGCACATCAGACAACTGATCGGATAACAACAATCTATAAGTAGACTTTCCAATCCTTTCAATAATCTCAAAAGGTTGTCAGGTATGTCGGACCTTGAACTGAACTTGCTCACCCTTCCAAAGTCTAGAAGTAAACCGTCCATCTCGATCAGATACAATCACTTTAGGCACACCATGTAATCTAACAATTTCATTCACATATAACTGTGCCAACTTATCCACCAAATCTGTCTGCTTGATCGGAAGAAAGTGTGTAGACTTCGTCAATCGATCCACAATCACGCAGATGGCATCATGCCCTTGTCTTGATCGAGGGAAACCCATAGCAAAATCCATCGTTACTTCCTCCCACTTCCACTCAGGGATAGGCAACGACTGCAAAAGACCTCCTGGTCACTGATGCTCTGCCTTCACTAGCTGACAAGCCTCGCATTTCGCAACAAAATCTGCTACATCCTTTTTCATTCCAGGCCACCAGAATAAATTCTTTATATCTTCGTACATCTTACTACTTCCTGGATGTATCGTATAGCCTGAATGGTGAGATTCGTACAGAATCTCTTTCCTCAAATCTCCAAATATAGGAATCCACAGTCTATTCTTACAGAAAATAGCACCATAATCAGAAACAAGCAGTTCAGGTTTCTTACCAGATTCAATCTGAGTAATCAACTTCAAGTAATCAGAATCTGACTTCTAAGCTTCCTGAATCCTTTCTTCCAGGGAAGACTAAATGTTCATCTGAGTCAAAACAACAGAATCCGGAACAGTAGAGGAAATCACCTCCAGCTGTAATCTTTCCATATCTCATATCAGATAGTCAACGGAAGTGAGCTGAATACCTGATAATCCATAAGACTTCCTGCTCAAAGCATCTGCTACCACATTAGCCTTATCAGGCTAATACTGAATCGTCAGGTCGTAGTCCTTGATCAACTCAAGCCATCTTCTTTGCCTCAAATTTAGATCCTTCTGAGTGAATATGTACTTCAAGCTCTTATGGTCCGTAAAGATCTCACATCTGATGCCATACAAGTAGTGACGCCAAATCTTTAAAGGAAACACAACTACAGCCAATTCCAAATCATGCGTCGGGTAATTCTTTTCATGTGGTTTCAACTGTCTCGAAGCATAAGCTATTACCCGACCATGCTACATCAGAACACATCCCAAACCTTTCAGTGAAGCATCACTGAACTCCTGAAATCCTTCCGTACCTAATGGAAGTGCTAACACTGGAGCAGAAGTCAAACAATCCTTCAACTTCTAAAAACTAGCCTCACACTCCGGAGTCCAAACAAAAGCTACTGACTTCTGAGTCAGTCTCGTCAGAGGCGTAGAAATCTGAGAAAATCCCTTCACAAATTTTTTATAATATCCAGCCATGCCTAAAAAACTACGTACCTCAAATACCGTAGTAGGCCTTGGCCAATCAGCAACAGCTTGAATCTTTTGGGGATCAACAGAAATACCTTCACCGCTCACCACATGCCCTAGAAAAGAAATGCTCTTTAGTCAGAATTCGTACTTGGAGAACTTAGCATAAAGCTGATGCTGTCTCAAGGTCTTCAACACAATGCTCAAGTGTCTGGCATGATCTTCCTCAGAAATAGAATACACCAGAATATCGTCGATAAAGACGATCACAAACTGATCCAGATACTCCTTGAACACTCTGTTCATCAGATCCATGAAAACAGCTGGTGCGTTGGTTACCCCAAAAGGCATAACCAAAAACTCGTAGTGCCCGTACCGAGTACTGAAAGCTGTCTTCAACACATCAGCTTCCTTCACCTTCACCTGATAGTATCCAGATCTCAAATCAATCTTTGAAAATACAGAAGAACCAGAAAGTTGATCAAATAAGTCATCAATCCGGGGTAATGGATACTTGTTCTTGATCATGACCTTATTCAAATCTCTGTAATCAACACACATATGGAGTGTTCCGTCATTCTTCTTCACAAACAGTATAGGTGCTCCCCAAGGAGAAACACTAGAACAAACAAATCTTCTATCCATCAACTCCTGGAGCCGAACTTTCAACTCAGAAAGTTCCTTCGGTGCCATCATGTACGGAGCTTTTGATATTAGAGCTGTACCCGGAAAAATATCAATAGAGAACTCAATATCTCTGTCCGGAGGTAAACCACCTAACTCCTCAGAAAAAATGTCAGAAAACTCCCGTACAATCGGTATATCAGAAAGAGAACTCACATCTAAGGTCATATCCCGTACGGAAGCCAAAAACACCGAGCAACCCTTCTTCCACATTCTTCTGAGTTCCAACACAGAAATCAGACAGGATAGAACACCTCGTAATCCTTGAAATACACATCTCTCACCATCCATAAGCAAGCTCATTTATTTCTTCAAACAGTCAATCTGAGCCTCATACAGACTCAGCCAATCCGTACCCAAAATCACGTCATACGAGAAAATCGGCAATAAAATCAAACTTGACTTCTACTTCTTGCCTGAAATATCAAGCTCACAGAAATAAAACTTTCGGACAATCAAATTACTTCCAGCCAGCAAAATAACGGAAAGAGAAATTGGTAGCAAAATAGAATCCAGATGCAAAGCATCAAAATAGCACTCGAAAAGAAACGAGTGACTAGCTCCAAAATCAAACAAAACACGACAGGGATGATCAGAAATATAAATCATACCTATCACCACATCCGGAGCATCTCGAGCCTCCTGCTAACTCAAACTGTATACTCATGGCTGAACTGGAGCTGGAGCTACTGAATCACTAGACTCCCGCTGACTAACAGTAGGTGGTCTCCGTGCCACAGAACTTGACCCACCTCCTCTACCAGAGGATCCTTCAATCACAGTACGTGGAGGAACAATCCTCGGTCTTCCTGCTGAACTGGCAGGTCTAACAAAGCTATCAGATCAAAACTCAGATCGTCGATCAAATCCAGCCTTTGGACACTCTACAATCTGATGTCCTGGCTGACCACATCTAAAGCACTAACCAGTCATCTGTAGCACTGGCCAAAATGTCGTCGTCCACAACTTTGGCACACAGATGCCCCACTAACAGGATCCAGAAACTAGTCGTATGTGTAGGGCAGTACCAAAAACGTAGGGCTTCTACTGTCCACTCCTCCTGGGGTCTCCAGAAACATACTCCTCTTGCAAGAGGAAACATACTAGATGCTCACCCCCACCAAACCCCTTCCTGCTCATAGTCCACCACTACTGGGTAGCCATCAGATCATTCTCTATCAGACGAGCTCTCTCCACAAGCTCAGAGAAATAAAAAATATGAAACGGTACCAAGGGCTGTCTTAGAGTATATAATAGTCCCCTCAGAAATCTGTAGCACTTCTCAGCAAAAGTACTCACCAACTACGGAGCATATCGGGCTAAAGCAGTAAACTCTGCCTCATACTGCATCACTCTTGCTCCCCTGAACTAGCCTCAGAAAAGTCTCCTGCATCTGCTGTCTTGTAGAAGAAGGTACAAACCACGATCGAAATACCTCAGAAAACTTATACAGCCAAGAAATTAGAGAGTATAGCTTTCCTTGGAACTTTTCTCCTGTGGCCATCACCAACGCTCAGCCTCGCCATCCAACAGAAAAATTGCCAACGGTACCTTCCTGTCCGACGGACACTACATACTGTCAAAAGTCTTCTCCAACCTCCTCAACCACTCCTTAGCTGCTCTGGGCTCAACAGTGCCCTCAAACCTCGGAGGTTTCAATTTCAGAAATATCTGCATATGTCTATCTATATCCTCATATCGAACAGTAGAGGATCTACGCTGTGTCTCGCTCATCATCTGAGCAACCAATGTAGCAAACTGGGAAAGTGTATCAGAACCAACCATTGGGGCAGTACTACTCACCGGAGCTGCCTGACTAGCACTCTGCTCATCTATCATATCTGGGTCTGGTAGATTCATAATCACACAGAAAACTAGGCACAAAACAATAGAATAAAAATCCAGACAAACCAGAACTACCCCAGACAGACTCACAGATTACTTCCTACAGCTCTGTCTTACAATCCAAATTCCAAAATCAATGCTCTGATACCAATAAAAAGGCTTGTTATGATCCAACCCGACCGGGACGGATCCCGCTCGCATCGGGCTGCGACAAAACCATTGAGAATCCAGGATCCAGCTTTGGAATTTGCTTCAGAACTTTCTTCCAAATATCGTATAGACAGAAAAACACAGAGCTACTATAAACATCCAAATACATAACAGTTCATCTATCTTTTCTTTCATCAAAACAATCATATACAGATACAGTACATGGCTTCGGATAGAAAGAACAGAACAGAACAAAAAAATCATGACTGTACAAAAATCAAAAGTACAAAATACCTAATCTCAGATCAGACACAGAACTTCTAGTCCAAGACCTCCTTCCCTTTCCCAGAACCTGAAAACCACACAGAAAATAAAGGATGAGCTAACAGCTCAGCAAGACATCACTCACCAATCAAATTAGTTAGAAATTCACATCAGAAAATACATCATAAAGTAGCCGTATGAAAATCGTAGAATAGATACTTGATCAACAGAAATCAAACAACTGACACAGAAAACTAAAGTCATTTCGAATCGGAGTTCAGAATAGATATTATAAAACTTCCAAGTCATAGAGCAGACAGAATCGTACGGAATAACCAGAATCGTACAGAAATCAGAAATTATATATCAGTTAATTCATAAACAAATCAGAATAGTCACAAAACAGATTATCAGATATCAAACATCAGATTCTCTGACCCTGATAGAATCTCAACGGATTCTGGCCCCTTATGCCTCCCTTCCCAAACACTAACAGAATCTCAAAGGATCCTGGCCCCTTATAACTCCCTTCTGATAGCATACAAACACTTTAATTCATTCAATGTATCAATTCAGAAAAAATCAGAATTCATACGAAAAATCAGCGGCATAACGGCAGTATACGGAATTTACACAAAATTCACAGATTCAGAAATTTACCAAATTACCACAAAATATCCACAACAATATTATAAGACTTTCATTGTACTGAAGTAACATTTTTTAACATCCTGATAATTTGCAATTCAATTAAAACGCCACAGAATCCAAAATATCCGATAAAAATCTTCCAGAAAATAATCAAAACGTGCACAATTATCATCTCAGAAACATACAAAAAGTTACGAGGTAAAACATTTGTCAGAAGAAAATAACACCAGAAATTCGCTAACGGAAACAAAATTCGGAACAGAAAATGAGTAAAAAATCTCATTTCTAAAATTTGAAAGACGGAATGTGCCTTACCTCAAGTCAGTCAACTTCTCCAACTACGGCGATGGACGAAAACAGACAAAAGTCACCCAAAAATCCACTTTTCTTTTTTTCCCTTCGATTGTCTCTCTCTTGGACTTTCTCTCTCTTCAAAAACTTCAATCGGATATTTATTAAGCAGGATCATCCAGGACGATTTTTCGATCGTCCCGAGACGATCTCCTATGGACCAGAGCGTGAACCAGATCGTCCAGACGAAATTAAATGCCAGTTTCATCGTCCCGGGATGAAACTCTCGGTTCAGTTCGTCCCGAAGGTTCGTCCCGATTGTTCCAGGTTCGTACAGACGAACATGCAGATTTCTTCACAATCTGTACAGATCGTCCGGGACGATCCACTTCGTCCCGGACGATCCTGGGAGAAAAACATCCTTTACATCCTTCCTCTTCTCTTCTTCTATCTATAACAGGCCAGTGCTAAGGGTGAGGGTACGAGTGAGTGGAGAGAAACGGGTTTTAATATATATGAAAACATAGTTTTAGTGCATAGCATTGCAATGTCATCACTTAACACCCCAACGTTGCATGTTGAATTAAGAATTACTGTAAAATAGAATCTTCAACGCCGTGGTAGTAATTTTTTGTGTCGATGCGTTCACTGGCACATTACCGGAATGATCACAAGTTCAGTGCACAATGCTCCAGCTCAAACAGTAATTCAAATTTGCATTTTAAATTTATTTATAAAAAAAATTGGGTTGTTACTCTGTAACTCGATGATGGTGGTTTGAAAGGCCATTATCAAGTGATAGAGTTTAGATGGTCATATTTGGGTGATGGTGATCAGAGAGATTATATTTGGGTGACTATGATTGAAGGGATCATAGTCAGATGATTGTGGTTGAAGGACCATAATCAGGAAATAGCGATCAAAGGATAATACCCGATAGGCAACAGAGGCTGAAAGGACTATAGTTGGCAAGTGACATAAGTCAGACCATAATTGGGCAATGATGGTCTGAGGACCATAGTTTTGTGATTGTGGTCGGATGATTGTAGTTGGTGGTTGACAAAGATTGGAGGACCAAACTCAAAAGTTAATGGTCCAAGAATCGTAGACTATGGGCAACAGACGCTAGAGAATCATAATCAGGAAATAATACTTCGAAAACTCTAGTAGGGCAACTTTGGTCCGAGGATCGTAGTTGGGTTACGGTGGACCAAGGAATTTAGTCGATAGGCAACAAAGGTGAAAACGATAGTAGTCGGCAGGTGATGGAGGTCAAAAGTATGTAGTTAGATAATGGTGCTCTGAGGATTGTTATCAAGTGATGATGGTATGAGAATCATAATCAGTTGATGATAGTTAAAGAATCGTAGTCAGAGGGTGATGGAGGTTAGAGAGTAGTAATTAGAAGATTGTAGTAGGGTGACGATGGTCCAAGAACTATAGTTGAAAAAACATATTAAAACAATCGTAGTCGACAAAAAATAAAGGTCGACAGTAACGATTAGGCTATGGTGCTCTAGGGTCCTTATAACCTTAATGTTCTCTTGAATCTCAAGCCAAAGTTCATGCTTTAGCTCCAAGTTCCTCCTTTCATGTAAAGAGTGGTTTATAGATTTTTGAGAGTTGAATGCTTCTAAATACAACCAAAATCTAGGATACTCCATCTGATGACTCATATTGATTCCCTTTACCATAAAACATTTGTTCAGTATTTAAATACCATAAGGATGTTAGAATTAAACGATCTTGGGCTCATTGGATTTGTCTCATTGAAATGCTCTATTTGATCATTAACATGCCAAATTTGAAGTTCGTTTGGTCATTCAATTAATGCCCTAAAGTTTCCTATCCTGCTTTAGGCCCTTGATTTTGACTTATTCAAGCTCATATTGAACAACTTTTTGTATTGTTAGGTTCGTCTCATCAAGATGTTCAATTTGAAATTTAGTTAGTTGAAATTGTAGATGGGATGGTCCAAAATTTAATTTTGAAAGTTTTCTTATTCAAATATGACTCGAGATTCATGCCTAATCAAGGTAATTTTTGATGACGTATCAATCGTATTAATCTCAAAATAAATAAAAAAATTTTAAACTTATTCTAATGTAATTTATATCAAAATATCATATGATTTTTTTTCAAAAAGAAAATTTAACCTAAACGATCCTATTAGACGAGTTCCATTCATTTATTAATGTTACTTCTAGCAATTTTTTGGTAATCAGACTTTAAAATGATTTTTTTTTCCTAAAGTTAAATTTTATCATTGATTTAATATATAATTTTTTATTTTTAATTAGGTATTTTTTTTTAAATATTGGTCATCATATAATCTTCACTGAACAATGTGAATATAGCTATTGAGTTCAAGAATTTCATATAACTTTGGTTCATCTACAGTCGAATCTACCTAATAGAATTTTTGGTTGGTTTGATTCTATTCTGAAAACTATTTGAATTTTTAGATTTTTTTAAATTATTAAATTTATGTCATATAAATTTTTGAACCTTTAAATTTATTTTTAGATATATGATATAAATTTTAATTGATCACCGTATATTACACTTATTTTAATATATATAAATATATATATACAATATGTTAATATATATTTTTTCTATTTTAAAATTTAAATTAATATATTTAATTAATTTAAAAATAGAATCAATCAAATTAACGCGCGGAATGCATTAGGGGTAGATGTCTTTCTTTTGTTTGCATTTTGAAGGCTGACAAGTCTAGGTAAGATTAGGCTGCTGACGTGGCTCGTTGGAGATCGCAGGAGAGGCTGACGTGGAGCGCTCTTAGGGGGATTAGGTGTATATGCTTGGATTCTATAATACACGTTATCATTAATAATAAATTTGATATTAAAAATATACTATAAAAATAACTTAAATTGAACTGCCTCTTATCTTTCATTTTAAAATATATTATTTAAATAATCTAATATTTTTTTTTTTTTCTTTTATCTAATATTTGATTAGCACCCATTTTATTTTTCTTAGGCTTCTTCAGGATAGCTTTTTTTTTTTACTTTAATTTTCTAATTGCAATCACAATTCTTATTTCATTATTATTTTTTATTAATATAAAAAAAATTAATTAAAAATTAACTTTTTTCAATAATTTTAAAAAGTTACTTCCTCTAAAACAAATTTAAAAAACAATACACACTTTTTCATTGCTTTCTATAGCAGTTTTTTTGCATAAAAATTTTTTAAAGCAGAAAAAAAAAAGCCAAAAATTATTCCAAACAAAACTTTAACCTACATATTATATATATATATATATATATATATATATATATATATATAATATTTATATTATTATATATATATATATGTTTCATGAATTCGCCAAGCTATATAATTTTGAAGGGAATTTGCTCATCACATACAAAGTGCTAGGGAGCCGGGGAAGGCTAGAGGCTTAATGGAAAGCATTAAAGACAATAGAGCAAGCCTTTCTCTATTAGATTCCATAAACTGTGCTGCTAGGTCCTACACTGCCCTTGTCAATTTAATACTCCAAGCAATTTCCATGCTAACTTATCAAGTAGCCCAACCTTTAAGCTTTCATTCTCTATGCAAAGATTCTACGTCTTAACATACTTTAGTGGCCTCGTGGCTGATCTGTTGATTGTTGTCTTTCATGAATTAACAAAACTAAAAGGACTAACAAACATGGAGATATGAATACAGTCGAAAAGATGGGTTCTATCAGTTTTCTATTCAAAATCTTCAGTGCTTTGAAATAGTAAATACTTAGATCCACTCCTAAATGATAGATTTTCTATCCCCTTCGGATGCCGCATATCCTATTTTCACTATTCTACTATTAGTTTTTGAAGTAGACGAGTCGAGTTGAGAGTTGTTCGGACAGCTCGTCAAGTAAATGAGTTAAAAGTTTTGCGAGTTAACGTATTGAGTCAGGTATAAGTTGTTCACAAATATTTAAAGAAATTTGAAAATCATGAATAGATTATCGAACATATATGCCCTCATGTAAATATGTGTTTATATTCATGTAAATATAAATTGCATGATTATAAATATGCAGTTTTTATGCCTGTTTTTGAACTTAAATACAAATAAACATATAAATGCATGCATATATTTTTTGTATGTACATATATGCAAAAAATCCAAGTTATTATGAAGCTGAGTTAAATCGAAGTTGCTACTTAAATATATAAATTTATAAAAAATAATTAAAATTCTGTTTCATTTGGGATGATTTTATTATTGCTTTTTAAAGTAGTTTTTTATACATTTTTTTTTTAATATTTTATACTAAAAAATTATTTTATAAAACAATACGAAAACGGTACCAAACGAAACATTATTTATCAAGCTTAGCAGATCCATTCCAAACAACAAGTTTTTTTTTTTTTTTTTGACAGCCCTACCATTAATCTTATATGTTTAAAGTGAAACTTTATAGCCAGCAAATCAGTCCTAATTCGACCGTCATGTGTGAATATGCATCTACAATAAGACAAATTACACTGTTAGTATTGTTTTTTTATGTTAGCAGTGATAGACAGTTGTACCTTGAGGTCTCGGTGGTCTGTAATGTGAGAAAAAAATTACAAGTTTATGCAAAATAATTGTTTTTTACTAATAACATATCTCTTGGGTGATCTATTATATTAACATCCTAAAAATGTTATGGTGGAAGGTTATAGTTGCGATGAGATCTATCGATGAGACAAACGATATGTTAACGCCAATAAAGAAGAAGAAATGATGAAGTTGTGATGAGATCTAGCTGAGATGTTTATTTATAAAACCAGTGGTGCGTGCATTAATAAGAAGGTGAGTGCAAAATTAATATTAAGTTTATATATATCAAATTCGAGAGGGAGAGAGAGGGGGTAAAAATAAGACGCTTGTTGCGTCCAGGAGTATTCGCGGCGGTAGAGAAATATCATATTTAACGCCTTAGCGTTGTACGAAAATCTGGCACGCAATCAGATAAGGAAAGAGGGTCTAGCATTATGAGACACCAAGATTTTTACATGGAAAACCCCTAAAAAAGGAGAAAAAATCACGGGGTCTAGCCCAGTTTAAATAAATCCACTAGTATTGCATTCGATTACAAATGAAGCCCTTTCTTGGGAGAAGGCCTTAGCTTGATGTACATTTTATAGAGAACATTACATGATATAAAGAATCACTATTGACATGTTCGTTTGGTCGGGAGGACCTTAGTTGGTGGGCGACGGAGGTCGGAGGGCTTGTAGTCGGTGGGCGACGTAAGTCAGGAGGACCGTAGTCGGCTGGTGACGGAGGTTGGAAAGACTGTAGACGGACGACAAAGATCAGAAGGACAGTGCCAGGTAGAAGTCCAACAATGGAAAGAAATCCATCTTCGCGTAGACGTCCAGTGAAGTCCGATAACCGGTAGAAGTCCGGCGTCGCGTAGAAACTTGGCGAAGAGTGAAGGCCCGACGTCGGGTAGAAGTCCGACGTCTGTTGGTGGCAGAGGAGAACTCCGGCTTCACTTGGGCGGAGTTTCGGCGTCAGGAGGGAACTCTGTTGCAAATTGGGAAGAATTTCAGCATCACGTGGAAGTTGGGCAGAATTCCTGCGTTCTCCTGAATATCACGCAGAATCTCGGCGTGTTCGGGAGGTAGGATGAACTCCGGCGGTGGTCGAGGAGGAGCTTCTTCCTTCTCCTCCTTCTTTTCTTCTTCTCTCTCTTCACTTGAGTCCCCTTTGTGTGGAATGAGGGCTCTATTTATAGTTTTTCTGGAGTGGCATAGCTCGTAAATAGGTGTGAGATCATGGGCGAATAGGGAGTGGTTTGAATAGACGGCCGATATTGAATCCTTCAATTGTGCACCGTTCGTTTGATATTTGGAGGCCTTATTGAAGTTGGAATTCGGCAATCTTGGGCTCGTTGGATTCGTCTCGTCAAGCCGCTCGATTCGAGTATAAGCTCGTTAAAATCGGAGACCGTTTGGTAACTCAAATTGCGGTTTGAATCTTCCAATAGCGCTTCGGGTCATTGATTCGTACTCATTTGGGCTTGGATTGGGTTGATCTTGGTGTCGTTGGGTTCGTATTTCCAAGACGCTCAGTTTGACTATAAGCTTGCTGAAATCGGAGTTCGGGTGCTCCCAGAATTATTTTTTGAAGTTTCCAACTATCTTTTGCCTCGAGATTCGTGCCCGATCAAGCTAATTTTGTGATGCTGTATCAATGCTCAAAATCATTCTGAAAGCATAAGATGGTAGGTGGGACGGGGAGACTGGGAACTTGGTGAGGAATGTTGCATATTAGAGATATGAGCAGAGGTGTTGCTTTGGTTTGGCAGAGAATTGATTTGCTGAGTTAAGTCAATGCTATCAGCCCTTAACTGAGGAAGAGGAACGTTGTGCTCAAGAGACTTTGAACTAGGTTGCTGAGTTTGTTGAGACAGTGCTGAACGGGCAAAGGAAATTGGACGGGATAGGTGAATTATCGATGTTGGGTGAGTGTGATTGTTGAGTTTGGAAGGATAATTTTGTTTCATCGAATGTCATGTGCCGAGATGTGTAGATTTTGTTTGTAGTGAGATCAAGACACTTGTAACCTTTAGAGTTTCTTGAGTAGCCAAGAAACACACATAATAGTGTCTGAGGCTCAAATTTATTTTGTTTGTTGGGCGGTAGCCAAGGAAAACACGCGCAGCCGAATACTTTGAGAGAAGAGTAATCGGGTAATGATAGTAAAGAAGATAGGTATGAGATTTGAAGTTGAGAACAGATGATGGCAAATGATTTATTAGATAGGAAGCTATGAGGACCACATCGGGCCAAAATGAATGGGGAATAGAGGCAGTGTGAAGCAAGCTACGAGTAGTTTTGAGTAAATGCCTGTGTTTACGTTCAGCCAAACCATTTTGTTCCGGCGTATACGGGCAGCAGGTTTGGTGTATAATTCCTTGTTGATTTAGAAAAGTAGCAAAATTAGAGTTTATATATTCTTTTCCTCTGTATGTTCTAAGACATTTGATCACGAATGAAAGTTGTTTTTCCATGAAACATTTGAATTTAAAAAAAAAATAGAAAATACTTCTGATTTGTGTTTCATTGGAAATATCCAGGTAAACCTAGAAAAATCATCTATAAATGCAACGTAGTACATAAAACCTTGATTTGAGGGTATTGGGGAGGGACCCCATACATCTGAATGAATGATAGCTAATGGAAAATTAAAGACGATCTATACTTGGATGTAGAAAAAGGAATCTTGTGGCCTTTAGAGACCATACAATTTGTGCAAGTAGATGAATTAGCATGTATATGAAGAAGCTTGTTGGTCTTAGAAATGACTTTGATAAGTTGTTGATGAGGGTGCCCAAGACGTTGATGCCAAATTGTTGAATGTTGACTGGTAGCAGTAAGCGTCGGGTGAGAGGTGGACTAGGATGTAGGCGGAAAAAGGTATATGCCATTTTTTACTTGGTCTCGACAAAAGCGTTTGCTTTGTCTTCAAGTCCTTAATAGCATAGCCATGAGCATCAAAGCAGATAGAGACATTGTTATGTCGAGTAAGGTTAGAAACGGATGGGAGATTGTGAAATAATCTTGGAACATGAAAGATATGTGAAAGATTGAGCTTACGATGTGGTGTCGACAAGATATCAGTACCGGAGTGAGATATGGGTAGCTACCGTCCATCTCTGACGGTGATGTTATCATTGTTAGTGTAGGAGCTGACTTGAGAGATGGAATCTAGGGAATTGGTGAGATGTGCAGGTGCACCAGAATCGAGATACCAATCGTGATTGATCGTCTCGTTCATAGCAACCATGGCACGAGTAGAAGAATTAGGATTGGATTGGAGATCAGGGCGATTGTACATTGTGTTCAATTTATGCCAACAATTATGAGTTGAATGGCCCCGTTTGTTACAAATTTGACAGGTTATCCCACTGGAAGAATTGGGTCGTGTCTGCTGAGATGATGAGCGACTGTGCTCCCTGTGGCCTTTGCCCATGTTAGCATACAGTGCCAATGTAGGGTCGGACACTAAGAGTTGCCTAACCGATTCTGCTTGGATGTTTATTTCTTTGCTAATTAACAGGGAATAGAGGTCATCCAGATCGATGGGGTGAAGCATCGTGTGAATCGATGTTTTGAAGGCGTTGTACGAAGCCGGTAGCCCATTTAATATATAGAGGATTATATCTTCTGGATCAAGAACTGACCCAGCAGCAGCTATGTTATCCACGATCGATTTTATGGTCGGAAGATATTGTGACATTGTTGGGTTTTCCATTTGGAGATTGTGTAGCTCGTTCTTGAGCTGTATGACCCTCGATCGGTTAGATCCTTGCTGTTGACGTTCTAGGGTAATCCAGATAGCGGCCGTGGATCCGAGGTTGATAATGTAGGGAAGGATCGCCAAAGAGACAGTGGAGCAGAGGGCTGCGGCGAGGTTTTGATCGACAAGAACCCATTCGCTGTATTTGGGGTTGGGTTCTTGGATGCCATCCAAACGATTCTTGAAGCATTATGGTGGAGATGTTGAGGACTGAAGGTAGGAGAAAAAACCATTAGCCAAGAATAACTTGAGCACTTAAGAACGCCATATGGAGTAGTTGTCGAAGGAGAGCTAAGTAGGGACGATGATCTTGATGTTGGAGATCACAAATTTGAGAGGTCCGGGAATGTTGTAAGAATCGCTGACCTCAGTGTCTGGATGTTCGGTTGTTTGCAAGAGAGAGGGGGAGGTCGCCATTGCTGTGCACGACTCAAGAAAGAGGGATCAAGAATCGGTGAGGAGAAAACAAGGAGAGTGAAGGGAAGGGAACGAAGAGCAGAGGCTCTGATACCATGAGAGCATAAGGATTGTATTTGCATTGCAGTAATACATTACAATATGGAAGAATATATAGAGCTAAGTTACGGTAGTAAATGTGTACAAGTATTGGTATGTTTGGATAGGTAATGGGCATTGTTTTACATTCAATTAGGGGTGTAAACGAGTCGAGTATTTTCTTTATCATGCCTGGCTCGTTTAATCCTTATTGAGCTCAAGCTCAAGATCGAGCTCGATTAGTGGGCTCGAGATTGACTAGTATAGAAAATATCAAGCTCGAGCTCGAGATCGAGCTCGTTTGAGAATCACCAATGCATGTGATGCGTATTATATATATATATATATCGAGTAGCTTGATAAGCTTTCGAGTCAAGTCGGGTTGAGCTCTCGAGCTCGTTTATCATACGAGCTTGATTGTAGGCTCGAGCTCGAGCTCGAAACTTGATAAGCTCGGCTCGCGAGCTCGTTAACGAGTCGAGTTCGAACCGGCTCGGCTCACTTACACCCCTACATTCAATCACTAGTTTTCATCACAATGGCCATTTAAAAATTAGCCCGCTGTAATTTTGTTGATTGTAGTTAAACGTCTTGCTATTTTTAATATTTTATTATACAATTTGCATCAGATACTTTAATTATTTTTAAATTTATCTGTGTCCTATAAATATAATTTATATATCAATTATTATTTTCTTAAGCTCAATTTTTAGATACTAATTAATCTAAAAAAAATTTAAACTTGTTAAAATAACTCTATGAGCCGAAGGTCTTAGATATATTTTAACTTGTTTAGAAAAATATTAGAATAATTAAAATAGGCAAAGATTTCTCTTAAATACACAGCTTGTTTTGATCTATTAATTAAGAGCTTTAGCAATTAATCAAGAGATTTTGGATTCAAATCATATGTATATTATGTGGATATGAATTTATCTTAATAGCTCAACTGTAAAATAAAATAAAATAAAATAAACTTTTTGCATTTAATTTTGCCGACAGACAGCCCAAATAAATAAATAGATAAATAAAACGGTTGCTTCTTCTCACATAGAATAACATATATTTTGAAACGTGTAAATGCAGTTTTAATGTCCATAAATGTTCGAACAATATTCCTTCTTCTTTCTTGCATTATGATTTTTTATTAATTGCAAGAACATAATCCATTGAATGATTGCCTGATCCGTTGAAAATAATTTTATAATTCACGTATCTAATGGCTCAATAATTTAAATTTTCATGATATACTGCGCCGCAAAGCTCCTTTTCTAATCCGATTACCGCATGATTTCTTAAATTTTGATCGATTTTAATGGAACTTTTATTACGTTCTCTAACCGGACGTAGTTCTACGTTCGGTCATAGGAGTAATACCAAATGGAACTTTTAATGATTGATTTTAATGATTGCCTGATCCGTTAATGGAACTTTTATTACGTCCTCTAACCGGACAAAATACCAAGTAATACCGAGCAATACCGAGTTTCTCGGTATTTTTTGGTATTACTCGGTAATTCTCGGTATTGCTCGATATTACTTGGTATTTTGTCTTCACATAATGATATTTCTTGTTATTATTGGTATTGCTCGGTATTACTCGTTTTGTGCCTGCGATCTTAGTGCAGGCCAAACGTAGCTTTACGTACGTTCACGGGATCAATTAAAAATTCATTTTAATTACAGCATCGTGAAACTTTTAGATATCGCGTTTATCATTAACATATATTATATATATATATATATATATATATATATATATATATAATATATATATATATTATATATATATATATATATATATATATATATATTATATATATATATATATATTATATATATAATCTATATATATATATATATATAAATATATATATATATAACAATTATATAAATAGTTTATTTACATATATCTAACATCTAATTAAAACTATCATTTTACTCACATAACACTAAATTATGTAAATACCATAAGAAAATGCGATCTTCGAATAATTTTGAATAATTATTTATTTTTATATCAAAATTGATTTTACTTTTTAAAATATATTTCTAACCCACAAAGAACTTTTTTAATGAAGTCTATCCGATTTATTTTAAACAACATCAAATTTGAAGTTCATGCACACAATAACATAGAGAATTTGAATGGGGCTCAGTCTTGTTAAACTTTCTTTTCAATGTTTGCGGCCACCCTCTCTTGCAACATTTAATTGTCATATTACTTTCATTGTGTTTAAGGAAGTACTTAATACTTAAAATCTTGCTAATTTACCTAGTCATCTAGTTATGACCATTTATTAACTAGCTTAGTGCCTCGAGTCTGATCTTATGTGGGTAGCCTCCATGATTCCCTAGATGGGTCTTTATCATAATGTGCTGACTTTCAACTAGTTTTATAATTGTGTCACTTGAAATCTAGAGATTACAAAATCCGATGTCATATATTTATTGTGAACTCAAACTTGACCTATAAAATGTTAAATGGTGAAAGTTAGCAAATAGTAATAAATAACATATACATATTTACTATGATATTTTTCTCTAACTTCAACTAATATTCTCTTCTTAAGTGTCAATCTAAGAATGATATTTGTGTCAAAATAGGTTCTATATCTACAACTCGTAAGTATGAACAAAGTATTACATTAGTATTGTTGCGGGCTGGTAGATTCGCGTTGATAGAGTGAATTTTTTGTTTAGTGATGTTTGAAAATCCTACACATAAACAAATAACTGAGAGCGCTTGGAAATACTAGAATTTTTTTAAGTGTAAACCAATATCATTCTTAGATTGGCACATGGCTATCATCTGGTGGTGGCATCTGCCAAGGAAACTTCTGAAAGTATTGCCTCGAGCCTATTGGGTCTCAGTAAATAAATGTTCATATATCGGATTTCACTACAGGAAAATGCACTATTACCGTCGGAAGTTTCGGTAGAAATAGTTCCGTCGGTAAAACCAGCGGCTTTATTGGCGAAATACCCTCCGGTAACTTAACAACAAAATATTTGGCGTAATTTCCATTGTTGAATCACCGGCGCATATTCCATGGGATATTCACCGGTATTTTAAAGGAGTTTGACGCATTTTTACTCCGGTAATTATCGGCGTAGTTACCGGTGAATATTGCGCCGGCGTACTTAAACTCAACGAAACTGTACCAGCGTATTATCTGCCGATAACATAACTGATGGATAATCCGTCAGAAAGACAACGGTACAGGCCCTATTTCGACCCATTCACCTTCTGCATTCTCATTTCAAACTCGTTCTCTTTCTTTCCCTCTCTCGCGTCCGATAGTTCCCCGGCCAAACCCACTTTGCTCGCCATCTGAGAGGTGCGCCGACGCCTACCGATGCCGACCATTTTTTTCCCTCTCTTCATGCTCACATCCGAGGGCTTCCCTGACCGTTGTTCCTAGTGTCCGAAAGCTGCACTGATCAAACCGTTGCTGACTTTTTCCAAAAGCTGTCCCAAACACCACCGGTAAGAGAACGTATTATCTCATTACCTAAAGTTAGGATGTTCTCACTAGACACTTGCAAGAGAAGGTATATTGGTGTATGCCTTTTGTTTTTCGTATGAATGTTCTCACTAGAGATTTTCAAGAGAATGAATCTTAGTGTATGCTTTTGCATTTGTCATGGATGTTCTCGGAGTCAATGGATTATTTGAAGATCTACAAGTTTCTCTCACACCGAAGGATCCTCAACGTATAACAATTTTTACATGTTGTAATAAGATGCCACCTGCCATACCTATAAATAAAGATGTATGAAAATAATAACTTAGTTAGACAGATATTCAAAATAAGAACATGTCACAAAACTCTAACTATGCATAATTTAAATAAGAGCTCCTGATTACTTGCATAAAATTATACGTGATTATTTTTTATACGCCCTCAAAAATTGCCTTGATCAAGCACGAATCTCGAGGCATATTCAAGTTGAAACTTTTCAAAATTAAATTTGGGATCATCTGAATTCCAATTTCAGCTAACTTATAGTCAAATTGAACATCTCAAAGAGACGAACCAAACAGCACCAAAATTTGTCCAACCCAAGCCCAAATGGGTCCGAATCGGGGGCCCGGACCACGTTTGGAAGGGTTAAAGCATTATTTGGATAATGAAATCATATCCAAATATGGCATGCTTATAGTCAAATCGAGCGTCTCGACGAGACGAATCCAACGAGCCCAACATGTTTGAATTCTGACATTGTTAAGGTACCTAAACAGTTGAAAAACTCTCTACAATCGGGGGAATATATACGAGCCATCCGATGGAGCACTCTGAACCTGCCCCGTATCTTCTTTAGAATTACAGGGTGCGCCACTCATGAAATTCTATAAATAGACCCCCACTCTCTACATGATGGGGACCTTTTGCTTGAGATTGAAGAGAGCTCTGAAGCTTCAAGAGCTCTAGCACCACCGCCAGGCCTCCGCCTGCCGCCGGACCAATGCCCGGCCGCCGCCTGCCGCCAGATTTCAGCTCGACCTTCGTCGGACCACCGCCCGATAGCTTCCTATCACCGGACCACCGTCTGCCGCCGGACCACCGCCCGGCCGCCGCCTGTAGCCGGACTACCGCCCGGCCACCGCCTGTCGCCGGACCAACGCCCGGTCGCCACCTGCCGCCGGACCACCGCCTGGCTGCCGCCTGCCGGACTTCAGCCCGACCTTCGTCGGACCACCGCCAGGCCGCCGCCTTGCCGCCGCCTGGCCGCCGCCTGCCACCGGATCACCGCCCGGCCGCCGCCTGCCGCCGGACCAATGCTCGGCCGCCGCTTGCCACCAGACCACCGCCCGGCTTCCGCCTGCTGGACTTCAGCCCGACCTTCGTCGGACCACTGCCCGGCCGCCGCCTGCCTCCGGACCACCGCCCGGCCGCAGCCTGCTGGACTTCAGCCCGACCTTCATCGGACTATCGCCCGGCCGCCACCTACCAGACATCCGTACGACCATCTCCAGACCATTGGCTGTCTCTCCAAATTACTGTAATTCGACCGCCTCTAAATCGAGGGACGGGTCAACCCTTGTAATTCACTTAAGTTTAGTGGAATATTTTCACCTGGGCAAGGCCCCGTGGTTTTTCCCTCTTCGGGCTTTCCACGTAAAAAAAGATTTGGTGTTCTACTTCTCTCTTTCTGTTTGTGTGTTGGATATTTGTGCATCGCTAAGACAAAAAGTTTACTCACTCTACCGCCACGAATCTTTCAGCCCACAACAGTTTTGCACCGTCTGTGGAAAACTAATCCCACCCTTATAAGCACAAGTGAATTCCTGCCTTGATAGCCAACAGGCGAGGCAACCACAACAAAGGAGTCTCCCGCTCCAACTCACATCAATCTAGGAATCATTCTATGAATCAAGGACACCAAGTATCTGCCTCTCTCTTTCATGGTGGAGGAAATCCTATGGGAGAAGGATCAACAGTGCCTTCCCTGGAAGATCGCATTCGAAGAATGGAGGAATCTAAAAATGAGATCCTTCAACTTCTTCGAGGCACCCGCCAACCAGCACTAGCACCACAAGAGGAGACCCATTTCCCTCAAGATCCACCACTAGCTGGGGATGTTCGACCTGAATATGTTCATGCAGAGATACCTCCTCCTCAGTCAAGGGGTCTCCCTCTGTCACATCCAGACCTTGACCTCATCGACACAGCTACCTCTACCCATCCTTCTCATATGAGTCGACCAACCCACATTCCTCCAGCCATCGCCGATGATTTGGCTCAACCTCACGTTGATGGAATCCCGCACAATGCCCTACGTGATGAATTGCGACGATTGGTCCAAGAAGAGTTTCTTTTAAGAGGTGGAAGACAACCACTTCATCATCGAGGCTTTTAGGAGTCATCCCCCTTAACTGAAGCCATCCTTCAATGCCCCATGTGTAGGCTTCAAACTACCGAGCATTGACTCTTACGATGGGTCGTCTGACCCTTACGAGCATATCGATCACTATAGAACTATTATGCATATTCAATGAGCCTCAGATGCACTCCTCTGCCAAGTATTTTCTGCTACCCTCAAAGGACAAGCTCGTACATGGTTCTACTCACTTCCGGCTAAAACTATTCCTTCGTTCGTTAAGTTAGCCAAATTGTTTGTCGAATAATTTGTCGCTAATCGTAGAATTGTTAAAAACTCTTCCCATCTCTCTGGGATCCGCTAGAATGAAGGAGAGTCACTCAAAGAATATTTCCAAAGGTTCTCTGTCGAGGCTCGACAAATTGCAGGGCTAGATCCTGAGTTGTTAAGAGGAGTTTTCCTTGGGGGGCATCGTCCTTGACCTTTTTACTCAGCACTCATGCGAGACACGGTACATTCATATGCTGACCTAATCCATCGGGTAGAGGCTCAAATCTCAGTTGATGAAGCCATCAATGCTCATAAGAAGCAATTTGAGCAAACCACTGGAAAACATAAAAATGCACCGGGGATGGGTGACTCATCATCACTTCGAAAGAAGCAAGGGGTTAAAAACTTGCCCCCTCGACCTTCACAATCTCGACAGGAGCCTCGAGCAGAGAAAGAGTATACGCCTCTCAATACATCTCGAGTAAATGTCTTAATGGCTATTCGAGATGAAGAGTGTTAAGTGGCCAAATCCCATAAAGCCAAACTCAGGAAATCAAGAGTAATACTGCCATTTTCACCATAGTCATGGACATACGACTGAAGCATGCAAACAACTTAAAGAGGAAATCGAGAGACTGATCCGACAAGGCTACCTTGGTCGGTTCATAGCAAACCCGCCCGATCGTAAGGACACTCCTCCTGCTGAGGGGCAACCGACACAAAGACAGCCGCAGAACAATCGCCAAATGGTTGGAGAGATCGATACCATCACTGGGGGCCCTTTATTATCCAACCAAGTCTTACTTGAGGTGAACGAGGAGCCAGCACAAAAGAAGAATCGTGTTAACCACTGTATTATCTTTGGTGACATCGATCTAGAGGGCATTCATACCCCCCATCAAGATCCGCTTGTAATTAATGCAGGGATTGGCAATCCCTGCTTCAATGTTAAAAGGATCTTAGTTGATAATGGGAGCTCGGTATATGTCCTGTTCTACTCCAACTTTCTTAGTATGGGCCTGGTTAGGGAAAAGCTCCAGCCAGCTGCAGGGCCATTATATGGGTTTGATAACTGACCTGTATGGGTAGAAGGGGTGATTAGCCTCCCAGTAACACTTGGGGAATTCCCTCAGCAGGCTACCCATCCAATACAATTCATTGTAGTAAAGTCAGAATCAGCTTACAATGCTATCTTTGGGAGACCACTACAATCAATTTTTGGAGCTATTCCCTCCATTCCACATCTCAAGATGAAGTTCTTAACCCCACATGGAATTAACATGGTACGTGGAAATCAACAACTAGCACAATCGTGTTATCTAAGATAGACACAACCACGCCCATCAGTTTCTCTAAGTATTGAGAATTTTGACCTTCGAAATGAGGACGTCCCTCATAGAGCATCCCCTATCTATGACCTTACATGTATCTCCATATCAGATGAGCACCCATCCAAAACAATGCAGGTCGGATCCATGCTCTCGGAGGAGGAGAAGAGAGAATACGTAGATTTTCTACGTAGAAATTAGGACATTTTTGTATGGAGTTCAGCAGATATGCCAAGAGTTGACTCAGAGATAATTATGCATTCCCTCAAAATAAATCCAGCATGTAAGCCGGTTATCCAGAAAAAGCAAAATTTTGCACCAGATCGTCAACAAGCCATCGAAGAGGAAGTTGATAAACTTTTGGAGGCTAGATTTATACGGGAGGTACACCATCCCGCGTGGCTGGCAAATGTCATCATGGTTAAGAAAGCTAGTGGAGCTTGGAGAATGTGTGTGGACTACACGGACCTCAATAAAGCCTGCCTGAAGGATAGTTTTTCGCTCTCTCATATTGACCAGCTGGTGGATGCCACATCTGGACATGAAATGTTGAGCTTCATGGATGCATACTTTGGCTATAACAAGATAAAGATGGATCCCGTAGATGAGGAAGCAACAGCTTTTCAGACAAATAAAGGACTATACTGCTATCAGGTCATGCAATTCAGACTCAAGAATGCTGGAGCCACGTATCAGTGCCTTATGAATAAGGATTTTAAAGACCTAATAGGGAGAACTATGGAGGTATATGTGGATGATATGCTAGTAAAAAGCCTTAAAAAAATCACAGCATATCTCCGACTTAGAACGATGCTTCTCTCTCCTCTGATCCTATAACATGCGTCTTAATCCTGCTAAGTGTGCATTTGGAGTTGCCTCAGGAAAATTCTTGGGTTTCATGGTTACACACCGCGGGATCGAGGCAAATCCTAAAAAGATAAGGGCACTAAGAGATATGGTGCCCCCAAGGAGCATTAGAGAAGTCCAATGTCTAAATGGAAGAATTGTAGCTCTTTCTCGCTTTTTGGCCCGCTCGGGCGATAAATACCTTTCTTTCTTTAAGATACTAAGAGGAGCCCGTAACTCAGGGTTCCAATGGACAGATGAATGTCAGGAGGCTTTTGAACAACTCCGAATTTATCTATCCTCACCTCCATTACTTTCAAAGCCAGTACCAGGAGAAATGTTGTACGCATATATGGCCGTCTCTTCGCATGCTATAAGCTCGGTCTTGATACGAGAGGAGAATGGTGTTCAACGTCCTATATATTATGTTAGCAAGGTCCTTTCTGAAACATAAATACGTTACCTGTTAGCAGATAAGACAGCTTTAGCGTTAGTCTTCTCAGCTAGAAAACTACGCCCTTATTTTCAAGCTCATACAATTGGAGTCTATACAAATCTCCCATTAAAAAATATTCTCCAATAGCCTGAGACATCTGGAAGATTAATCAAGTGGTCAGTAGAACTTGGAGAGTTTGATATCCGTTTTCTTCCTAGACCCGACATCAAGTCCCAAGTACTTGCAGACTTTGTGGTTGAATGTACCAATTCCTCCTCTTTCACATCGCTGGACACTTTATGTCGATGGAGCCTCTGGGAACTCTGGTGCTGGAGCAGGAATCTTATTAATCTCTCCGCAACAAATCACTTTCGAATATGGGCTTCGACTGAAGTTTCCTGCTACAAATAATGTTGCTGAGTACGAAGCTCTTATTGTAGGAATACGATTGGCCATAGACTATGAGGTTCAGAATTTGATGATTCATACTGATTCACAACTCATCGCCTCTCAAGTAGAAGGAGAATTTGATTCCCATAATCTGTATTTGGCGCAATATTACTGCTTAGTGAAGTCACTCCTTACCCATGTAAAAGAGTATCAAATTGTCCATATACTCCGAGAGCAAAATACACGTGTTGATGCTCTCTCAAAACTCGCTACATCAACGACAGGAGACCTTTTTAAAAGAAGGTATATCGAGGAAATACACTTCCCAAGCATTGAAGGTCCCTGGATTATACAATCCATTAAGGAGTCAAGAGAACCCTCTTGGATGGATCCTATCCTATCATTCTTACAAAATGGTGTGCTGCCTGAAGACTTGACAACTGCAATGCAACTCCGAAGGCAAGAAGCTAACTTCACTATTATTAATGAGGAATTATATAAGCGAGCCTTTACTGGGCCATATCTTAAGTGCCTCCCACCGTTAGAGGCTGATTATGCACTGCGGGAAGTTCATTCAGGTATATGCGGAGAGCACTTGGGTGGAAAAGTGTTTGCTCTTAAGATTATGAGGCAGGGATTCTATTGGCCCACAATAAAGCGAGATGCATTAGAGTTCGTCCAAAAATGCAATTATTGCCAGCTGCATGCTAACCTTTGTCATTCACCTTCCGTAGAGATCTCTTCACTTCAAAGCCCGTGGCCATTCGCCCAATGGGGGATTGATATAATGGGGCCCTTTCCTGTGGCTACTGGACAACGAAAGTTTATCATCTTGGCTGTAGACTATTTTACTAAATGGGTAGAGGCTGAACCCTTAGCAAAAATCATCGAAGTGAATGCCAAACAATTTGTTTGAAAAAATATAATTTGTCATTTTGGCATTCCGGCAAAGATCATTATTGATAATGGAACTCAGTTCACTGGAAAAACTTTCACAACATTCTGTAAGGATCTCCATATTCAATTGGTACACACAGTTGTGGCCCATTTTAAAAGAAATGGGCAGACTGAGGTTACGAATCGAACTATACTGAAAGGACTAAAGACGCGCCTTGGGAAGGCTGCGGGGCAATGGGCTGATGAACTACCCAATGTCCTCTGGGCCTATCGTACCACCACCAGGACTCCTACAGAAGAAACACCATATAATCTCTGCTTCGGCACCGAAGCCATCGTCCCCATCGATATCGGAGTTCCAAGCCCTAGAGTGCAAACTTTTGACTTTGACAATAATGATGAGAAACTTCGAAATAACCTGTTATTCCTCCCACAAGTTAGAGATGTGGCCTTACTCAAAATTGCTGCTTACCACCAGAGAGTGGCTCGCCACTATAACCGCAAGGTTAAACCTTGATGCATTTCTATTGGAGACTTGGTTCTACGCAGCCTTGAGGCAGCCGACAAAGGACTCCAACGTAACAAACTCTCCCCCCTTTGGGAAGGCCCTTTTATAGTAGCAGTTATGATCAAGCCTGGGACTTTCAAGCTGAAGGATGCTGACGGGAAGACGCTATCTCGAACCTGGAACACTGAGAATCTTCGAAAATATTATCAGTAGTCATTACTGAAGCTATCTACTATATAGTTTATATATTAAGTATTATGTAGCTGTTATGTCTTTTAAGCTACGTTGTATCTTCTTTTTCAAGATGTTAAATTTTTTATTTGGCCATTATCATTAATGTCTCTATTTTTAAGCAAGGTTATTACGATCCAATAAAATTCAAACCTCACCAATGTTTTGAGAAATACACAACATTCATTGTATCTCAATCATTGGATGATCAATCCTAGGAGGATTCAATCCGACCTCTTCCATACAGGTTAACATCATAAAGCAATGCTTTGACAAACAACCTCAGATAGGTCAAATATCCTAGGTGGATATCTCTTAACCTCTTTCTAATTGGCTAACTTCATCAAGTGACCTACCAATATATAACTAAGGAAAGGTTGAAGTGTTTGATAAGCTCTCTCTAGCCTTCAAAGATACAGGGCTACCTATACGAGAAGCTTTATTAGAAATGTAAATAATAAAATTCTGAATAATATATTATTACGCTTCAAAAACATATCACTTATTTAAATATCAAAATATATATATCTCATGCAACTAAACATACATACTTAGATAAATAAAAAGAGATAATCATATAAAAAAAACACACACACACACTATATGATTTCAACATCTTCATCATCACTGGAGAGGACCTTTCTCAGCTCGCTTTCAACATCATCATCATCTAAGTCTGGAGAGGGGTCATCGGAGACCTGGCTTGGAGACAGCCCTTCGATCGTAATTCCTGCCTTGCGTTGCACCAATCGAGTACATTTTAAAAAGCCACGAACAAAGCCTTCCTCAAGGCACTGACGCTCCAGATCCCTTGCTTCAGCATCAAATAGCTTATTATAAGTTTCTTGGATGCAATTTTGGATCTCTCGATGATAAGCTGAAGACTTTTTGAACTTTTCAACAGCCTCCAGTGATCTGGCCTCTGTATGGGCATCAACATCTAGTTTGGCTTCTTCTTTCTCCAAAAGACGATCTTGTAACTCTTTATTCTCTACCTCAAGGGTGCTCTTCTCTTATGTAAGAGCCTTTATGAAATCATTCTTTTTATTAGTTTCTATACGAGCCTCGATCAACTCAGTACGGGAGTGATCAATCTCTTGATTTTGAAGGGAAAGTGTGGTGGATATCATCGCCAGCTCAGTACGACATTCTGCTAGTTGGTTTTCCAACGCCGACATCTCCTTCATAATTATATCTAGCTTTCGTTTATACTCCCCCTGCAGATATTCAATCATCACAAACTCGGCATTCCAGTCATCCAGCACTGTATCAAATTGGGACTCCACATCCATCTTTTGTATCATTGTTGACCTCATTTTTGTATAAGGTCATTAGGGACCCATACAAATCAATCCTGACCCTAAATCAATTCAATCTCCAGACCAATCTAGATTTTAGGATCCTTCTAGACTCCAAACCTTAGGATCTACTCTAGACCCTAGGACTCTTCTAGACTCCAGACCTTAGGATCAATTTAGATCATAAGTCAATCCAGACCTTAATTCAGTTCAAACGTCAATCAAATCCAGATCAAATTAAAAAAATTAGACTCAAAGCCTAAATCCAAAAGGTATTGTCCTAAAGACCTTTTTCAGTGAATTCTCAGACATTTCAAAACCTAATCAAATGACCTCCGATTCAGAGTCCATCAGTTGCATACTGATGGGACATGTCTTTGGAGGCAACCCTCCAAATTTGAGCCCATTCTGAGGTCTCTAACCTCAGAATCAAAATCAAAATCTAAATGCTGTAAAACCTTCAAATATTTACAGCCTATGCCACTGGACCTGTCACCTAGAAGATTCTGACCTTAGAGCCTTCACCAAAGCCTTTAGTCACTTCTAGACCTTTAATCCTGATGTGTTGATCGATAAACTGGATTTTTCTGGACTCATCTCAGCCCCCAGTGGGCATGAGCCCAAAATGACCAAAATACCTTATAGGGCTTAAATAGGGATTTCAAACTAAATGACCTCCAAATAAAATGCAACCACCTCCAACAAGTTTCAAATGTCGAACCAAATTTGTTGGACCCATTCCCAACCATTAGGTCAACTTGGTTGACCAAGTCAACAGATTTGACCCAAAGGCCCTTTAAGGGTCCAAACAGGTGTTTTGAACCAATTGACCTCTCCAGAACTTGGGACCACCTCCAATGGTCTCCAAATATCATTTCAAACTTGTCCAGTCCAGCCCCACCCCTTAGGTCAACCCGGTTGATCCAGTCAACCTAGGTTGACCTAATGAGCCCTTAAGGCTTTGAATGGGTCACTTTAACCCATTTGACCAAATCTAACTCTTAACCTCTCAAAATTCTTTCATTTGACATTCCAAACATTTCTAAACCCACTTTGAGTTAGAACCTAGCTAGTTTGATCAAATCAACTTTTCAATTTTTGGTCAGAGCTCTCTAAACATGTGTTGATTCAAATCATATTTGGGCTCTAGTCTTTAAGACCAATTGCAACCTTTCTTAATGACTCCTAGCCATTATGTGGCTGCCACCTCATCAAGCATGAAAGTTGGTTGACTGGTCAACTCAGTCAACAAGCCTTCTAAAGACTTTAAGGGGTCTAAATGCTCAAACAAGCTCAGGCCATCCCAACCCCTTTGAACCTAATTCACTCAACCAACACTCAAGACATCCCTCTATGCCACCTCAGCTGTCCACTTGGCTATTGACTGGTCAAACCAGTCAACAAATGGTCAAAGGAGCTTCCAAGTGGTTAAAACCCTTGATCAAACTTGTTAAACCCAAATCCCTTCAATCCTTTTGATCAAATCCAATTCAAACCAGCACCCATAGCTCCTCTAATTGCCACCTCACCATTGTTTGACTTTTGACCAGTCAAACGGTCAACACACTATTTTGAGTGAATTTAAGGTGATCAAACAAACTCCTTAAACTAATCCATTCCAGCTTAATTCATTCTAGCAGTTCTAACAGTCTCTGGAACCTTCTTGAAAGCCTATCATAGCCCTTGAATCCAGATCCAATGGCTTGAATCAAACCCTTGAGCTCATGTGAGACAAAATGGGCTTTCCACCTAGGATGTACCCTTGTCCTTTAGATGCTCTGCTCCCACCTACCTCCTGGACACTTGGCAACCATCCAGGAACTCTCCCAGCTAATCCCAGCCTTCTATTCAATCTGAGGGAGCTTGAATAGGGAAATAGCCTATTTTGAACCCTCATTCAAAACCCTAGCCTCTCTCTCCACTCAAGCTCTCTCAAACCCAGCCCCCTGTTCCATTGAGCTCCCCAGAGGTCCCTCCACACATCCTCACCTAAATCCAGTCGGTCAAAGTCGTCGGCGACCATCTTTCCGGTGAGACAAGGGCGTTCCATCCAAGCTTTCATTGCACTCAATCCAGGAGCTGTTAGACCGAGGAGTCTTCTACAAACAAGAGCGTGGACAGTCTACAAGTGCAACAATTCTATAAACTGGTCAAACCGTCCAAAAATCTAGGTGAAAATCTTAAACCTAGCTTAGGACACTTGAGCTAAATAGATTTCTTTTTGATGCACTATAGGTTGTTAAAATCATTCCCTATTATTTCTGTTCATATAGGCTATTTAGGTTTAAAATTTCAAACGATTTGGTTGATCGGATCGAGTGAACGAGCCAAAAAAACGTTCCCTAGGGCATTTTCGCAGCTTAGCCCAGGCGAACGTTTTCTGGACCATCGATCGCCCGATCAACGGTCCAGATCAAGGCTTTCCGCGGGTCTGAGCCTCCCGTGTATTCGATCTCCGTTCAATCAGCCGCCCGACGGCATCTGGGCCATCTGTTTGAGACCGCGGGATCGACACTAACCGTCTGATCTCTTATTGCGAGATCGGATCATGGGACTCGATCTGAGCCCTTGGTTTTGAGTCACGTGAGATCCAACGGCTCGGTGAGGTGCCGAGTTGGATAAGTGAGCGGGGCCCACGTGATCGCCGCCTCCAATATTTGGCGCCGCCACGCGTTTTCGCTCCGCCAACCACGAGCCGTCGCGTGGCATCTCAGCCGCCAGTCATTTAAAATGATTTAAAATATCATTTTTTTAAAACCATCTTAAATCCAGAAAAATTCTAAAAATAATATAAAATTAAATATAAGTCCAAAATTTTAATATAACCTATCAAATTTCTCAGAAAATTAAGATCTTCAATTTAAAATTAAATTTGAGTTAAAATATTATATATATTTTAAATTATTTGAATTATTAAATATTTCTTCTTTTGAATTAATAATTACTTAAAATTCCATTAAAATATTTTAGAGAATTCAAAATTATATTTAAAATATATACATATTTTAAATTAATTCAATAAAATATTTAATATTTAATTAACTTTAATTTAGAATATTACCTTAATTATTGATTATCTTTAAATTATTTTAAATAGGTTTAATACCTTAAAATTTTAAAAATTAAAAGAAACTCATTTAGAAATCAGATAATTTAAATAAATTTAAATATTGTAACTCAAAATTTATCTTAAAATTTTAAATTTAATTTGTTTTAATTTGAATTACTTATAGATTTTTTTATTAAGTTAATATTTAATTAATATTACTTTAGATATTTCAAAATTCAAAATTCAATTTTAAATTATTTTCTTAACTATTCAGAGAATACTCTTAAAATATTTAACCTAAATTAAAATTAATTTGATATATTATATATATATGTTAAATAATTTCAATTACTTAAAATTTGAATGTTTTATTAATATCTAATTATAATAATTTTTAAAAATTCAAAGAATCTCTATTTTAAATCATCTTAAATTATTTAAATACTTTCAAATATGTTTTAAAACTATTTTAAAACTATTTTTGATACTTATTCAAAAACTATTTTAAATTACTTTAAATTTTCTAGATTTTCTAAAACTAATCTATTTTCTAGATATTAAAATTAATTTTAAAACTATATATGTTAAATTTTGAGAGCACTTGAGAGATTTCTTTGAAATTTGAAATATAAATTAGGCTTGTTTGAATAGAAATGATTTGGGGAATGATTAGTGAGTGATTATTTTATAATCATTCACTAATCAAAACTTTGTTACCTCATATATCATCAATTTTTGCATGCTTAGGTTGTGCACACACCACATAGTCTAAGGCTCTCCTAGATTTAGGAATTGATTGTGCTTATGTATGTGTAACATGTATTTGGTCAAGGGTTAGTCAAAACTTCAATTCAAACCTATTAAACTTAGTGTCACTAAGGACAATAATTAAGGACATGTGTTCAGAGAACTTAGAATATTTCCAATAATTAGGATTCACTTTCCCTTGAGTTGAAACTTCAAACACTTAAACTTAGTGACATGTACAGCCACTAGAAAAATTTTCACTGGTTTTAGAGACCATTATGCCCCCTAATTAATTTTCCTAAGTTTAAGCCTTAATTAAACCATTAAAACTTCCAGAAAATATAATAAACCCAATTTAAATCCAAAAAATATGTATAACCCCTCTAACTGACCAATTTTGAATTCTCAACCAATGAAAAATAAAACAAAAATTATTTGACAGCAAACTTAGGCTTAAGTTAATTTTAAGAGAAATTGAATGTTTAATTAGTATAATTAATTAATAATTATTAAAAATTCCAAAAATTTCTCAAACACTTGGGAATCTCTCCTTAGGTAATTCCTGACCTTTGGAGCTGATTTCAAGGAGTTGAGATCTCATTTGGAGCAAAATAAAAAAAAGGCCCTTTAATTAAAGAGTTTTAAAAATTCATTAAATAGTCAAAACTTCAAATATTCATAACTAATTCCAAAAAAATCCAAATTGAACAATCTCACTTGAATTCAACTCCTAATAATGTCTAATATTTGTTTAAAATATTAAATTCAAGAAATCTGTAATATTTCAAAAAGTCAACAAATTGGTCAAACCGTAGTTAAAATCTAGTTCAAAACTTCAAACCTTCGTAATAAAATGTAGAAAAATCCAATTTCAACGTACTTACCTTCTAACTGATTGTAGCAATGACTATTATTTTAATAAAATACAAACATTCCAGAATTTTAGCGTAATAAAAAGTCAATTTTTTTAACCCTTTGATTAGGTGATTAAAATATTCATAAAAATTCATAGAATTCAAAATTGTCTTTTAAACTCCAGAATTCATTAACTAACTCTTAAAAACAGCAACCAATCAATTGTGATTAAAATTCATTAACTTTTGAACATTAACCAATTAAAACACTTTATTATACCGGGTACCACTAGGTAACCCAGGCCTACGAGGCTATTGTTACGGATCTATGGTTTATGGTTTTGATGATAGCAAATATTCCTTATTTCTCTATGATTGCCTTATGTGCTAACATTTCAGGTCCACACGATCAGACTGCAATCTGAAACCAGCTCAAGATTGGGTAGACTAGGTCTGTGTCAGTTTGTAATCTTTTTCCTTTCTTGAGTCTGTTGTATTTGGTGTGGCTATAACTTGGTAGAAATTCTCTTGCTCCCTATATAATTTCTATTTTTGGTAACATCGTCCGGGACGATATTAATATCAGCCTGGATGATCTGTCCAAAACCAGAAACCCTAATTAGGGCATCCTCATTAAGGCAGCCGTCAACTAATCGGCCTGGACGATACTTGTATCGGCCAGGACGATATGTTCAAATAATAAAGAATCAGCCGCCATGATCAAATTAGGCATTATATCTTTTAGGAAATCGGCCAGGATGATATACATATCGGCCAGGACGATATACACATCGTCCAGGACGATCTAACTCAATTATGCCTAAAATGATCTGGTATCTTTGGAAAGAATTAATGGATGATTGATACGATCAGATCGGCCAGGACGATCGTGAGATCGGCCAGGACGATCGTGAGATCAGCCTGGACGATTGACATCGGCCAGACTCTATTCAGGGCGATGATCAGGACGATTGAACTAGTTTTAAACTAATCGGCCAGGGCGATCGTGAGATCGGCCAGGACGATGTAACTAAGTTTCTTCTGATCGTCCCATATCGTCCCGGGCTAATGAGCTTAATTTGTACTGATCGGCCAGGATGATATACCTATCGGCCTCGACGATAATGTCGGCAACTTGCATTAATGAGCTCGTTTTGAGAGCTTCTATTTAAGCTATGGCATGACAACTTTTGTAAGTGTCTTTGGCAGCCATTGTAGCTTCGTTCTTGTGGGGGAAACTTGAAGAGAGAGCTTGAAAGGGAGGGAGGAAAGGGTGGAGTTTGAGAGGGAGAAGATCCTGTGAGGGGGAGGAACTCAAGGGAGTGTGGTGGGGGATCCACACGGTTGCTCCGGCGAGCTCGCACCTTAGTACCATCAGATTCAAGGCTTGTCTCGAGGTAAGTTCACCAAAGAAGAAGATCTCTTTTGTGTCAAAGGACCCGACGACTCCGCCGCACCGGGGAAGGTGGAAGTGATTTTGTAAGGGCTTCTCGGCCTAGCCGTGGGGGCTAAAGGAGAGACACTAGTTTAGTGCAATACTTGGAGGGTGCCTCCAAGGAGTGGACGTAGGTCAAGGTTTGACCGAACCACTATAAATCCGATGTGTTCTTTTCTTATTATCGCTTCCGCATTTATTTTTCTTCCACACTTTGTTTGTGGTGTTTTTTGGTTGGAGTTTTTCTTTGGTTTTAAGGTTTACCAATTCACCCCCCCTCTTGGTTAGCTTGGGACTAAGTTCATAGGGCTTAATATCCCGAACGAACTTTCAGCTATTAAATTAGCCCCAAGGAAGGTGAAATAAACTTCACGGCCTCGGAGTGAAACAAAGGTGGTTTCCAATAAATAATTAATAGTTAATTTTAAAAGATTCAAAATATTAATATTTAAACTCTAATTTAAATCCCTTAAGCCTTTCAACCAATCGAACCTTAAACAACTTCAATCTAATGATCCTACTTATAACATATCAAAACCACATGACCTACCTCACACACTGTAGATGGTTTGCTAGGACAACCAACTCTAGTTTTAGGCTAGGCCGGTGTTTACTTTTCCGCTGTGTGCCAGGTTTTCGAGTTTTCAGTGCATGCTGTTTGTTAGTGTAGAATTGTTGCGTCTGCTTACTTACTTCCTGCACTCTGTGGTTTGTTTGTGCGCTAGATCTACCCCTAGGTTAGGGACGAATTACACTTATTCAGTCTTATGCAGGTGGCCATGCTCATACAAGGAGCTGAAATTAAAGGGGGCAATTAATAAAATAAAAAAATATATATATACTCTTTGCACAGGTGCTTCAGAAGACGCTTAAGACCCCCTTTAAATAATAAGAGCATGGCCAAGTGTGGCTAAAAAATGCATTTCAATTTTCATATTATAACTGCTTGGGAATATATACAACTGTTTATTATTAGTATAACCTTGCAGGATCGAGTCTAGATTTTTCAATTTTTATTAATATAAATTTGATTTGATGTGGTTGTAATTTATTTGAAATGACTTGTGATTTGGATGCTTAATCCAATTTGAATTCCAAAGAGGTGAAGACATCCCTAAAGGGGAGAGTCTTCTTCCATTTGGAAGTCAAATTAGGATACTTTTCAAATATCCAAAGAGGAAAGATAACACCCTGATCAAGGGGGAGTTTCTTTCCATTTGGATATCTTGAACCGACGAATCAAGATGTTCGTGAGAAGATGAAGGATTGGACAACGAGAAGAATCCCAAATCTCAAAGTCATTTAGTTTAGGATTGGAAATCCGGGTTGTAGTCAGTGGTGCCCGGCCACTTTAATTTTCTGTAAATTCTGTGATGTAATTATAAGGGCACTTACCTACGGACATTCAATTTGATTGATTTATTTAATTGATTGCGCATTAGAACTCCTGCTTTCCTAGTCTTTTTATTTGCATGCCGTATTTGGTTTGACCTGGAACTCGAATTTAGGCTCTTAGGGGTCTGTCAAAAAAAATTCTTCTACTTTAATTAAATAAAATTTTTAAGATAAGATAAAAACTCTAAACGGTCCTAAAAAGTAAGCTCGGACTCGCCGAGGGTTTTTCATGTATTCATATTGTACTTTCTCAACCTTGTTAGGCATCTCCCCGCCTGCGGGTTCTGGCAGACCACCTGACCTATGAGGGTGCCGATCTGTCAAGGGGATGTTATGCAATCTCTAGGGAAAAATCTATTTTCTAAGCCAAAAATTTTTAAACTACTACATGCTAATTTTGCATTCAATCGAGTCAATTAGCATGCTTCGCATTAGTAACAAATTAAAATCGAGTCTAATATTTAATTGCATTATTTAGACATAAAACCCAACATAAGTCAAAGGGGCCAATTAGGATCTGCTCTAGATGTCGGCCCCGTCCTCAAAACTTTTCTTAAATAATGTCCCTACCACTCAACATTAAAAGACTGGACTCATATTTTAAAATCGTTTAGGTGGTTTAGCTGGCTCCCCAATCCAAGCCGGGGTAAAACCAGATTCGCATTGCATTAGCTAGGTTCGGGGCACTTTTAAGTGCCAAATTTAGATTTAGGTTCTTAGGCTAGCTCGGGCTATAAGACCTCACCCTCCGGGAATTGAATCCCAATTTTCTAATAAAATTGACCATTCAAAATTAAATATCTCTTTCAATCTAATTTGAGCCCAACACTTAGGATAGGCTGGAGTGTTTTCTAAAGTAATTTAGAATCTCAAAACACTCCCTACCCTTCTTCCTTTGACTCCAGAAATAACTGTTCAGCCTTGATCCAATCCCATTTGAAAGTTTCTACCATTTTTCTCCTTTAATATCAATCGTTGAAAATCTAAATAAAATCCCTATCACTATTTTAATCGAGAGTTTTCGTAGGAAAATTCTAATTTTCCTACGATGTAATTAACTACGAGGGCTTGCGCTCGTAGGAGATTTAGAAACCCAGATCTAATTTTCAAAATTGAAATTTTTTAAAAAATCTTTAATTAATTATTTTTGGAAAAATCCAACGATCATTATCGTCATTTTCAAACGATCGATAATGATTGATATTTTCTTTCTTCGGAGAGATATATCAATTATTATCGTAATTTTTATTATGAAATTAATGATCTTCAATCCATATTAGCTTAGCCAAATACTCGATTAAATCCTATTTTGATCTTTCGAGGTCAAATACGATTCTTCTTGGATTTGACTACGATAATAAGGATAACGTTAAAGTTTTGTAATATGAACCAATTAGTGAATGATATCTTCGCCTTTTTGAGATGATATATCATTCCTAATCCTGAGTTCCATTACAGAATTAAAATTTAAAATTTAATCTTCCCAAAGATAATTAAATATTTTTCAAAATTATATATACTTAAATTAAATATATTTTTAATCAAAACAAATTTGGCGACTCCACTGGGGAAAAGTCTCACTCTCCATCTTTAATAGCGATATAAATTTTATTGAATCGGTAGTCTTAATTACCCTTCCCTCCGTTGGTCCCTCTTTCATTTCTCCCTTGAGAGAGCGTGGCTAACTCAATTAAGACTTGTGAAAAGAGAGGTGAGTGTAGGAAACCTCCCTCTAAATTGGGCTTGGACATTTTGCCTCCAACTTGGTTGGTAGAGCGAAAGAGTCAAGCCTATTCCTTTCTAAACCTTTCTATAAATGTTGGAAACTCGCGTGCTTGGATTGCTAGTGGCATGCTAAGTTATATAACTTATAGAAATTTTCCTTAATTTTCAAAATCCAAATTCTCAATCTTTTAGTAGAGTTTTAATCCTTACAAAGTCTAGATAATCGTTATGTTGTATCGTTGTATATTGAATCGTAACAATTTCAATCTGATATATACGATCAAGCGTAGCATTCACTTTTAAGGTTCGTCTTAAAATTCAATTATACCGGTAGAATTAAGCTATGACATTTCATTCTTAGCCCACTGACTAGAATGAAAGGGTCAAGTAAATTCCAAATAAATCTCCCCTAATTAATGTGGACCTTTTTGTTGAATAAAAATTCAACACCTCGAGTCCCAAAATAAGGGGAGATGCTGCCAAAATTTTTCTAAATTTTTAGACATCTCCTTAAGAATCAAATCAAAATCGATCGTTGTTGTTATATGTCTTCCTACGAAGATCATCGTAGTTGGCATATACAACACATCTTTGAACCCTCATGGCAAGAGTTTGCTTTCGAAAATTTCACCCTTTAATCGCATTTGAAAATCTTTTGGTATTTTTCCCTAATAATTGTAGACCTTTGTTGACCTCACTATTCGAGGTCAATTTCCCCGGAATCGACTCTAGCACCTAGGTCTTCGTAACCTAGTGTAGACGTCGCCCATAGGATTTCCCTTAGGTGGACGCCCACTGACGTAGTACAGACTCAAACTTTTAAGTAAACCTAAATCAATTCGCCTCGGCCTAAATCAATTCGCCTCGACCTAAATCAATTTGCCTCGACTCAATCAATTCGCCTCGACTCAATCAAATTTAAATCATTGTAAATGAGATAAAATTAGTATTTCAAGATTATTTCTATTTTAAAATTAACTCAAAATTTGTATTTTAAATTATAAATTATTATTTTTAATTAATCTCTAAATCTCTTTGAATTATAAACTAACTCCTAAGTTCATTTTAAGGTATGATTTAATCTTAACCATTTATTTTGAATTAAGAAATGATTTTAGATTTTGATTGGTCGGTTAAAACCGAACCCAAGTAAAACCACTTCCCCATTTTTCCAACTGCCCATCTCTTCAAGTTCATAATCACCACGATCATCCTCCTCCCTTTGATTCACACAGCAAGAAACCGACCTCAACTCCTTAGCAGTTCACAAAAATACGAACCCAGCCCCAGTTCGCAAACCCCTTCCTCCCCCTCACGCCTGCAGTTAAAAAACCGCCTCCCATCTCCTCTGAAGTTGACGAAATCAGCCGGTTCTCTACTCTTAATTCACAAAATCCCTCTCCCTCACGACTCTCTCTGGCAGTTCGCATAAGAAAACTCCAACTCCCGAGCATCCTCGTCATCTTCCCAGTCCGCTTGCTCCAGTAGGTGAATCCAACCCAGTCCATCTCACCTGCAGTTCCGAACTCCCTTCACTTACTACAGTTTGCGAAGTCTTCTTCTCCAGTTCGTGTGAGAAGTCCCCAGCGCACACATCTCCAGGCGATATCAGAGCCGAACCTCCATCCTCCTTCGTTTCCTTGCCGTAGCCGACGTCTCCTGAAGCTTTCCTCTTCTGCCGTCAATCTCATTCTCTCGGCTCCCTGTTAGTAAGTTCTAGCCACCTACTTTCCTCCATTTCACAGGTATAATCTTCCCCCATTTATTCTTCTCTTCCTATTTTCTCACCCATTCTCTTCTTGTCCTTTTTTTTTTCAACTTTCAAAATCAAGCATTGAGGGTTTGCATATTGATATTCATGAATAAAATTTGAGACAAAATCTGTCAAGGTTTCACTCTTTTGATAAGCATTGGCAATAAGAGAAATGATAAAAAATTTTGTTTGAATGCATATATAAACTTATATGTTTTTATCTTGAAAAAAAAATGGTTACATCTATTTTATTTTTCATAGTTGCATTGTATCTAGCATTATTATTCTTGAGTGATTTTGAGTTATCATTTTTGGTAGCAACGGAATAATGAAAAACTAAATACTAAACTCTTGTTGATAATTTGGTCGATCCTCACAAAATTTGAGAAAATTTCTTAAATTCATTCGCTTAAATTTCACTTATGATTTGTTCTAATAAATAGTCCATAAAAGTGTTGTATTTCTTTCTCTTCAACGTAATCGTAACATTGAAATGAAACAAGTTATCATAAGCTATTTATATTATATGTTTACCATGCTCATCTCAATATAATCAAGTGGTTTTGTATGAAGGGTCGTATATATGTATTCTTGAAATTTATAAAGTTTGTTGGAAATATAATATACTTTATGTTAGAAAACTTCATTAGTTTCAGAAAGTAATTAAGTTAGTTTTAATTCTTTCTTTGAATTGTATTCGGCATAAGTATTAAATTAGAAGGAAGAAATGTTGAGGTTGTGTAAATATAAAAATCGTATGTGTTTTGAAAGGATGAAAATTGTATATCTCTTGGAAAAGTAGAAACGTGTTAGAACTTGTGTGAGTTTGGGAGAGTAGAAATTGTGTATTTTGGAAAAGAAAAGTAAAGTGTTCATTTTGTGAAAGTGCTTATGTTAAGAAAGAGATGTGTGTTATTTTGAAAGGTGAATTATAAGATTTTTTTTTTAAGAATGAAAATTTTGTACATTTTAGAGAGGTGAAAAGTGAAATGTGTTTTGTATTTAAGTTTGAAAAGTAAAAAAATGGATTGAAGTATATATAAATGTGGAAAATGTGCGTATGATTGTTGGAAAGTGTGTTTGTGTAAATGGTGAAGTGTTTGGAGTCTTCATATAAAAAAAAAAAGCTAAGTGTTTGGGTATAGAAGGAGGAGTGACTTGTATGTTTTGGAAGAAGTGATTTAATGACTTGTGTATGGAAAGAGAAGTAATTTGTATGTTTTGGAAAGTGAGATATTTTGGGAAGTATATATTAGAATGTGTATGGATTTTAAGAAATTGAGATTTGTAAAGGTTAAAAGGTAGAATTTGTTTGTCTTGAAAAGATATAGTATATGTATTTTGAAAAATGTATGTTTGGAAAGAAAAGTGAAAATATGAAAGTTTTAAAGAAAACAAAAATTCTCTTTCTTTCTTCTTCGCCTTTCTTGTTGCCTCGGGATGAATATTGGAAAGACATACAATATACTTCCAAAAGTCAAGGTTCGAAAAGACAAACAACAAAGCCAGTGTCCAAGCCTGAAGAAATGTACGTCTTTATTTTTAGTAAAATTTCAATTATGTTATTATTAATTATTAAATGTGCTTTCTAATCCCTATTTTTCCTATTTTTCTGTTTTATTTACATAAACTACGAGGAACGGTATCGGTCGAGTAAACAAAAGGACAAGGAGCTAATGACGTCAGTCGCCTCTATCCAGTCGGGTAGAGGTGCTACGGGCAGAACCACCGGGTCGTAGCCCCCGGTGACTGTGAGTATTCTAAACTTAGAAAACCTTTAGGGGCCCCCTGATGTGGTTTGCACAAACCCTTCCCTTTTAGGTCCCTGTAGTAACTTTAATTTTATTAGGTTTATTTTTATTTGCTTTTAGATCCTTAAATCCCTTTATACGCATGCAAAGTCCTAAGGGTTAGTAATAACAAAATTTTCACCCATATAATATTAGTGATATTTAAGGACAATAATTAAGGACTGAGTCTTAGAAAACCTAGACTTAGGATGCATGCACACTTCAGGATAGAAATATATAACATAGAAAATTTAGTGACACCTCACCTTAGGATCAGTGAATATTTTTTAAATTAAAATTTAATCAATTAGAAAACTTTAGCCAATAATTGACTTAGGACATACTAAAACCCCACACCTTACTACACACACTTAGATTTGTTTGCTAGGATAACCGACTCTAGTTTTAGGTTAGGCCGGTGTTTATTTCCTTACTGCATTGTGACGGGCTTTCTTGGTTTTCACTACATGTTGGTTGTAAAATTGTTTGTGTGTTTGTTTACTTACTTTTACTACGCTCTGTGTTATAATTTGACTGACGATTAGATTACCCATAGGTTAGGAGCGATCTGGGTTGTTAACAAGATTTCCTGCAGGTGGCTACACTCATGCAGGGCAGAAAAATGGGGCTAATTAATAAATAATTTTATATATGCTACAGGTGCTTCAGCTGCTTAGCCCCCAAATAAAAAAAAGTGGCCAAGTGCGACTGGTGAATTTAATTCCAAATTCAAATATATAACTACGTGGGAAGATTTTTATTATAAATTGCTTAGGATAACCCTGCAGGTGGACTAGATTTTTCTTCTCTTTCTGTGAAATAAAATGTAATATAAATGTAATATATCAAGAGTCAAAATTGTGAAAGTGATTTTGAAAATGGGATATCACATTCAATTTGGAATCTGAAGAAAAGAGAATATACCTTAAAGAATTATTCTCTTTTATTTAGAAAGCCAAATTAGAATGATTCAATATCCAAATAGAAAAGAAAATACCCCTCTTAGGGATGAGTTTCTTTTCATTTGGATATCTAGAACCCGGTGGACTCGAGAAGCTCGTAGAGGAAGAAAAGACAGAACGAGAAGATTGAAGAAGGAAGATGAAGAAATAAAGATTCAAGGAACAGTATATCCCAGTTCAAAAATCACTTGCGTCATTCTTAGGATTAGAATCCGGGTTTGTTGTCAGTGGTGCCCGGCCACTTTACTTTTCTGCAAATTCAGGGTGTAATTATTTGGACATTGGACATTGGACATTGGATATTATATTTTGGATTATTTAAAATTGATTGTTTACATTGTTTGTGCAGTAGCTTTTTTTAGGACCTTGCATGTCGTGTTTTGTTTTAGCCTGGATACGAATCGGAGTGCTTTTATTTTGTAAGGGTACGCTTAAAATTCTTCTACTTGTAATTTTAATAAAAAATTTTAGGCTCATATAGTAACTCTAACGATCTAAGAAGTAAGCTCGGGACCGCCGAGAGTCAGCATAAGCATATTATTACTTTCTCTTCCTTGTTAGACACCTCCCCGCCTACGGGTTCTGGCAGACCACATGACCTATGAGGGTGCAGTTCTGTCAAGGGGAAGTTGTGCAATCTCTAGGGAAAAACCTATTTTCTAAGCCTAATTTTTAAACTGCTTCATATTCATTTTATGCATTCGAGTTAATTAGCATGCATTGCATTAGATACAAATTAAAGAGAGTCTAAAATATTAATTGCATTTCTAGACATTTATCACCCTACATAAGTTGAGGGGCCAATTAGGATCTGTCTTAGATGTCGGCCCCCAATTCCTTAAAACTTAAATAACATCCCTACCCATCTTTCATAAGAGACAGGACACATGGTTTTAAAGCGCCTAGATGGTTAGCTGGCTCCCCAATCCAGGCCCGGATAAGTCCAGATTTGCACTTCATTAGTTAGGTTCGGGTCACTATTTTATAGTACCCAAATTAGATTTAGGTTCTGAGGCAGATTCATTTTAGATCTTAAGTCCTCACCCTTTGGGAATATAATCCCAAATTTATAATAAAATGTCAACTTAAATATAAAATTTTTTTCCTAAAATGTAAAGCCTAACATAGGGTAGGCTGAGGTTGTCTTTGAGCTTCTCAGAATCCGACGCCTCCTACTTTTCTTCCTTTGACCCGCTAATAAATGTTCAACATTGAGCTTTCTCCTTGAAAAATTTTTATTTCTATTCCTTGTCTTATACTTTGTAGTCAAAAGGGTATGAAATCTCTTCTTTAATCGAGAGTTTTCTTAGGAGCTTCTCTCTTAGGATGTAATTAACTATAGGGGCTTGCCTCTATAGGGATTTGAGAACCCCAGACTAAAATAAACCTTGTTTTATTCGTATAAAACAAGAGAAGAATGTTTGGGAACGTATATATTTTTAAAATCTCATTTCTAATTTTGAATAGACTTGTAGAATGTTATTATTATCTTTTCAGATAATATAATATTATACTTGTTATATTCAACTTTAGAAATTATGAATTTTATAAAACTCATTCTCGCTTTTGGATATCTTAAAAATGTTATGTTCGTCTTTTAAGATGATATAATATTCTTCTTGCCATATCTAAATAAAGGAATGAATAAACTTTTTCAAAAACGTATTTCTATCTTTAAACATATTCTATAGAATTTCATGTTCATCTTTTGAGATGATATGTTATTCTTTGAACTATGTTTGATTATAGGAATATCAATTTTCAAAACCCTATTCTGATATTGAATCCATTGTAGAATATTGTGTCGGCCTCTCGAGACTGTACTTTATTCTCAATGTAGTATTCGATTACAAAATAGGAGAAAATCAAATCTGCGTGGTGACACAATTTTTCCCACCAAGGTTTTTCTGGCGACTCCGCTGGGGATCAATCTTCTCTCCATCTTTAGCAGTGTTTTATACCCTTTAATCGGTAGTATACTTGTGCTTGGCATAGGTTGTAACTACCTTTCTTCCACCGATTATTTTATTCATTTCATTCTAGAATAACTCGGCCGGTATCTAAAAAAATTTTTAGAGGTCTTATTTTGGACCCCGTTAGAAAACTAATGGGAAGATCCTTTGTACGACCTTTTTGTAAAGAAATTTCCTGTGCAAATTCGAAAGTTGCAGTTACATTTTTCTTGTAGTTTGATGTTTGACTTAGCATTGGGTCCAAAATCCCTTTGCCCAATCTTTAGTAATATGTATAGTTACTTCTTTTAGTAACTTAATGTTTTATTTGGATTGGGTCCAAAAAATTTTAAGTCTTCAAAAATTTTAAACTTTTTGTGTCCTAGCTAATATGTTGCAGTTATATATTTCTTTTTATTTATAACTTGATATGTGGCTGGACAAATCTCAAGAAAATTTGACCTTTTAAATCATAGTTTTCTTCTTATCTAAACCAACATATTACAGTTATATATTTTTATAGCTTAATATGTTTGGTAGGATAGGGTCTAAAAGCTCAAACCTTCAAATCAAAACTTTCTGCTTGTCCTAATAACATATTGTAGTTACATGTCCTTTGTAGCTTGATATGTTTGCTAGGATAGGGTCCATAATCTGATATATGCAAGATTTTCAAGATTAAATTCAATTTAAATTGAGAAAAGTTTGAAGGTTCAAATATAAGTTAAGCTTATAAAAATAATAATTTTTCTTAGAGAAAATAGCAAGTTGATTTCTTTTAAAAAGAAATTTACCTCTATCTTCCTTAAATTGTAATTAAAACTTCATTGTGGTTGACTCCTCTAAACACTTAAAGAATAAGACATATGGTTATCAATGCTAAAATGAAAAGTGTGCTCCCTCCCTCCCTCCACTTGAGTGGATTAACACTTTAGATGAAGATATATTTAATCTTATTTCCTGTTGGAAGCTTAAAACATAAAAAAAATTAGCTAATTTTGCTAAGTTCTTAGCAATTGCTGAATTAAATTCAAATATATTTTCAAATCTCATATTCAACCATATTATGATTTTTCTAATCTTAGGAATGAATAATTATTGGTTGATATATTGAAGTTTGAAAATATTTTGAATTCCCTCATCTTTAAGCCTTCTTGTAGGTTAGAATTTAAGATACTTTTAAATCCTATTTCTTAAGGGTACTACATGGATACGATGATTTGTCCTCTACTATGTGGTTTAACTCTGATAGAAAATGGATTTTAAGGCATGCGATAAAGATAAATGACCTAATCAATTATATAAATGCCTTCGTTTACCATCTGAAGTTTTCTCTTATGGTAATATTTTTAAATCAAATTTTAGCTAAGTTTACTCTTGGCTTTATTACTCCATTTGAGAAAACTCATGAGCAGTTCTTATTAAAGATTGATCATCTTAAATTTTTGTTTGGTCAAACAAAAAAAAAACTTAGGACGATTCAAGGTTCTTTATTATGGTTAATCCATGATATGGTTAATATTCCCTCTATCATGTGATTTTCCATCAAAATAAATTGACATTTCTTGAATTGATACTAAGTTAGTCGACTTCATAACATCTTTAATGGTTTCCTTCTTTAGTAGTAATAAAAAAATTATCATATTTGGGTTCACCCATTATGATATCCATAAATAACTTCTTTTAAATTAAGATTTATGTCAAATTGAAATTGGAGGTGAAAGTTTTATTCATCTTTTTATCGTTATACATCTCATAAGCATCTTGCGAGTTGATGAATTTATTTTATAATTATCTCAACTAAGTTATTTATTCATACTATAGGATCGGGTCCAATTTGTAAATCAATCTTCCTTGTATAAAAGTGTTAATTTTTTTTACTCTTATACTTGGAAGATGATTTTACAACTGAAATAATAATTACAAGATTTAAGTAAAGGAAGCCTCTTAAAAAAAATAATAATAATAATAAAAAAAAGTGAAGAAAGAAAAGAAAAGAAAAAAAAAGAGACATTTAAATGTGTAGCAAAAAAAAAAGGATGGCTTCCCATTCTAAGTCTTGAATATCAAAGGATCCATTCATCCTTTAGTATTTTTTAACACTTGATTTTGAGAATTCAAAATTTTGGTTCATCATCAAGCATTGATGTTCTATTAGATGTAAAATATAAATATCATCTACAAAATTTGGAAATATTGAATTTCTACCTCTAATTTGATTCTCTTTTGATATAATTCTTAATTTAATGAAAACATAAAGAAGGAAACCCCAGTTTTGCTTGTAGAGAGGTTTGATCTGGGTTAACAAAATATAAATCTTGAGACCTCTCTAGTTAACAACTTGAGTAGGTCAGTTCATATCTTCAAATCATTTTCAAGAAAAATCACATAGATGATCATTCTAAATGGAATTATAATGGTGCTGGTTGTGCATTATTAGGTTTCACATATCTAACCTAATTAAGATGCATAAACAAACTATTATCCAAATATCTTTAACTCTCTTTTGAACATCTTCCAATTTGAATGAGATTCTAGATAAGATCCTGATGCTAGATAACCTATAGTGATATTTATGGATATAAAAATCACTTTCTTTGGATTAAAAATTTTAAAACTAAACTACAGGACATCCCTTTGTTGGTTTTGAGATAATTGTCTAATGTTCTCATTCATTATGAGTAAATGTCAAGTCCAAATTTAAATCTATTATTGACTGAACTAGGATGTTAGAACATGAGGGGTTCTTTCCTTAGTGATGTCGATGATACCTTCGTTTGAATCTTTGTCAAACTTCAAAACAAAATCAAGCTACAATTTGACTTGGTCCATGATTAACTTATCTTGGATGTTAGAATTGGAGGGATTCTATTCCTAATAAAGTCCATGGTAACTTTTTCAAATGAACATAAAATTTAATTCAAAGTATATCTTCACTTTTTCATAAATTAGAATTGGATGTTAGAGTCTAAACAACTCTATCTCCATTAAAGAATCTTTCTATAGTATTGAAATTCAAAATCTTTGAAACTACACTTTTCTTTAAAGAAAATGGTTAAGTTTTGGATATTTTGATTAAACTCATATTGGTCATATTCAAAATATATAATTTAAAAGGAGTCAACCCATCTTTCGTTGAGTTTTTGAATCTTTTCCCATGTCATTTTTCATTGGGTGAAGATGATTAAAACTTAAGCGATCATAGTCAAAGATTATAAGAAAATTATCAAATAAAAAAAAATAAAGCTTTCACTTTTTGATGAAAATCAAACTTTTCTGAATCATTGTGAGTATTTGATATTTCTTAGTGTTTTCACTATAAAGGATGCTCAAATATTCTCCTTGTTCTATAACAACTCATGCAAAAGTTAAAATTTTCTAAGGAAAATTTTATCATGTTGCATTTAGTTCTCCTAGAACATGCAAATGAGGACACTAGAAAATTCATACGATTTTCTTTGAGTTATTCTAGACAAATTCAATCATAGAATCAATCTTTAAACAAAATCTTGCATTTCTCCTTTGGTGGTCGAGATACTTTGTTAAGTCTTTACTTATCAAAGATGATCAAACTACTCCCCTTTTGTTTTTCTCATATATGATGATCTGATATAAAAATATAATCCCTAGTGGATTATTTGTAAGTTATAAAGATCATTTATAATGAAGGATAAAACAAAATTTTAATCAAAAGATTTTTAAGTCTATCAATCTTCAAAATATTTCTTTCCCTTCTAGAAAATGACATGTATAAAAGCTTATGATCTCTAGTAGAGCATTTGCAAGTTGTCAATGTCATTTGTGGTTGAGGAAAAAGATTCAAAGACTTAAAGAAATCAACTTTACTTTAAAAATTCACCACCATGAAATCTGTCTTTAGGTCTAAGTCCGCTTTTACGGCATCCTATTGGCTTTCTGGCTTAAGTCCGCTCTTACGGCAGCCAATCCTGTTTAAATCAGTCTTTAGGTCTAAGTCCGCTTTTACAGCATCCTATTGGCTTTCTGGCTTAAATCCGCTCTTACGGCAGCCAATCCTGTTTAAATCAGTCTTTAGGTCTAAGTCCGCTTTTACGGCATCCTATTGGCTTTCTGGCTTAAGTCCGCTCTTACGACAGCCAATCCTGTTTAAATCAGTCTTTAGGTCTAAGTCCGCTTTTACGGCATCCTATTGGCTTTCTGGCTTAAGTCCGCTCTTACGGCAGCCAATCCTGTTTAAATCTGTCTTTATGTCTAAGTCCGCTTTTACGGCATCCTATTGTCTTTCTGGCTTAAGTCCGCTCTTACGGCAGCCAATCCTGTTTAAATCAGTCTTTAGGTCTAAGTCCGCTTTTACGGCATCCTATTGGCTTTTGGCTTAAGTCCGCTCTTACGGCAGCCAATCCTGTTTAAATCAGTCTTTAGGTCTAAGTCCGCTTTTACGGCAACATATTGGCTTTCTGGCTTAAGTCCGCTCTTACGGCAGCCAATCCAGTTTAAATCTGTCTTTAGGTCTAAGTCCTCCTACGACATCCTATTGACATTCTCGAAGTTAGGTGTAAGCATCCCTAGTGGCATCCTAATCTTCGTCCCGAGGAGAAGTATAAGCATCCCCAGCGGCATCTTCTCTTCATTAAATTGTAAATCTTAAATCTGTCATTAGGTGTAAGTCCTCCTACGACATTCTATTGACATTTTTGAAATTAGGAATAAGCATCCCTAGTGGCATCCTAATTTTCATCCCGAGGAAAAGTATAAGCATCCCTAGCGGCATCTTTTCTTCATCCTATTTACACTCTTGAAGTTAGTCTTGATTCATAAAAAGGTTTCAATCATATCAAAATCAAATTCAAAATTCCTATTCGTGCCAAACCACATTCAAATTTTTCAAATCTTGACTTTACTAAATAATACTAATATTTTTAGTTATTATTTACAAAAGCCATCAATTCTGACATTAAACTTCAAATCAATTCTTTAACTCGAATCTCTATAAATTGCTCATTTTGATTATCTATCAAAGTTCAAAATCTTCTCAAATCATAAACTCAAATCTTCAATTCCAACTCTGGATCTAGTTGATCGTTTCGGTCAACACCAATACGCACGATAAACTTTTGCAAGTTTATCATGCCTATTGGGGGCCCATTTGTTGACCTCACTATTCGAGGTCAATTTCCCCGGAATCGACTCTAGCACCTAGGTCTTCGTAACCTAGTGTAGACGTCGCCCATAGGATTTCCCTTAGGTGGACGCCCACTGACGTAGTACAGACTCAAACTTTTAAGTAAACCTAAATCAATTCGCCTTGACCTAAATTAATTCGCCTCGACCTAAATCAATTCGCCTCGACTCAATCAATTCGCCTCGCCTCAATCAAATTTAAGGCGACCTAAATCAATTCACCTCGACCTAAATCAATTCGCCTCGACTCAATCAAATTTAAATCATTGACAATGAGATAAAATTAGTATTTCAAGATTATTTCTATTTTAAAATTAACTCAAAATTTGTATTTCAAATTATAAATTTTTTTTTAATTAATCTCTAAATCTCTTTGAATTATAAACTAACTCCTAAGTTCATTTTAAGGTATGATTTAATCTTAACAATTTATTTTGAATTAAGAAATGATTTTAGATATTGATTGGTCGGTTAAAATCGAACCTAAGCAAAACCTCTTCCCCATTTTGCCAACTGCCCATCTCTTCAAGTTCATAATCACCACGATCCTCCTCCTCCCTTTGATTCACACAGCAAGAAACCGACCTCAACTCCTTAGCAGTTCACAAAAATACGAACCCAGCCCCAGTTCGCAAGCCCCTTCCTCCCCCTCACGCCTGCAGTTAAAAAACCGCCTCCCATCTCCTCTGAAGTTGACGAAATCAGCCGGTTCTCTACTCTCAATTCGCAAAATCCCTCTCCCTAACGACTCTCTCTGGCAGTTCGCATAAGAAAACTCCAACTCCCGAGCATCCTCGTCATCTTCCCAGTCCGCTTGCTCCAGTAGGTGAATTAAACCCAGTCCATCTCACCTGCAGTTCCGAACTCCCTTCACTTACTGCAGTTTGCGAAGTCTTCTTCTCCAATTCGTGTGAGAAGTCCCTAGCCCACACATCTCCAGGCGATATCAGAGCCGAACCTCCATCCTCCTTCGTTTCCTTGCCGTAGCCGACGTCTCCTGAAGCTTTCCTCTTCTGCCGTCAATCTCATTCTCTCGGCTCCCTGTTAGTAAGTTCTAGCCACCTACTTTCCTCCATTTCACAGGTATAATCTTCCCCCATTTATTCTTCCCTTCCTATTTTCTCACCCATTCTCTTCTTGTCCTTTTTTTTCAACTTTCAAAATCAAGCATTGAGGGTTTGCATATTGATATTCATGAATAAAATCTGAGACAAAATCTGTCAAGGTTTCACTCTTTTGATAAGCATTGGCAGTAAGAGAAATGATAAAAAATTTTGTTTGAATGCATATATAAACTTATATGTTTTTATCTTGAAAAAAAAAATGGTTACATCTATTTTATTTTTCATAGTTGCATTGTATCTAGCATTATTATTCTTGAGTGATTTTGAGTTATCATTTTTGGTAGCAACGGAATAATGAAAAACTAAATACTAAACTCTTGTTGATAATTTGGTCGATCCTCACAAAATTTGAGAAAATTTCTTAAATTCATTCGCTTAAATTTCACTTATGATTTGTTCTAATAAATAGTCCATAAAAGTGTTATATTTCTTTCTGTTCAACGTAATCGTAACAATGAAATGAAACAAGTTATCATAAGCTATTTATATTATATGTTTACCATGCTCATCTCAATATAATCAAGTGGTTTTGTATGAAGGGTCGTATATATGTATTCTTGAAATTTACAAAGTTTGTTGGAAATATAATATACTTTTTGTTAGAAAACTTCATTAGTTTCAGAAAGTAATTAAGTTAGTTTTAATTCTTTCTTTGAATTGTATTCGGCATAAGTATTAAATTAGAAGGTAGAAATGTTGAGGTTGTGTAAATATAAAAATCGTATGTGTTTTGAAAGGATGAAAATTGTATATCTCTTGGAAAAGTAGAAACGTGTTAGAACTTGTGTGAGTTTGGGAGTGTAGAAATTGTGTATTTTGGAAAAGAAAAGTAAAGTGTTCATTTTGTGAAAGTGCTTATGTTAAGAAAGAGATGTGTGTTATTTTGAAAGGTGAATTATAAGATTTTTTTTTTAAGAATGAAAATTTTGTACATTTTAGAGAGGTGAAAAGTGAAATGTGTTTTGTATTTAAGTTTGAAAAGTAAAAAAATGGATTGAAGTATATATAAATGTGGAAAATGTGCGTATGATTGTTGGAAAGTGTGTTTGTGTAAATGGTGAAGTGTTTGGAGTCTTCATATAAAAAAAAAAAGCTAAGTGTTTGGGTATAGAAAGAGGAGTGACTTGTATGTTTTGGAAGAAGTGATATAATGACTTGTGTATGGAAAGAGAAGTAAATTGTATGTTTTGGAAAGTGAGATATTTTGGGAAGTATATATTAGAAAGTGTATGGATTTTAAGAAATTGAGATTTGTAAAGGTTAAAAGGTAGAATTTGTTTGTCTAGAAAAGATATAGTATATGTATTTTGAAAAATGTATGTTTGGAAAGAAAAGTGAAAATATGAAAGTTTTAAAGAAAACGAAAATTCTCTTTCTTTCTTCTTCCCCTTTCTTGTTGCCTCAGGATGAATATTGGAAAGACATACAATATACTTCCAAAGTCAAGGTTCAAAAAGACAAACAACAAAGCCAGTGTCCAAGCCCGAAGAAAGGTACGTCTTTATTTTTAGTAAAATTTCAATTATGTTATTATTAATTATTAAATATGCTTTCTAATCCCTATTTTTCCTATTTTTCTATTTTATTTGCATAAACTACGAGAAATGATATCGGTCGAGTGAACAAAAGGACAAGGAGCTAATGACATCAGTCGCCTCTATCCAGTCAGGTAGAGGTGCTATGGGCGGAACCACCGGGTCTAGCCCCCGGTGACTGTGAGTATTCTAAACTTAGAAAACCTTTAGGGGCCCCCTAATGTGGTTTGCACAAACCCTTCCCTTTTAGGTCCCTGTAGTAATTTCAATTTTATTAGGTTGATTTTTATTTGCTTTTGAAATTACTAAACGACAAGAGGGGGGGTGAATTGTAAAAGTCTTTCTCTTAATAAAATTAACCCTAAACAAGAGTTCTAATTTTTTTTTGTTATTTTTGAAATATTAAAACAAAGATTTATGCAATTTTACTTTCACAAAAATCCACGTGCAATAGATATGACAAAATGAAAGTGCAAGCAAAAAGTAACCAATGATAAAGAAAGAACACACCAAGAATTTTATAGTGGTTCGGTCAAAATATGACCTACGTCCACTCCCCGGAGTCCTCCACTCCGGGATTTTCACTATAAAAATAGTTCTCCTTTTGCCCCCCTCGGCAAGGCGGAGAAGCCCTTACACAATCACTTCCACCTTCCCCAGTGCGGCGGAGGAGCCGGGTCCTTTGACACCAACGATATCTTCTTCTTCCCAAAACTTCCTTCAAGACGAACCTTGAATCCAATGGTACTGAGGTGCAAGCTCGCCGGAGCAACCGTGTGAACTCTCCTTCACACTCCCTTGAAACCCCCTCCAAGGTTCTTCTCCCTCTATCAAACTCCACCCTTTCCTCTCTCCCTTTCAAGTCCTCTCTTCAAGTTTTCTCTAGAAAAACGAAGCCACAATGGCTGCCAAAAGACCCTTACAAAGTCTTATGAGAGTGCTTAAATAGAGGTTTCAAAAAACCCTAAAAATACTCAATTCAGCCGTCAAATATCGTACTGTACGATCGCAAGATCGTCCAATACGATGTGCAGAAATTGACCTGTTAGTACTGTACGATGTCCTGTACGATGTGCTGTACGATCAAGTTCGTACAGTACGATACAGTTCGTCCAGTACGATCCAAATGACAAATTTCAGCCGTTTTGATTGAATAATCTCAGGATTAACTTAGGCAATATTTTAAACATCGTACAGTACGATTATGATCGTACAGTACGATTATACAACCTTTCAAATTCAAATTTTTGCCTAATTTAATGGACGGCGGGCTTTCTTATTATAACAAATCGTACAGTACGATATGGTGATCGTACAGTACGATTAGTTATATTCAAAAATAATTTTTCCAGGAAAAATAAAATATTTTAATTTATTTCTGTTACACCAGATCGTACAGTACGAAATAAATTCGTACATTACGATGAACAAAAAAGTTAAAATATTTATAATCATTTTTTGCTCCCTCTGTTTGTGTGCTTGATCAACAAACTAACATACATCATTACAAGACTTGACTCAATAAATGAAAATTATAGACTCATTTAATACAACCAATTCTATGCAATCTTGAGCCTTGAATCTTCAAAGAACGGTGCATGATGTACCTTAAATATTAGTCAACATAGAAAGACATATGCACTGCAAATACTAGGAGAAATAAAAGATTAATAAATATTATTTGTTATCATCAAAATCATAAACTCGGAAGCCCGAGTTGCAACAGCTTTTAGATCCTTAAATCCCTTTATACGCATGCAAAGTCCTAAGGGTTAGTAATAACAAAATTTTCCCCATATAATATTAGTGATATTTAAGGACAATAATTAAGGACTGAGTCTTAGAAAACCTAGACTTAGGATGCATGCACACTTCAGGATAGAAATATATAACATAGAAAATTTAGTGACACCTCACCTTAGGATCAGTGAATATTTTTTAAATTAAAATTTAATCAATTAGAAAACTTTAGCCAATAATTGACTTAGGACATATCAAAACCCCACACCTTACTACACACACTTAGATTTGTTTGCTAGGATAACCGACTCTGATTTTAGGTTAGGCCGGTGTTTATTTCCTTACTGCATTATGACGGGCTTTCTCGGTTTTCACTGCATGTTGGTTGTAAAATTGTTTGTGTGTGTGTTTACTTACTTTTACTATGCTTTGTGTTATAATTTGACTGACGATTAGATTACCCATAGGTTAGGAGCGATCTGGGTTGTTATCAAGATTTCCTGCAGGTGGCTACACTCATGCATGGCAAAAAAGGGGGCTAATTAATAAATAATTTTATATATGCTACAGGTGCTTCAGCTACACTCATGCATGGCAAAAAAAGGGGGCTAATTAATAAATAATTTTATATATACCCAAATAAAAAGGAGTGTGGCCAAGTGCGACTGGTGAATTTAATTCCAAATGCAAATATATAACTGCGTGGGATGATTTTTATTATAAATTGCTTAGGATAACCTTGCAGGTGGACTAGATTTTTCTTCTCTTTCTGTGAAATAAAATGTAATATAAATGAAATATATCAAGAGTCAAAATTGTGAAAGTGATTTTGAAAATGGGATATCACATTCAATTTGGAATTTGAAGAAAAGAGAATATACCTTAAAGGATTATTCTCTTTTATTTAGAAAGCCAAATTAGAATGATTCAATATCCAAATAGAAAAGAAAATACCCCTCTTAGGGAAGAGTTTCTTTTCATTTGGATATCCAGAACCTGGTGGACCCGAGAAGCTCGTAGGAGAAGAAAAGATAGAACGAGAAGATTGAAGAAGGAAGATGAAGAAATAAAGATTCAAGGAACAGTATATCCCAATTCAAAAATCACTTGCGTCATTCTTAGGATTAGAATCCGAGTTTGTTGTCAGTGGTGCCCGACCACTTTACTTTTCTGCAAATTCTGGGTGTAATTATTTGGACATTGGATATTATATTTTGGATTATTTAAAATTGATTGTTTACATTGTTTGTGCAGTAGCTTTTTTTAGGACCTTGCATGTCGTGTTTTGTTTTAGCCTGGATACGAATCGGAGTGCTTTTTTTCGTAAGGGTACGCTTAAAATTCTTCTACTTGTAATTTTAATAAAAAATTTTAGGCTCACATAGTAACTCTAACGTTCTAAAAAGTAAGCTCGGGACCGCCGAGAGTCAGCATAAGCATATTATTACTTTCTCTTCCTTGTTAGGCACCTCCCCGCCTGCAGGTTCTGGCATACCACTTGACCTATGAGGGTGCAGTTCTGTCAAGGGGAAGTTGTGCAATCTCTAGGGAAAAACTTATTTTCTAAGCCTAATTTTTAAACTGCTTCATATTCATTTTATGCATTCGAGTCAATTAGCATGCATTGCATTAGATACAAATTAAAGAGAGTCTAAAATATTAATTGCATTTCTAGACATTTATCACCCTACATAAGTTGAGGGGCCAATTAGGATCTGTCTTAGATGTCGGCCCCCAATTCCTTAAAACTTAAATAACGTCCCTACCCATCTTTCATAAGAGACTGGACACATGGTTTTAAAGCGCCTAGATGGTTAGCTGGCTCCCCAATCCAGGCCGGGATAAGTCCAGATTTGCACTTCATTAGTTAGGTTCGGGTCACTATTTTATAGTACCCAAATTTGATTTAGGTTCTGGGGCAGATTCTTTTTAGATCTTAAGTCCTCGCCCTTCGGGAATATAATCCCAAATTTATAATAAAATGTCAACTTAAACATAAAATTTTCTCCTAAAATGTAAAGCCTAACATAGGGTAGGCTGAGGTTGTCTCTGAGCTTCTCAGAATCCGACGCCTCCTACTTTTCTTCCTTTGACCCGCTCATAAATGTTCAACATTGAGCTTTCTCCTTGAAAAATCTTTATTTCTATTCCTTGTCTTATACTTTGTAGTCAAAAGGGTATGAAATCACTGCTTTAATCGAGGGTTTTCTTAGGAGCTTCTCTCCTAGGATGTAATTAACTATAGGGGCTTGTCTTTATAGGGATTTGAGAACCCCAGACTAAAATAAACCTTATTTTATTCGTATGAAACAAGGGAAGAATCTTTGGGAACGTAGATATTTTTAAAATCTCATTTCTAATTTTGAATAGACTTGTAGAATGTTATTTTTATCTTTTCAGATAATATAATATTATACTTGTTATATTCAACTTTAAAAAATATGAATTTTATAAAACTCATTCTCGCTTTTGGATATCTTAAATAATGTTATGTTCATCTTTTAAGATGATATAATATTCTTCTTGCCATATCTAAATAAAAGAATGAATAAACTTTTTCAAAAACGTATTTCTATCTTTAAACATATTCTATAGAATTTCAAGTTCATCTTTTGAGATGATATGTTATTCTTTGAACTATGTTTGATTATAAAAATATCAATTTTCAAAACCCTATTCTGATATTGAATCCATTGTAGAATATTGTGTCGGCCTCTCGAGACTGTACTTTATTCTCAATGTAGTATTCGATTACAAAATAAGAGAAAATCAAATTTGCGTGGTGACACAATTTTTCCCACCAACCTTTTTGTTGAATGAAAATTCAACACATTGAGTCTCAAAAATAAGGGGAAGTGCTGCCGGATTTTTGATTTTTCAAGTTTCCATCTTTCAAATCCAATTCAATTCTCATTGTTACATGTAGCACCATAACATTTTCCAATGGTAAAACATGTACAATGTGGACTCAATCATTTCCAAATTCAAACATCTTTTCCAAATTCATTCAAATCAAAATCAAATCATTATTGTTATATGCTTTCTACAACATTCGTTTGTAGTTATACATATACAATAAAAATTCAAATTTTCTTTAAATAAAAGTTAACCCCTACATCTTATTATTGTATATCAGATTATAGTTCTTATGATTCGATATACGTGATAAGATATAGACTTCTTTTCAAAATTCAAAATTCAAGTTTCTAATTCAAATCTTCTCCTTTCCAATTCTCAGACAATCAAATTAACTGCAATGGCTGGCAAACTGTTGTTTTCAATGGATCGTGATTTGCTGATCGAAGAGTTGGTTTACGAGAACTCAATTCAGTTTGGGATAGGGTTTAAGTCCCTTAGACTAGTGATGAATGGAAACACCTTGGTGGACCTTGCTGTCGAGGGTGAGAAAGATGCCCCTATAGTTCAATTAGCCATAGGAGCTGGGAACGATGCCCCTCCTAGTCTGTGGTCAGCATTAGATATTGCCAATGCACCCAAAGAATTTCTCAAAGATGCAAAAAAGCTGGAAGCTGCCGCTGCAAGCAAGATAGTGTTTGAGAAAGGGTCTTCTAGTTCTGAAACTCTTTATGGCAGTAAGAATTCCAAGAGGAATTATCTCAGAAGATTAAGAAAGAAAATCACCAAGACCAAGAAGGTGGCCGAGCTGAAGGCCTTGGGTAAAGTCGATCTTGAGGCTGCCGACGAGCTGCCAATCCCTGCCTCTTCTCCACTCCATAAAGGGAGTCATTTTCACCCCCTCGCAGCTGCTGCAGGGGAGGAGAGAGTCACTCGGATAGCTAGCACTCCGCCTAGCCCAGTAGACTATTCTATTAAGAGAACCCCGAAGGAGAAGCAAATTCTAAAGCTAGGATGCTTAGAAATATTATCCATACTTGTGCTACTCAAGTAGGGCAGACTAAGGAACAGTATGTGAAACACTTGAAGGGGTGATTTCACACAAACTTGAGAAAGAAGTTCTGAAAGAAGAAAAGTCTGAAGCTAAGAATCTGACTCCTCAACTAGTGAGGAAGAACAAGAAGTTCATTAAACAACCTGTCACGTCAGTCTTAGTAGATGGATACCATTGGGTGCCTCGCCTCCCGTCTGCAAAGACGGAGGAGATAGTATTAACTGGGTCTGGCCAGAGTCGCCCTTTTATTGGTAAACCACCGATCCCACCTTCAAAACTGTCAAAGCTGGCCCCAGTGATAGCAAAGTCTAAAGAAGTCTTTGAAAAGCCAAAACCAGCTGATGTTAAGGGCAAAAGGCCCATGTCGCCAGAAGAATCATGTACACGAAGAAAGTTTAGTAGATGTATTGGAATATAATTCAGAGAACCTAAAATTCAGATACCAGTTGAACTCCCTTGACTTCCAGTTCAGGTATGTGAGGACTCTATTCGTGTTGATGTTGGAGCTCCCTCTGTTCAAGCCCCTCCATCACCAATAAAGATAGATGTCCCTCACCCTACTGAGGATGTCACCCTTGCGATTACCGACCCCAGGACATTCGGAGGGGAGGAGACGATCCAAGATCCTGATCAAGAAATGTTAGATCAATTGGTTAGTGAAGAAATCACCAAAGAAGATGTTAAGATTAGCAATATCTTTGATAAGTTAGATGTGAAAGAATATGATCAAGTGATGGATTATGACGGGTACTTACCAATTTATGCTAAAGCAATAGATGGGAGGCCAGTCGAGGAAGTGGTACAAGAAATCAGAGATATCTTTAAGAAGAAGGTTATTGATGAATTCAATCCGGATGAAGATGACTTGTTAGTTGAGGAAGAGCCGGTAGCGGATGTCCACATGGTTGAAACTCGTGCGTCAGCTAAAGATGCTGAGCGTTCTAAGCACTGCTCTGGAAAGGAGGAAGAGTCAGCAGCAGTCAACTCAGATTCAGACAGTTTTGTCAGATTGAAAGAGAAGGATGAGTATATTAAAAATCTTGAAAGAAAAGTTGAGGAGATGATCATTAGAGTTGAACAGATGCAGAGTCAGCTTTTGCAATCACAGCAGTCCAAACCCAAGCAGTTACAGCCCATAGTGCATACAATGGGTGAGCACAGCAGAAAAGCTGTTTCAAATCCAAAACTCCCAGAAGTTACTTCTCTAGTGTCTCCACCAGAAAAGGATATTTGTCAGATGATTGAAACCCAGGTAAGGGAGGCCTTAGCCCATTCACAAGGAACTGTATCTATTCCAAAGGGTAGACCTTACCCCGAGGAATATGATTTGATTCCTTATCCAAAGGGCTTTGTGCCACCTTCTTTCAAAGTTTTTAGCGGCTTAGAAAACCCAAGACAGCATCTGGCCCATTTTCCAGCAAGCTGTTGTAATGCAGGAGGGTCGGATGCTCTACTCTTTCGCCAGTTTGTGAGTAGTTTGTCCGGTATTGCTTTTGAGTGGTACGCAGATCTACCAAACGGTTCAGAAAAAACTTTCACAGAGCTCGAGGGTCTATTTTTAAAGAGATTCTCAGGAGCTCAACAACGTGTAACTGTTGGTGACCTCGTCATCGAAAAACAAAAACCGGGCGAGTCTTAGGCGACTACATCTTGAGGTGGCGAAACCTCTCGATGAAATGTGAACCCCAACTACAAGAGCAACATGCAGTGGAAATTCTTCTAAAGAATATCCACGGGCCTATTGCTTTTCTGTTAAAGGGGTTTAGAATCAAAACCTTCGAGAAGCTTCTTAACAAAGCTAGTAATCTACAAGAAGAGGCTTCCAAAATGCCATTCTTGAAGGATTCTACTGAAGATAAGAAGGTTAGTAAACCGTTGAAATCCTTTGAAAAGAGGGCAGCAATGGTTTCAGCAGTCGACAAGGGGAAGAAGCCGGTCACCGTTCAATCAAGTAACCCTACTGTTCAACAAACTCAGAAACTTCAACCGTTTCAGGTAACTTCTCAACCTACTAGAGAATATTACCGGCTCACTTTTGAAGAGAGATTGGCTCGCTCGTATCCATTCAAAAGGGAGTCGATGAAGAAAGATTTTCGATTGCCGGAGGCCAAGAAGCCAGAAGAGGCAAATAAAAAGGATGATCCGACCTTTTGCCCCTACCATCGCATGTTGGGCCAAACAATCAAAGACTGTATAATCTTTAAGGACTGGCTCGAGAAAAACTTTCGTCAAGGTAATATTATAATTCCAAAGGAGTACTTGGTCAATCCGGATCAAGGATCTGTCAAATCCATCTCAGGTAATAATTCTAATCTTTTTTTGTCCATTGAAGATGGTTGGGATATAGCACTATCCTGGGCATTTAAAAAGTCGATTAACCAATCTTTTCGTCTTTCTCAACAGTTACCGACGAGAGCCCGGGGCCCGATCTGGGAGGTTGAGCTGGAGGCATCGCAGGAGGATGTTGGGACGATTTCCTCTTCAGTGGTTGTAAGAACTACTGTATTGAATAAAAATGAAAAGAGTGAACCTTTTGTAGAGAGGAAATTTGTTGATGAGAGATCTGTACAAGTGGTGGATGGTGGCACAAAACCACTAGCCCCACTAAAATTATCTGACTTTTACTTTGCCCCATCAAAGGCAAATGGTCAAAAATTAAATAAAAAGAAAGATCCTTCTGCAAATATTTTGATGATTAGTGTTGAGAATGAAATTTTAAATGACTCTTCCATTGAAAATAACCCGGAGCCAGCTGAGAATGATCAAGAAGTTCAAAAACTCAGCTCTCAAGATTTGACCCTTCAAGGGGAAGATGAATTTGATGTCGTATCAGAGGGTGATACCCCTGAAATTAACTTTCAAGGGAGTCCCGTTGTGATAGACTTTTCAGATTCAGATTTCCATTCAGAAAATGACAATCAACCGCCTAAGGAGAGCGTAGACCTCCCCGTAGACTGTCCTTCCGATGAAATCGTGCAAGTACAACTACGTGGTGGCAAGGTTTTACCCTCTAGGCTTCCCCCACAGGAAAAGAGAAAACAAGTTGTTTCCACTGATCCGATTCAAGTCTCTACTCAACAATCAAACTCTCCTTCAAATCCACCGGGTCTTGATGTTAATGTTCCAAGTGTTGATTACAACGTCTTAGCTCACCTTAGGAAGTTGCCTACTAAGTTGAGCATCTATGATGCCCTCGTCCTTTCAAAACAGATGAGGGAGACTTTAATTAAAGCACTTCTCAACCCAGAGATTTGTTTCGCTCAACTTGCTTCAACTTCCGAGGAAGAAGCTTTGTACTTCAAGGAAATTCCGAGAGTTACCTTCTCCGATGAAGATCTACTCCTAGGAACTGCCGACCACAATCATCCACTTTACATCACCGTAAATGTGGGCAATTTCAAGTTATCAAGAGTTCTTGGTGATCCGTGTGCATCGGTCAACGTGATGAACATAAAGACTCTCACGTACCTTAGAGTTGATACTAGCAAGCTCTCAACCGACAGGTTGGTGCTTCGTGGGTTCAACGAAAAAGGCGAGAAGGCTTTAGGTTCGATCACACTTCTTCTAGAGATAGGAGAGTTAAAAACTGAAGAAAAATTTCATATAATTGATTCGACTACATCCTTTAATGCGCTCCTAGGTAGGCCTTGGATCCATGAGTATAGAATGGTTCCTTCCACCCTACATCAATGAATCAAGTACCAACGAGATGGCATTGAGTTTGAAATTAAGGGTGATCTGCAACCATTCTCTGTTCACAAGGTCGGGATCTACGAGGACGCCGCATACTATGTTCCCAAAGGGTCCAATGCTAAATCTAAGGTAGAGATCAACGTTAAGGAGGAAAAAGAAAAAAATCAAAGTTCGAAAGCAATTCAAAAATTGAGAAAAGAAAAAGTCAAGAGTAAAAAGAGACGATTCTAGTAGTGGAGACGACGTCGAGCGCGTGGTTTTTAGGCCTCCAATCAATCTACCTAAAAGAGGTGGAAGGATGGCCTAAAGAGCACGCGGCCGAGACTGCCCTTCCGTTGAAAAGAGAAATCCCCCTATGTACATCGAACTTGAATATTGCTTGATGATAACCATCCATCTTGAATCTGAAAGTGTCCCTACTGAAGTCGTTGATTCGCTCGACAGACTTTGTTTGGAGACATTAGATGATTCAGATGAAGTTCAAATTTGGGATGCACCCCCTGAATTTGAAGAAGAAATTAAATCGATAGTTGATGAACTTAAAGAAATTAACCTTGGAACAGAGGATGACCCTCGCCCCACGTTCATAAGTTCTTTGTTGATTGAGGACGAGTCTAAGGATCTAATTCAACTTCTATCTGAGTTTATGGACTGTTTCGCTTGGACATACGACGAAATGCCGGGCTTGTCCGCCGATATAGCAATTCATAAACTTGGAATCCGGCATGTTGCCATTCCTGTCAAATAAGCTCCACGATGCATTCGTCTGGAGATCGAACAACAAGTCATTTCTGAAGTTAAGAAATTGGCCGAAGCTGGATTTATCCGAGAGGAGCAATATCCTTCTTAGGTAGCTGCCCGTTCGAAAGAAAAATGGTCAAATCCGGGTCTGTGTTGTCTATAGAGACCTGAATAAGGCATGTCCTAAGGATGAATTTCCTTTGCCAATTCCAGAACTAATGGTGGACATCGCCTCCTCGCATGTTGTTTTCTTCTTTATGGATGGCTCGTCTGGTTATAATCAGATCAAGATAGCCCTAGAAGATGAGAGAAACACTGCATTCAGAAGTCCTATAGGGATCTTTTGTTATAAAGTGATGTCTTTTGGCCTTAAAAATGCCGGTGCAACCTACCAGCGGGCTATGACTCGAATCTTTGATGATTTAATCCACAATCAAGTCGAATGCTACATCGACGATTTAGTTGTCAAGAGTAAAGTTAAAGAGGCTCATCTTTATGACTTAAGAATCGTCTTCGAGCGGTTGCGCCGCTACGACCTTAAGATGAATCCTTTGAAGTGCGCCTTCGGTGTCACGTCAGGGAAATTTATAGGTTTCGTAGTAAGACACCGTGGAATTGAAATTGATCCTGCTAAAATCGAAGCTATCTTAAATATGCTGCCTCCTAGGAGCCTTACTCAACTAAGGTCTCTTCAAGGTAGACTGGCGTATATAAGAAGATTCATTTCTAATCTTTCTGGAAGATGTCAACCATACTCGGTCCTCGCTAAAAAGGACGCCAAATTCATTTGGGATGAGAAATGTCAATCTGCTTTTGAAAATATCAAACAATACCTGACAAATCCATCGGTCTTGGCAGCCCCTATTCCGGGGAGACCTCTAATACTTTACACTGCGGCCCTTGACGAGTCTCTCGGGGCCCTCCTTACTCAAGTCAATGACGAAGGGAAAGAGAACGCTCTCTACTACCTAAGTCAGAGACTTCTACCAACGGAAATTCGGTATCCAACGATTGAGAAACATTGTCTTGCCTTAGTCTTTGCAGCTAAAAAACTAAGACATTACATGCTTTCTCATCAAATCAACTTAATTTCCAGTTTTAACCCCTTGCAATACCTTATGACCAGGCCTACGTTGTCAGGATGTTTGGCTCGTTGGTCTATGATATTGCTCCAATTTGAAATCACTTTCATTCCCCTGCGTGCCGTGAAAGGGCAGGCTGTCGCCGACTTCCTTGCGGCACACCCGTTGCCGGCGGAATCTCCTCTAAACGATGATTTACCTGATGAACAAATTATGAGTTCTGAGGAAGCCACTACTCAAACCTGGGAAATGTATTTTGATGGTGCTGCGTCCTCTCAACGGGGCAAAACACCTGAATCTACTATTCCCGGGAAAGCCGGAGTTGGCCTGGTATTCATAACACCAGATAAGGGAATGATGTACTTTTCCTACCACTTATCAGAACCTTGTACAAATAATGAAGCTGAGTACGAAGCTCTGATAACTTGTCTGGAACTTACAATTTTGATGGAGATTAAAGAGATTAAAATTTTTGGTGATTCCTAACTGGTGATCAACTAGATTGCAGGAACCTATAAAGTTTTGAATCCTAAACTCCTGAAATACCATCAGTACACCTGTCACTTGCTCGAGCAAATTCCGATTGTAACTATGTATAGGATTCCCCGTGGAAGCAATTCTTTGGCGGATGCCCTCGCAAAGCTTGCAAAGGAATTTGCCTGTCCAAAAGAAGACTCCATCCCTATAGAGGTGCAGGGTCGTCAAGTCCTATCTCCTATAGATTTGGAGTACATAAACAAACAAATTTTCCAAGTCCTTTCTACCACTTCAGCAGTCGATGAAGAAGCAGATTGGAGACAATCGATAATTGAATACCTTCAAGAAGGCAATCTCCCTCACGAGATATCACTTGCCCATCAAATTATGAAACGTGCCCTATCCTACGCACTAGTTAACAATACGTTATACCGACGATCGTTCGGTCAGATGTGGCTCCGTTGTTTAGACAAATGTGAGGCCCTGAAGATCGTTAACGAAGTCCATGCTGGATTGTGCGGTGCTCATCAATCGGGTCCAAAGATGAAAATGAAGATCAAAAGGCTTGGATACTACTGGCCTACTATGATTGACGATTGCATGAAAATTGCAAAGTGTTGTCATCAGTGCCAAGTACATGGTGTGGTTTTACATCAGCCGCCTAACGTGTTGCATCCCACGATAGCCCCGTGGCCCTTCAAAAGTTGGGGCACAGATATCATTGGGCCAATTGACCCTCCTTCTTTAAAGGGTCATCGCTTCATTTTAGCAGCGACCAATTACTTTTCAAAGTGGGCGGAAGCAGTCCCACTAAGAAATGTAACATCACACCATGTAATGAAATTCTTTCGTGACCATATCGTATATAGATTCTGCGTGCCTCGTAGAATCATATCCGATAATGGGTCCGCTTTCAAGTCTACAAAGATCAATAATTTTGCAAATCGCCATGGTATTGATTGGAGATACTCAACAATCTATTACCCACGGGCTAATGAATTGGCTGAAGCCTGTTGAGTCTAGTAATTAGGTTGTTAAGCCTAAGTTAATGTCCCAAAGGCACCAAGAGGGGGGTGAATTGGTAGTTTAAAAAATTTTAAGCCCTCTTTTAAAATTATGTTGAACCAAAATAAAAATTGTTTCTTTTAAGTTTTGTAGAAAAAGTTTTTCAACCACAGAGTTTTTAAGACTAAGAAATAAAATGCGGAAACGTAAAATCAGTAAAGTAAATGACACCAGATTTATAATGGTTCGGTCTAAAACCAGACCTACATCCACTCCCCAGAGGCACCATCTGAGTATTGCACTAATACCAATAGTGACTCTCCTTTTGCACCCATAGCAAGGCGGAGAAGCCTTTACAACACACTCTTTTCACCACTCCCCGGTGCGGCAGAGAACCGTCGTCCTTTTACACAATCCCCAGTGTAGGCAGAGAACCGTCCGTCCTTTCACACAATCCACAGTGTTGGCAGAGAACCGTCGTCCTTTCACACTCTCCTAGTGTGGGCAGAGAACTGTCGTCCTTTCACACTCTCCTAGTGTGGGCAGAGAACCCTTCAGCTGTTCACACTCTCCAAGTGTAGGCAGAGAACCCTTCGGTTGTTCACACTCTCCAAGTGTCGGCAGAGAACCCTTCGGCTGTTCACACTCTCCAAGTGTCTGCAGAGAACCGAATCTCCTTGACATATCTTCTCACAAGAATCTAGAAGGAAGAGGGAAAAGAGTGAAGTAATCCCAATTCACAAGTAGAGACTCTTACCTTTGAAATCAAAGTGAAGCCTTCTCGCTCCAATGGTAGGAATCCTCCCTTGAATGCTCTCTTCCACTCTCTCCTTGGCTATTCTCTCAAGAGGCACGAAGATCAAATGATAAAAAGATTGGGTGGCAGTCTAATTTAGACTATTTATACAAAAGACAAGAAAAACCGCCCAAAAACTGCAAGTATTCAATTCTGTACGCAGTGGATCGTCCCGTACGATCGTGGATCGTCCTGGACGATTTTACTTAAACGATTTGAAACGACCCCAATTGTATATGTGTACGAAATGTCTTCGTACAACTGATCGTCCCGTACGAACAAGGTTCGTCCGGTACGAACGGTTATTACAAGGTCGGTTCTAGAAACTGCTGAAAACCGTTCTAAGTCGGTTAATCGTTTGGACGAAAATTTATTCGTCTGGACAAAAATTTTACAGAGGACCGATCGTCCTGGACGATTATTTATTTCTTCTGGATGAAAATTTTCCAGATGACCAATCGCCATGGACGATAATTTAATTTCATCTGGACGAAAATTTTCCAGAGACCAGATCGTCCTGGACGATTATTAATTTCTTTTGGACGAAAATTTTCCAGAGGACCAATCGCCATTGACGATAATTTAATTTTGTCTGGACTAAAATTTTACAGAGAACTAATCGTCCTGGACGATTGTAAGATTCATCCTGGACGAATAGGACTTAGAAAAATTTTTAAGCAAGTTCCTATTCGTTCCATGTGCTCAATAGGAGATAACTGTCTGATCGTCCCGTACGAACGGATATCGTCCAGTACGATCAGTATAAATTTTTTATGATCTCCTTATGTGTGTGTATGTTTTTATTCACTCAATTACAATCACTCCCTTTCAATTTAATTTCAAAGAAATGCAAACATCAAATTTTACAAAGTATCTCATTCTGAATTTGATTTGAAGTCTTCGTAGTCTGGAGTTCGTTTTTCCTGAAATGTTAGTACACACAAGAGCAAATACAAATCTTCTAAAATTGTTAGGAGATATCTACACATTTGAACAATAATGTTTAGAATCATAAAAACTACATAAGATGCAAAAATGTAAAGCATTCAAATAGACACTATCTTAACAAAGCCTTCAATAAAACTTTGGTTCAAATCATCAAAAAGACCCTCGATGATAATAAACGTCAGTGAGATGAGGGGTTGGTGGAAGCTTTGTGGGCCTACAGGACCACTTATCGAACCCCGACCCAATCCACACCATTTGCACTAGTGTTTGGATCCGAGGCCGTACTCCCTCTCGAAGTTCAAATCCCTTCGCTCAGAATTGCAATTCAGAACCAGATTACAACTCAACAAAATGCACAACTCCGTCTAGAAGAACTTGAAAGCCTTGAAGGACGTCGTCTTCAAGCTCAGCAAAATTTAGAGTTGTACAAAGCCCGAATGATTCAAGCTCATGATAAGTTAGTGCGACCTAGAACCTTCCAAGTAGGCGACTTGGTCTTGGTTCTTCGGAGGCCTATCTTAGTGCACCGAAAGCTTGGTGGAAAGTTTGAACCAACTTGGGAAGGACCCTTCGTAGTGGAAACAACCTACGAAGGAGGCTCGTATCAGCTAGTGGATTGTAAAGGAAATCACCCAATGCTTCCTATAAACGGGCGTTTCCTTAAGAAATACTATGCTTGATGTAGCTCAAATTTTCAATCAATAAAATCTTCAAGTTTCAATCAATTTTGTCCAATTCTCTTCAAATCTTTTTAAAGTTTAATACCTTGCGTCTCTTTTCTTAAGGCTAAGAGGTGATTCTTCAGATCTTCTTGTCTTAAGTTCAAGCCTTTTAATGATGGAGTATGCCTTTAGTGGCACCACCCTAAAATTCAAATCTCGATTTTGATCTTATATAGAGCAAGTTTCCTCTATATACGATCTTTCAAACCTGATCACCTGTGTAAAGCAAGTTTTCTTTGCACATGATCAATCCAGATCCGATCATCCGTAGAGCAAGTTTTCTCTACCCATGATCATTTTAATCTTGATCTTATATAGAGCAAGTTTCCTCTGTATACAATCTTTCAAACCTGATCATCTGTGTAAAGCAAGTTTCCTTTGCACATGATCAATCCAGATCCGATCATCCGTAGAATAAGTTTCCTTTACCCATGATCATTTTAATCTTGATCTTATACAGAGCAAATTTCCTCTATATAGGATCATCTCAAACCTGATCATCTGTGCAAAGCAAGTTTTCTTTGCACATGATCAATCCAGATCCGATCATCCGTAGAGCAAGTTTCCTCTACCCATGATCATTTTAATCTTGATCTTATATAGAGTAAGTTTCCTCTATATACGATCATCTCAAATTTGATCTTTTATGTAAAGCAAGTTTCCTTTACATATGATTAATCCTGACCCGATCATCCGTAGAGCAAGTTTCCTCTACCAATGATCATTCCAGACCTAATTTTATATAGAGCAAGTTTCCTCTATATCTAATCTTTCAAATCCGATCTTTTATGTAAAGCAAGTTTCCTTTACATATGATCGATCCGGACCAGATCATCCGTAGAACAAGTTTCCTCTACCCATGATCATTTCAATCTTAATCGTATGTAAAGCAAGTTTCCTTTACATATGATCAATCAATATCTGATGTGTCATGGGAAGCAATGTTTCCTTCCCACAAAATCTCTAGTTTTCTCTTTTCTAAGGACAGATATGAGTCATCGTGCTTTCTCTCCTTAGGATTAGATCCACTAGTGGTAGAGCACGCCCTTCGTGGCATTACCCTAGTATCAAATTTCAAATTCAGTCTTCTATAGTTAGGAATCCTTCCTTTTTCAGATCACTCAGATTTTCTTTTTCCGAGGGATAGATTTCATCTATCCTTAGGACCAAAATCCAGACTTAACCTTTTAACTCGATTAACACCAATATGTGCAATAGAATTTCATTCTATTACACATATTGGGGGTCCATTTGTTGACCTCATTTTTGTATGAGGTCATTAGGGACCCATCCAAATCAATCCTGACCCTAAATCAATTCAATCTCCAGACCAATCTAGATTTTAGGATCCTTCTAGACTTCAGACCTTAAGATCTACTCTAGACCCTAGGATCTACTCTAGACCCTAGGACTCTTCTAGACTCCAGACCTTAGGATCAATTTAGATCTTAAGTCAATCCAGACCTTAATTCAGTTCAAACGTCAATCAAATCCAGATCAAATTCAAAAAAATTTAGACTCAAAGCCTAAATCCAAAAAGTATTGTCCTAAAGACCTTTTTCAGTGAATTCTCAAACATTTCAAAACCTAATCAAATGACCTCGGATTCAGAGTCCATCAGTTGCATACTGATGGGACATGTCTTTGGAAGAAACCCTCCAAATTTGAGCCCATTCAGAGGTCTCTAACCTCAGAATCTAAATCAAAATCCAAAGGCTGTAAAACCTTCAAATATTTACAACCTATGCCACTGGACCTGTCACCTAGAAGATTCTGACCTTAGAGCCTTCACCAAAGCCTCTAGTCACTTCTAGACCCTTAATCCTGATGTGTTGATCGATAAACTGGATTTTTCTGGACTCATATCAGCCCCCAGTTGGCATGAGCCCAAAATGACCAAAATACCCCTATAGGGCTTAAATAGGGATTTCAAACTAAATGACCTCCAAATCAAATGCAACCACCTCCAGCAAGTTTCAAATGTTAAACCAAATCTGTTGGACCCATTCCCAACCATTGGGTCAACTTGGTTGACCAAGTCAACAGATTTGACCCAAAGGCCCTTTAAGGGTCCAAACAGGTGTTTTGAACCAATTGACCTCTCCAGACCTTGGGACCACCTCCAATGGTCTCCAAATATCATTTCAAACTTGTCCAGTCCAGCCCCACCCCTTTGGTCAACCCGGTTGATCCAGTCAATCTAGGTTGACCTAATGAGCCCTTAAGGCTTTCAATGAGTCACTTTAACCCATTTGACCAAATCTAACTCTTAACCTCTCAAAATTCTTTCATTTGACATTCCAAACATTTCTAAACCCACTTTGAGTTAGAACCTAGCTAGTTTGATCAAATCAACTTTTCAATTTTTGGTCAGAGCTCTCTAAACATGTGTTGATTCAAATCATATTTGGGCTCTAGTCTTTAAGACCAATTGCAACCTTTCTTAATGACTCTTAGCCATTATGTGGCTGCCACCTCATCAAGCATGAAGGTTGGTTGACTGGTCAACTCAGTCAACAAGCCTTCTAAAGACTTTAAGGGGTCTAAATGCTCAAACAAGCTCAGGCCATCCCAACCCCTTTGAACCTAATTCACTCAACCAACACTCAAGAAATCCCTCTATGCCACCTCAGCTCTCCACTTGGCTGTTGACTGGTCAAACCAGTCAACAAATGGTCAAAGGAGCTTCCAAGTGGTTAAAACCCTTGATCAAACTTGTTAAACCCAAATCCCCTCTATCCTTTTGATCAAATCCAATTCAAACCAGCACCCATAGCTCCTCTTATTGCCACCTCACCATTATTTGACTGTTTGACCAGTCAAATGGTCAACACAATGTTTTGAGTGAATTTAAGGTGATCAAACAAACTCCTTAAACTAATCCATTCCAGCTTAATTCATTCCAACAGTTCTAACAGTCTCTGGAACCTTCTTGAAAGCCTATCATAGCCCTTGAATCCAGATCCAATGGCTTGAATCAAACCCTTGAGCTCATGTTAGACAAAATGGGCTTTCCACCTAGGATGTACCCTTGTCCTTTAGATGCTCTGCTCCCACCTACCCCCTGGACACTTGGCAACCATCCAGGAACTCTCCCAGCTAATCCCAACCTTCTATTCAATCTAAGGGAGTTTGAATAGGGAAATAGCCTATTTTGAACCCTCATTCGAAACCCTAGCCTCTCTCTCCACTCAAGCTCTCTCAAACCCAGCCCCCTGTTCCATTGAGCTCCCTAGAGGTCCCTCCACACATCCTCACCCAAATCCAGTCGGTCAAAGTCGTCGGCGACCATCTTTCTGGTGAGACAAGGGCGTTCCATCCAAGCTTTAGTTGCACTGAATCCAGGAGCTGTTAGACCGAGGAGTCTTCTACAAACAGGAGCGTGGACAGTCTACAAGTGCAACAATTCTATAAAAGGGTCAAACCGTCCAAAAATCTAGGTGAAAATATTAAACCTAGCTTAGGACACTTGAGCTAAATAGATTTCTTTTTGATGCACTATAGGTTGTAAAAATCTTTCCCTATTATTTCTGTTCATATAGGCTATTTAGGTTTAAAATTTCAAACGATTTGGTTGATCGGATCGAGTGAACAAGCCAAAAAAACGTTCCCTAGGGCATTTTCGCAGCTTAGCCCAGGCGAACGTTTTCTGGACCGTCGATCGCCCGATCAACGGTCCAAGATCAAGGCTTTCCACGGGTCTGAGCCTCCAGTGTATTCGATCTCCGTTCAATCAGCCGCCCGACGGCATCTGGGCCATCTTTTTGAGACCGTGGGATCGACACTAACCGTCCGATCTCTTCTTGCGAGATCAGGTCATGGGACTCGATCTGAGCCCTTAGTTTTGAGTCATGTGAGATCCAATGGCTCGGTGAGGTGCCGCGCTGGATAAGTGAGCGGGTCCCACGTGACCGCTGCCGCCAATCATTGGCGTCGCCACGCGTTTTCGCTCCGCCAACCACGAGCCGACGCGTGGCATCTCAGCTGCCAGTCATTTAAAATGATTTAAAATATCATTTTTTTAAACCATCTTAAATCCAGAAAAATTCTAAAAATAATATAAAATTAAATATAAGTCCAAAATTTTAATATAACCTATCAAATTTCTCAGAAAATGAAGATTTTCAATTTAAAATTAAATTTGAGTTAAAATATTATATATATTTTAAATTATTTGAATTATTAAATATTTCTTCTTTTGAATTAATAATTACTAAAATTCCATTGAAATATTTTAGAGAATTCAAAATTATATTTAAAATATATACATATTTTAAATTAATTCAGTAAAATATTTAATATTTAATTAACTTTAATTTAGAAAATTACCTTAATTATTGATTATCTTTAAATTATTTTACATAAGTTTAATACCTTAAAATTTTAAAAATTAAAAGAAACTCATTTTGAAATTAGAAAATTTAAATAAATTTAAATATTGTAACTCAAAATTTATCTTAAAATTTTAAATTTAATTTGTTTTAATTTGAATTACTTATAGATTTTTTTATTAAGTTAATATTTAATTAATATTACTTTAGATATTTTCAAAATTCAAAATTCAATTTTAAATTATTTTCTTAACTATTCAGAGAATACACTTAAAATATTTAACCTAAATTAAAATTAATTTGATATATTATATATATATGTTAAATAATTTCAATTACTTAAAATTTGAATATTTTATTAATATCTAATTATAATAATTTTCAAAAATTCAAAGAATCTCTATTTTAAATCATCTTAAATTATTTAAATACTTTAAAATATGTTTTAAAACTATTTTTGATACTTATTCAAAAACTATTTTAAATTACTTTAAATTTTCTAGATTTTCTAAAACTAATTTATTTTCTCGATATTAAAATTAATTTTAAAACTATATATGTTAAATTTTGAGAGCACTTGAGAGATCCCTTTGAAATTTTAAATATAAATTAGGCTTGATTGAATAGAAATGATTAGTGAGTGATTATTTTATAATCATTCACTAATCAAAACTTCCTTACCTCAATTATCATCAATTTTTGCATGCTTAGGTTGTGCACACACCACATAGTCTAAGGCTCTCCTAGATTTAGGAATTGATTGTGCTTATGTATGTGTAACATGTATTTGGTCAAGGGTTAGTCAAAACTTCAATTCAAACCTATTAAACTTAATGTCACTAAGGACAATAATTAAGGACATGTGTTCAGAGAACTTAGAATATTTCCAATAATTAGGATTCACTTCCCCTTGATTTGAAACTTCAAACACTTGAACTTAGTGACATGTACAGCCACTAGAAAAATTTTCACTGGTTTTAGAGACCATTATGCCCCCTAATTAATTTTCCTAAGTTTAAGCCTTAATTAAACCATTAAAACTTCCAGAAAATATAATAAACCCAATTTAAATCCAAAAAATATGTATAACCCCTCTAACTGACCAATTTTAAATCCTCAACCAATGAAAAATAAAACAAAAATTATATGACAGCAAACTTAGGCTTAAGTTAATTTTAAGAGAAATTGAATGTTTAATTAGTATAATTAATTAATAATTATTAAAAATTCCAAAAATTTCCCAAACACTTGGGAATCTCTCCTTAGGTCATTCCTGACCTTTGGAGCTGATTTCAAGGAGTTGGGATCTCATTTGGAGCAAAATCACAAAAAGGCCCTTTAATTAAAGAGTTTTAAAAATTCATTAAATAGTCAAAACTTCAAATATTCATAACTAATTCCAGAAAAATCCAAATTAAACAATCTCACTTGCATTCAACTTCTAATAATGTCTAATATTTGTTTAAAATATTAAATTCTAAAAATCTGTAATATTTCAAAAAGTCAACAAATTGGTCAAACCGTAGTTAAAATCTAGTTCAAAACTTCAAACCTTCGAAATAAAATGTAGAAAAATCCGATTTCAACGTACTTACCTTCTAACTGATTGTAGCAATGTCTAGTATTTTAATAAAATACAAACATTCCAGAATTTGTGCTTAATAAAAAGTCAATTTTTTTTAACCCTTTGATTAAGTGATTAAAATATTCATAAAAATTCATAGAATTCAAAATTGTCTTTTAAAACATCCTCATTAAGGCAGCCGTCAACTAATCGGCCTGGACGATACTTGTATCGGCCAGGATGATATGTTCAAATAAGAAAGAATCAGCCGCCATGATCAAATTAGGCATTATATCTTTTAGGAAATCGGCCAGGACGATATACACATCGTCCAGGACGATCTAACTCAATTATGCCTAAAATGATCTGGTATCTTTGGAAAGAATTAATGGCTGATTGATATGATCAGATCGGCCAGGACGATCGTGAGATCGTCCGGGACGATAGCCTGGACGATTGACATCGGCCAGACTCTATTCAGGGCGATGATCAGGACGATTGAACTAGTTTTAAACTAATCAGCCAGGACAATCGTGAGATCGGCCCGGACGATGTAACCAAGTTTCTTCTGATCGTCCCATATCGTCCCGGGCTAATAAGCTTAATTTGTACTGATCGGCCAGGACGATATACCTATCGGCCTGGACGATAATGTTGGCAACTTGCATTAATGAGCTCGTTTTGATAGCTTCTATTTAAGCTATGGCATGACAACTTTTGTAAGTGTCTTTGGCAGCCATTGTAGCTTCGTTCTTATGGGGGAAACTTGAAGAGAGAGCTTGAAAGGGAGAGAGGAAAGGGTGGAGTTTGAGAGGGAGAAGATCCTGTGAGGGGGAGGAACTCAAGGGAGTGTGGTGGGGGATCCACACGGTTGCTTCGGCGAGCTCGCACCTTAGTACCATCAGATTCAAGGCTTATCTCGAGGTAAGTTCACCAAAGAAGAAGATCTCTTTTGTGTCAAAGGACCCGGCGACTCCGCCGCACCGGGGAAGGTGGAAGTGATTTTGTAAGGGCTTCTCCGCCTAGCCGTGGGGGCTAAAGGAGAGACACTAGTTTAGTGCAATACTTGGAGGGTGCCTCCAAGGAGTGGACGTAGGTTAAGGTTTGACCGAACCACTATAAATCCGATGTGTTCTTTTCTTATTATCGCTTCCGCATTTATTTTTCTTCCACACTTTGTTTGTGGTGTTTTTTGGTTGGAGTTTTATCTTTGGTTTTAAGGTGTACCAATTCACCCCCCCTCTTGGTTAGCTTGGGACTAAGTTCATAGGGCTTAACATCCCGAACGAACTTTCAAGTGGTATCAGAGCCGTTTTCAAAAAATAAGTTTTTAAAAGCTTTTGAATTTTGATCCATGGCTAATTTTTCAAATCATAATGTTGCGGAAGGATATTCAATCGCCAGACCTCCTTTATTTGAAAATGTGTCTTTTGATTTATGGAAAACTCGCATGTCTATTTTCTTGCAATCAATTGATTTTCGTATGTGGCATATGATTTTAAATGGTTATTCTTCACCATCACGAGTTTTAAATGGAATTAAAATTGATATCCCTTTTAATCAATGGAGTAAGGAAGAACGAATGGATGCTCAATTGAATGCGAAGTCTTTAAATTGCTTTTTTTGTGCTTTAAATTCTGATGATTTTTTATTAATATCCACGTGCACTACTGGTAAGGAAGTTTGGGATAAATTGCACACCATATACGAAGGCACTAGTGAAATCAAGCAATCCAAGTTGAATTTGTTAATGCATGATTTTGAATTATTTTCCATGAAACCTTTTGAAACAATCTTAGACATGTATACCAGATTCATTCAAATTGTAAACTCATTGCATGCTTTAGGAAAAAATTTTTCAAATTTTGAAAAAGTTAATAAAATTCTTCGATGTCTACTAGATAAATTTGATTCTAAAGTTGTTGCTATTTGTGAATCTAAAGATTTGAATATATATTCTATTGATAGTTTGATTGGCTCACTCATTGCCTACGAGCAAGGGTTGAGTCAAAGACTTTTGGATGCAGGTGAACTGATTGTTCTAAAAGCTGAAGATACATAAAGAGGAAGCTTAGTTAGTGGCGATAGCAATGAATTGTCAAGCAAATCACAAAGCTCACCAAAGCATAAACAAAAGTTGAAGAAAGGTAAAAGTGGTAAGGATATCCATATTTCCTCTGACATTGTTTGCTTTCGATGTAGGAAACCTGGACATATGAAGAATGAGTGCCCTAATGTAAGAATTCTTCCTACAAAAGAAAAGAGCAAGGCAAAGCTAAAGTTTAATTGGGAAAATAATGAAAAACACAAAATCTCATGGGTAGATATGGTTTCTGATGAATCAGACCAGGAAAGAGATAATGGTTAAAAGCCTTTCGTGTTTTTGAGTTGTGTTTTGTTTTTATGTTTTTTTTTGTTTTGTTTATTCTTTGAGATTTTCGTTTTCGTGAAAGTTTTTTTTTCAATCAACACACACATTCACTTTTCTAAAAATTGAAAAATCTACTTCCTGTTTTTTCTTGAAATATTTGGTAAGTTGTATTTGACTTCTCTAAAAAAGTAAGAGTAAAGAAACTCATGTTTTTGATTCTCAATCTCTATTTTCTAAAAGAGGTTATTCTACTTTTGATTTAAAATCTTTATCATATTTTAAATTGAATTTTGAAACTGATTTTTTTTCATCTCCCTACATTTTTTCTATCGCATAGAAATCTTTTGCAAGATTGTTGAATCCACCTTAAAATTTTCTTAATCAAGATGTTCGTTTTGTCAATAATTTGGGTTTACTTTCGTTTTGAAAGTATAAGAAAGAAAGCATATTTTTTGAAGATAATAAAAAAAAGTGGCCAATGATGCCAAACCAAAAGATGCGTAATGACGCCAAATTGAAAAAAAATAATAATACACAAGGTGTATTGAAAATCAAAAGATGCTCAAAGAGCCATTCAAGTGATAAAGGGCATAAAATGAGCCCACAAAAAAATATGCTTATTTTTTCTTATACTACTAAAAGCCTAAGAAAATCCTTGATATGTTCGAAACTTGTGCTTGAAAATCTTGGTTCCTGATTCAGCAATTCGTGCATTGATCTTCTATTAGATATGTTTTATGAAAGTAGTTTTGAAAAATTAATGTTTCTTCTTCCCATTTATTCCTTGATTTAGATATTGGATTAAAAAGTTTTTTAGCCTTTAAAAGAACTTGAGTTTGGATTATCAAATTCTGATTTTCTAACCTTTACTGGACTATGCGTTGTCAATTATTTTTTTTACTAAAGTTTTGATTAAAACCATGAGGTGACTTTCTCATTTTAAGAATACTTTTTGTTACACAAGATCAGGGAATATTTTTATTTCGTTTTGTTCTCTGTGCCTTCTCTCTTTTTTGATAATGTCAAAGGGGGAGAACGTACTTGTATCTCTTGTATCCCTTGTTTTCTTTTCAAAAATTTAAAACTACAAAAAAATTTTTATCTATTTTTATCTCCCTTAGTTTTTTAAGCGGTATTCAAGTGAGGGGGAGATTTTTTGAAGTGAGGTGGAGATTTTTTGAAAATTCAAAGAGAATTGTTTGCCATCATCAAAAAGGGGGAGATTGTTGCGGATCTATGGTTTATGGTTTTGATGATAGCAAACATTCCTTATTTCTCTACGATTGCCTTATGTGCTAACATTTCAGGTCCACACGATCAGACTGCAATCTGGAACCAGCTCAAGATTGGGTAGACTAGGTCTGTGTCAGTTTGTAATCTTTTTCCTTTCTTGAGTCTGTTGTATTTGGTGTGGCTATAACTTGGTAGAAATTCTCTTGCTCCCTATATGATTTCTATTTTTGGTAACATTGTCCGTTACGATATTAATATCGGCCTGGACGATCTGTCCAAAACCAAAAACCCTAATTAGGGCATCCTCATTAAGGCAGCCGTCAACTAATCGGCCTGGACGATACTTGTATCGGCCAGGACGATATGTTAAAATAAGAAAGAATCAGCCGCCATGATCAAATTAGGCATTATATCTTTTAGGAAATCGGCCAGGACGATATACACATCATCCAGGACGATCTAACTCAATTATGCCTAAAATGATCTGGTATCTTTGGAAAGAATTAATGGCTGATTGATACGATCAGATCGGCTAGGATGATCGTGAGATCGGCCGGGACGATAGCCTGGACGATTGACATCGGCCAGACTCTATTCAGGGTGATGATTAGGACGATTGAACTAGTTTTAAACTAATCGGCAAGGACGATCGTGAGATCGGCCAGGACGATGTAACCAAGTTTCATCTGATCGTCCCATATCGTCCCGGGCTAATGAGCTTAATTTGTACTGATCGGCCATGACGATATACCTATCAGCCTGGACGATAATGTCGGCAACTTGCATTAATGAGCTCGTTTTGAGAGCTTCTATTTAAGCTATGGCATCACAACTTTTGTAAGTGTCTTTGGCAGCAATTGTAGCTTTGTTCTTGTGGGGGAAACTTGAAGAGAGAGCATGAAAGGGAGAGAGGAAAGGGTGGAGTTTGAGAGGGAGAAGATCCTGTGAGGGGGAGGAACTCAAGGGAGTGTGGTGGGGGATCCACACGGCTGCTCCGGCGAGCTCGCACCTTAGTACCATCGAATTCAAGGCTTGTCTCGAGGTAAGTTCACCAAAGAAGAAGATCTCTTTGATGTCAAAGGACCCGGCGACTCCGCCGCACTGGGGAAGGTGGAAGTGATTTTGTAAGGGCTTCTCCGCCTAGCCGTGGGGGCTAAAGGAGAGACACTAGTTTAGTGCAATACTTGGAGGGTGCCTCCAAGGAGTGGACGTAGGTCGAGGTTTGACCGAACCACTATAAATCTGGTGTGTTCTTTTCTTATTATCGCTTCCGCATTTATTTTTCTTCCACACTTTGTTTGTGGTGTTTTTTGGTTGGAGTTTTATCTTTGGTTTTAAGGTTTACCAATTCACCCCCCCCCCTTGGTTAGCTTGGGACAAAGTTCATAGGGCTTAACATCCCGAACAAACTTTAAGCTATTAAATTAGCCCCAAGGAAGGTGAAATAAACTTCACGGCCTCGGTGTGAAACAAAGGTGGTTTCCAATAAATAATTAATAGTTAATTTTAAAAGATTCAAAATATTAATATTTAAACTCTAATTTAAATCCCTTAAGCCTTTCAACCAATCAAACCTTAAACAACTTCAATCTAATGATCCTACTTATGACATATCAAAACCACACGACCTACCTCACACACTGTAGATTGTTTGCTAGGACAACCAACTCTAGTTTTAGGCTAGGCCGGTGTTTACTTTTCCGCTGTGTGCCGGGTTTTCGAATTTTCACTGCATTCTGTTTGCTAGTGTAGAATTGTTGTGTCTGCTTACTTACTTCCTGCACTCTGTGGTTTGTTTGTGCGCCAGATCTACCCCTAGGTTAGGGACGAATTACACTTTTTAAGTCTTATGCAGGTGGCCATGCTCATACAAGGAGCTGAAATTAAAGGGGGCAATTAATAAAATAAATATATATATATATATACTCTTTGCACAGGTGCTTCAGAAGACGCTTAAGACCCCCTTTAAATAATAAGAGCATGGCCAAGTGTGCCTAAAAAATGCATTTCAATTTTCATATTATAACTGCTTGGGAATATATACAACTGTTGATTATTAGGATAACCTTGCAGGATCGAGTCTAGATTTTTCAATTTTTATTAATGTAAATTTGATTTGATGTGGTTGTAATTTATTTGAAATGACTTGTGATTTGGATGCTTAATCCAATTTGAATTCCAAAGAGGTGAAGACATCCCTAAAGGGGAGAGTCTTCTTCCATTTGGAAATCAAATTAGGATACTTTTCAAATATCCAAAGAGGAAAGATAACACCCCGATCAAGGGGGAGTTTCTTTCCATTTGGATATCCTGAACCGACGAATCAAGATGTTCGTGAGAAGATGAAGGATTGGACAACGAGAAGAATCCCAAATCTCAAAGTCATTTAGTTTAGGATTGGAAATCCGGGTTGTAGTCAGTGGTGCCCGGCCACTTTAATTTTCTGCAAATTCTGTGATGTAATAATAAAGGCACTTGCCTACGGACATTCAATTTGATTGATTTATTTAATTGATTGCGCATTAGAACTCCTGCTTTCCTAGTCTTTTTATTTGCATGCCGTATTTGGTTTGACCTGGAACTCGAATTTAGGCTCTTAGGGGTCTATCAAAAAAAATTCTTCTACTTTAATTAAATAAATTTTTTAAGATAAGATAGAAACTCTAAACGGTCTTAAGAAGTAAGCTCGGACTCGCCGAGGGTTTTTCATGTATTCATATTATACTTTCTCAACCTTGTTAGGCATCTCCCCGCTTGCGGGTTCTGGCAGACCACTTGACCTATGAGGGTGCCGATCTGTCAAGGGGATGTTATGCAATCTCTAGGGAAAAATCTAATTTCTAAGCCAAAAATTTTTAAATTGTTACATACTGATTTTGCATTCAATCGAGTCAATTAGCATGCATCGCATTAGTAACAAATTAAAATCGAGTCTAATATTTAATTGCATTATTTAGACATAAAACCTAACATAAGTCAAAGGGGCCAATTAGGATCTGCTCTAGATGTCGGCCCTGTCCTCAAAACTTTTCTTAAATAATGTCCCTACCACTCAACATTAAAAGATTGGACTCATATTTTAAAATCGTTTAGGTGGTTTAGCTGGCTCCCCAATCCAGGCCGGGGTAAGACCAGATTCGCATTGCATTAGCTAGGTTCGGGGCACTTTTAACTGCCCAATTTAGATTTAGGTTCTGAGGCTAGCTCGGGCTATAAGACCTCACCCTCCGGAAATTGAATCCCAATTTTCTAATAAAATTGACCATTCAAAATTAAATATCTCTTTCAATCTAATTTGAGCCCAACACTTAGGATAGGCTGGAGTGTTTTCTGAAGTAATTCAGAATCTCAAAACACTCCCTACCCTTCTTCCTTTGACTCCAGAAATAACTGTTCAGCCTTGATCCAATCCCATTTGAAAGTTTCTACCACTTTTCTTCTTTGATATCAATCGTTGAAAATCTAAATAAAATCCCTATCGCTATTTTAATCGAGAGTTTTCGTAGGAAAATTCTAATTTTCCTACGATGTAATTAACTACGAGGGCTTGCGCTCATAGGAGATTTAGAAACCCAGATCTAATTTTTAAAATTGAAATTTTTTAAAAAATCTTTAATTAATTATTTTTGGGAAAATCCAACGATCATTATCGTCATTTTCAAACGATCGATAATGATTGATATTTTCTTTCTTCGGAGAGATATATCAATTATTATCGTAATTTTTATTATGAAATTAATGATCTTCAATCCATATTAGCTTAGCCAAATACTCGATTAAATCCTATTTTGATCTTTCGAGGTCAAATACAATTCTTCTTGGATTTGACTACGATAATAAGGATAACGTTAAAGTTTTGTAATATGAACCAATTAGTGAATGATATCTTTGCTTTTTTGAGATGATATATCATTCCTAATCCTGAGTTCCATTACAGAATTAAAATTTAAAATTTAATCTTCCCAAAGATAATTAAATATTTTTCAAAATTATATATACTTAAATTAAATATATTTTTAATCAAAACAAATTTGGCGACTCCACTGGGGAAAAGTCTCACTCTCCATCTTTAATATCGATATAAATTTTATTGAATCGGTAGTCTTAACTACCCTTCCCTCCGTTGGTCCCTCTTTCATTTCTCCCTTGAGAGAGCGTGGCTAACTCAATTAAGACTTGTGAAAAGAGAGGTGAGTGTAGGAAATCTCCCTCTAAATTGGGCTTGGACATTTTGCCTCCAACTTGGTTGGTAGAGCAAAAGAGTCAAGCCTATTCCTTTCTAAACCTTTCTATAAATGTTGGAAACTCGCGTGCTTGGATTGCTAGTGGCATGCTAAGTTATATAACTTATAGAAATTTTCCTTAATTTTCAAAATCCAAATTCTCAATCTTTTAGTAAAGTTTTAATCCTTACAAAGTCTAGATAATTGTTATGTTGTATCGTTGTATATTGAATCGTAACAAATTCAATCCGATATATACGATCAAGCGTAGCATTCACTTTTAAGGTTCGTCTTAAAATTCAATTATACCGGTAGAATTAAGCTATGACATTTCATTCTTAGCCCACTGACTAGAATGAAAGGGTCAAATAAATTCTAAATAAATCTCCCCTAATTAATGTGGACCTTTTTGTTGAATGAAAATTCAACACCGCGAGTCCCAAAATATGAGGAGATGCTGCCGAAATTTTTCTGAATTTTTAGACATCTCCTTAAGAATCAAATCGAAATCGATCGTTGTTATTATATGTCTTCCTACGAAGATCATCGTAGTTGGCATATACAACACATCTTTGAACCCTCATGGCAAGAGTTTGCTTTCGACAATTTCACCCTTTAATCGCATTTGAAAATCTTTTGGTATTTTTCCCTAATAATTGTAGACCTTTGTTGACCTCACTATTCGAGGTCAATTTCCCCGGAATCGACTCTAGCACCTAGGTCTTCGTAACCTAGTGTAGACGTCTCCCATAGGATTTCCCTTAGGTGGACGCCCACTGACGTAGTACATACTCAAACTTTTAAGTAAACCAAAATCAATTCGCCTCGACCTAAATCAATTTGCCTCGACCTAAATCAATTCGCCTCGACTCAATCAATTCGCCTCGACTCAATCAAATTTAAATCATTGTAAATGAGATAAAATTAGTATTTCAAGATGATTTCTATTTTAAAATTAACTCAAAATTTGTATTTTAAATTATAAATTATTATTTTTAATTAATCTCTAAATCTCTTTAAATTATAAACTAACTCCTAAGTTCATTTTAAGATATGATTTAATCTTAACCATTTATTTTGAATTAAGAAATGATTTTAGATTTTGATTGGTCGGTTAAAACCGAACCCAAGTAAAACCTCTTCCCCATTTTGCCAACTGCCCATCTCTTCAAGTTCATAATCACCACGATCCTCCTCCTCCCTTTGATTCACACAGCAAGAAACCGACCTCAACTCCTTAGCAGTTCACAAAAATACAAACCCAGCCCCAATTCGCAAACCCCTTCCTCCCCCTCACGCCTGCAGTTAAAAAACCGCCTCCCATTTCCTCTGAAGTTGACGAAATCAGCCGGTTCTCTACTCTCAATTCGCAAAATCCCTCTCCCTCACGACTCTCTCTAGCAGTTCGCATAAGAAAACTCCAACTCCCGAGCATCCTCGTCATCTTCCCAGTCCGCTTGCTCCAGTAGGTGAATCCAACCCAGTCCATCTCACCTGCAGTTCTGAACTCCCTTCACTTACTGCAGTTTGCGAAGTCTTCTTCTCCAGTTCGTGTGAGAAGTCCCCAGCCCACACATCTCCAGGCGATATCAGAGCCGAACCTCCATCCTCCTTCGTTTCCTTGCCGTAGCCGATGTCTCCTGAAGCTTTCCTCTTCTGCCGTCAATCTCATTCTCTCGGCTCCCTGTTAGTAAGTTCTAGCCACCTACTTTCCTCCATTTCACAGGTATAATCTTCCCCCATTTATTCTTCTCTTCCTATTTTCTCACCCATTCTCTTCTTGTCCTTTTTTTTCAACTTTCAAAATCAAGCATTGAGGGTTTGCATATTGATATTCATGAATAAAATCTGAGAAAAAATCTGTCAAGGTTTCACTCTTTTGATAAGCATTGGCAGTAAGAGAAATGATAAAAAATTTTGTTTGAATGCATATATAAACTTATATGTTTTTATCTTGAAAAAAAAATGGTTACATCAATTTTATTTTTCATAGTTGCATTGTATCTAGCATTATTATTCTTGAGTGATTTTGAGTTATCATTTTTGGTAGCAACGGAATAATGAAAAACTAAATACTACACTCTTGTTGATAATTTGGTCGATCCTCACAAAATTTGAGAAATTTTCTTAAATTCATTCGCTTAAATTTCACTTATGATTTGTTCTAATAAATAGTCCATAAAAGTGTTATATTTCTTTCTCTTCAACGTAATCGTAACAATGAAATGAAACAAGTTATCATAAGCTATTTATATTATATGTTTACCATGCTCATCTCAATATAATCAAGTGGTTTTGTATGAAGGGTCGTATATATGTATTCTTGAAATTTATAAAGTTTGTTGGAAATATAATATACTTTATGTTAGAAAACTTCATTAGTTTCAGAAAGTAATTAAGTTAGTTTTAATTCTTTCTTTGAATTGTATTCGGCATAAGTATTAAATTAGAAGGTAGAAATGTTGAGGTTGTGTAAATATAAAAATCGTATATGTTTTGAAAGGATGAAAATTGTATATCTCTTGGAAAAGTAGAAATGTGTTAGAACTTGTGTGAGTTTGGGAGAGTAGAAATTGTGTATTTTGGAAAAGAAAAGTAAACTGTTCATTTTGTGAAAGTGCTTATGTTAAGAAAGAGATGTGTGTTATTTTGAAAGGTGAATTATAAGATTTTTTTTTAAGAATGAAAATTTTGTACATTTTAGAGAGGTGAAAAGTGAAATGTGTTTTGTATTTAAGTTTGAAAAGTAAAAAAATGGATTGAAGTATATATAAATGTGGAAAATATGCGTATGATTGTTGGAAAGTGTGTTTGTGTAAATGGTGAAGTGTTTGGAGTCTTGATATAAAAAAAAAAGCTAAGTGTTTGGGTATAGAAGGAGGAGTGACTTGTATGTTTTGGAAGAAGTGATATAAAGACTTGTGTATGGAAAGAGAAGTAAATTGTATGTTTTGGAAAGTGAGATATTTTGGGAAGTATATATTAGAAAGTGTATGGATTTTAAGAAATTGAGATTTGTAAAGGTTAAAAGGTAGAATTTGTTTGTGTCTTGAAAAGATATAGTATATGTATTTTGAAAAATGTATGTTTGGAAAGAAAAGTGAAAATATGAAAGTTTTAAAGAAAACGAAAATTCTCTTTCTTTCTTGTTCCCCTTTCTTGTTGCCTCGGGATGAATATTGGAAAGACATACAATATACTTCCAAAAGTCAAGGTTCAAAAAGACAAACAACAAAGCCAGTGTCCAAGCCTGAAGAAAGGTACGTCTTTATTTTTAGTAAAATTTCAATTATGTTATTATTAATTATTAAATGTGCTTTCTAATCCCTATTTTTCCTATTTTTCTGTTTTATTTGCATAAACTACGAGGAACGGTATTGGTCGAGTGAACAAAAGGACAAGGAGCTAATGACGTCAGTAATTGCCTTAGGACATATCAAAACCCCACACCTTACTACACACACTTAGATTTGTTTGCTAGGATAACCGACTCTAGTTTTAGGTTAGGCCGGTGTTTATTTCCTTACTGCATTGTGACGGGCTTTCTCGATTTTCACTGCATGTTGGTTGTAAAATTTTTTGTGTGTTTGTTTACTTACTTTTACTACGCTCTGTGTTATAATTTGACTGACGATTAGATTACCCATAGGTTAGGAGCGATCTGAGTTGTTAACAAGATTTCCTGCAGGTGGCTACACTCATGCAGGGCAGAAAAAGGGGGCTAATTAATAAATAATTTTATATATGCTACAGGTGCTTCAGCTGCTTAGCCCCCAAATAAAAAGGAGTGTGGCCAAGTGCGACTGGTGAATTTAATTCCAAATGCAAATATATAACTGCGTGGGATGATTTTTATTATGAATTGCTTAGGATAACCCTGCAGGTGGACTAGATTTTTCTTCTCTTTCTGTGAAATAAAATGTAATATAAATGTAATATATCAAGAGTCAAAATTGTGAAAGTGATTTTGAAAATGGGATATCACATTCAATTTGGAATCTCAAGAAAAGAGAATATACCTTAAAGGATTATTCTCTTTTATTTAGAAAGCCAAATTAGAATGATTCAATATCCAAATAGAAAAGAAAATACCCCTCTTAGGGATGAGTTTCTTTTCATTTGGATATCCAGAACCCGGTGGACCCGAGAAGCTCGTAGAAGAAGAAAAGATAGAACGAGAAGATTGAAGAAGGAAGATGAAGAAATAAAGATTCAAGGAACAGTATATCCCAGTTCAAAAATCACTTGCGTCATTCTTAGGATTAGAATACGGGTTTGTTGTCAGTGGTGCCCGGCCACTTTACTTTTCTGCAAATTCTGGGTGTTATTATTTGGACATTGGACATTGGATATTATATTTTGGATTATTTAAAATTGATTGTTTACATTGTTTGTGCAGTAGCTTTTTGAAAGTTCGTTAGGGATGTTAGGCCCTCTTGAACTTAGTCCCAAGCTAACCAAGAGGGGGGGGGTGAATTGGAAAACCTTAAAATCAAAGATAAAACTCCAACCAAAATCACCACAAACAAAGTGCAGAAAAAATAAATGCGGAAGCGAATAATAAGAAAAGAAAACACCGGATTTATAGTGGTTCGGTCAAACCTTGACCTACGTCCACTCCTTGGAGGCACCCCCAAGTATTGCACTAAACTAGTGTCTCTCCTTTAGCCCCCACGGCTAGGCGGAGAAGCCCTTACAAAATCACTTCCACCTTCCCCGGTGCGGCAGAGTCGCCGGGTCCTTTGACACCAAAGGGATCTTCTTCTTTGGTGAACTTACCTCGAGACAAGCCTTGAATCCGATGGTACTAAGGTGCGAGTTCGCCGGAGCAACCGTGTGGATCCCCCACCACACTCCCTTGAGTTCCTCCCCCTCACAGGATCTTCTCCCTCTCAAACTCCACCCTTTCCTCTCTCTCTTTCAAGCTCTCTCTTCAAGTTTCCCCCACAAGAACGAAGCTACAATGGCTGCTAAAGACTCTTACAAAAGTTGTCATGCCATAGCTTAAATAGAAGCTCTCAAAACGAGCTCATTAATGCAAGTTGCCGACATTATCGTCCAGGCCGATAGGTATATCGTCCTGGCCGATCAGTACAAATTAAGCTCATTAGCCCGGGACGATATGGGACGATCAGAAGAAACTTGGTTACATCGTCCTGGCCGATCTCACGATCGTCCTGGCTGATTAGTTTAAAACTAGTTCAATCGTCCTGATCATCGCCCTGAATAGAGTCTGGCCGATATCAATCATCCAGGCTATCATCCCGGCCGATCTCACGATCGTCCTGGCCGATCTGATCGTATCAATCAGCCATTAATTCTTTCCAAAGATACCAGATCATTTTAGGCATAATTGAGTTAGATCGTCCTGGACGATGTGTATATCGTCCTGGCCAATTTCCTAAAAGATATAATGCCTAATTTGATCATGGCGGCTGATTCTTTCTTATTTGAACATATCGTCCTGGCCGATACAAGTTCGTCCAGGCCGATTAGTTGACAGCTGCCTTAATGAGGATGCCCTAATTAGGATTTCTGGTTTTGGACAGATCGTCCAGGCCGATATTAATATCGTCCCGGACGATGTTACCAAAAACAGAAATCATATAGGGAGCAAGAGAATTTCTATCAAGTTATAGCCACACCAAATACAACAGACTCAAGAAAGGAAAAAGATTACAAACTGACACAGACCTAGTCTACCCAATCTTGAGCTGGTTCCAGATTGCAGTCTGATCGTGTGGACCTGAAATGTTAGCACATAAGGCAATCGTAGAGAAATAAGGAATGTTTGCTATCATAAAAACCATAAACCATAGATCCGCAACACTTTTTTTAGGACCTTGCATGTCGTGTTTTGTTTTAGCCTGGATACGAATCAGAGTGCTTTTTTTCGTAAGGGTGCGCTTAAAATTCTTCTACTTGTAATTTTAATAAAAAATTTTAGGCTCACATAGTAACTCTAACGATCTAAGAAGTAAGCTCGGGACCGCCAAGAGTCAGCATAAGCATATTATTACTTTCTCTTCCTTGTTAGGAACCTCCCCGCCTGCGGGTTCTGGCAGACCACTTGACCTATGAGGGTGCAGTTCTGTCAAGGTGAAGTTGTTCAATCTCTAGGGAAAAACCTATTTTCTAAGCCTAATTTTTAAACTACTTCATATTCATTTTATGCATTCGAGTCAATTAGCATGCATTGCATTAGATACAAATTAAAGAGAGTCTAAAATATTAATTGCATTTCAAGACATTTATCACCCTACATAAGTTGAGGGGCTAATTAGGATCTGTCTTAGATGTCGGTCCCAAATTCCTTAAAACTTAAATAACATCCCTACCCATCTTTCATAAGAGACTGGACACATGGTTTTAAAGCGCCTAGATGGTTAGCTGGCTCCCCAATCCAGGCCCGGATAAGTCCAGATTTGCACTTTATTAGTTAGGTTCGGGTCACTATTTTATAGTACCCAAATTAGATTTAGGTTCTGATGCAGATTCTTTTTAGATCTTAAGTCCTCGCCCTTCGGGAATATAATCCCAAATTTCTAATAAAATGTCAACTTAAACATAAAATTTTCTCCTAAAATGTAAAGCCTAACATAGGGTAGGCTGAGGTTGTCTCTGAGCTTCTCAAAATCTGACGCCTCCTACTTTTCTTCCTTTGACCCGCTAATAAATGTTAAACATTGAGCTTTCTACTTAAAAAATCTTTATTTCTATTCCTTGTCTTATACTTTGTAGTCAAAAGGGTATGAAATCACTGCTTTAATCGAGAGTTTTCTTAGGAGCTTCTCTCCTAGGATGTAATTAACTATAGGGGCTTGCCTCTATAGGGATTTGAGAACCCCAGACTAAAATAAACCTTGTTTTATTCGTATAAAATAAGGGAAGAATCTTTGGGAACGTAGATATTTTTAAAATCTCATTTCTAATTTTGAATAGACTTGTAGAATGTTATTATTATCTTTTCAGATAATATAATATTATACTTGTTATATTCAACTTTAGAAATGATGAATTTTATAAAACTCATTCTCGCTTTTGGATATCTTAAAAAATGTTATGTTCGTCTTTTAAGATGATATAATATTCTTCTTGCCATATCTAAATAAAAGAATGAATAAAATTTTTCAAAAATGTATTTCTATCTTTAAACATATTCTATAGAATTTCATGTTCATCTTTTGAGATGATATGTTATTCTTTGAACTATGTTTGATTATAGGAATATCAATTTTCAAAACCCTATTCTGATATTGAATCCATTGTAGAATATTGTGTCGGCCTCTCGAGACTGTACTTTATTCTCAATGTAGTATTCGATTACAAAATAGGAGAAAATCAAATCTGTGTGTTGACACAATTTTTCCCACCAAGGTTTTTCTGGCGACTCCGCTGGGGATCAATCTTCTCTCCATATTTAGCAGTGTTTTATACCCTTTAATCGGTAGTATACTTGTGCTTGGCATAGGTTGTAACTACCTTTCTTCCACCGGTTCTTTTTTTCATTTCATTCTTAAATAATTCTGCCGGTATCTAAAAAAAATTTTAGAGGTCTTATTTTGGACCCCGTTAGAAAACTAACGGGAAGATCCTTTGTACAACCTTTTTGTAAAGAAATTTCCTGTGCTATTTCGAAAGTTGCAGTTACATTTTTCTTGTAGCTTGATGTTTGACTTAGCATTGGGTCCAATATCCCTTTGCCCAATCTTTTGTAATATGTATAGTTACTTCTTTTAGTAACTTAATGTATTATTTGGATTGGGTCCAAAAAATTTTAAGTCTTCAAAAATTTTAAACTTTTGTGTCCTAGCTAATATGTTGCAGTTACATATTTCTTTTTATTTATAACTCGATATGTGGCTGGACAAATCTCAAGAAAATTTGACCTTTTAAATCATAGTTTTCTTCTTATCTAAACCAACATATTACAGTTATATATTTTTATAGCTTAATATGTTTGGTAGGATAGGGTCTAAAAGCTCAAACCTTCAAATCAAAACTTTCTGCTTGTCCTAATAACATATTGTAGTTACATGTCCTTTGTAGCTTGATATGTTTGCTAGGACAGGGTCCAGAATCTGATATATGCAAGATTTTCAAGATTAAATTCAATTTAAATTGAGAAAAGTTTGAAGGTTCAAATATAAGTTAAGCTTATAAAAAAAATAATTTTTCTTAGAGAAAATAGCAGGTTGATTTCTTTTAAAAAGAAATTTACCTCTATCTTCCTTAAATTGTAATTAAAACTTCATTGTGGTTGACTCCTCTAAACACTTAAAGAATAAGACATATGGTTATCAATGCTAAAATGAAAAGTGTGCTCCCTCCCTCCCTCCACTTGAGTGGATTAACACTTTAGATGAAGATATATTTAATCTTATTTCCTTTTGGAAGCTTAAAACATAAAAAAATTAGCTAATTTTGCTAAGTTCCTAGCAATTGCTGAATTAAATTCAAATATATTTTCAAATCTCATATTCAACCATATTATGATTTTTCTAATCTTAGGAATAATAATTATTGGTTGATATATTGAAGTTTGAAAATATTTTGAATTCCCTCATCTTTAGGCCTTCTTGTAGGTTAGAATTTAAGATACTTTTAAATCCTATTTCTTAAGGGTACTACATGGATACGAAGATTTGTCCTCTACTATGTGGTTTAACTCTGATAGAAAATGGATTTTAAGGCATGCGATAAAGATAAATGACCTAATCAATTATATAAATGCCTTCGTTTACCGTCTGAAGTTTTCTCTTATGGTAATATTTTTAAATCAAATTTTAGCTAAGTTTACTCTTGGCTTTATTACTCCATTTGAGAAAACTCATGAGCAGTTCTTATTAAAGATTGATCATCTTAAATTTTTGTTTGGTCAAAAAAAAAAAACTTAGGACGATTCAAGGTTCTTTATTATGGTTAATCCATGATATGGTTAATATTCCCTCTATCATGTGATTTTCCATCAAAATAAATTGACATTTCTTGAATTGATACTAAGTTAGTCGACTTCATAACATCTTTAATGGTTTCCTTCTTCAGTAGTAATAAAAAAATTATCATATTTGGGTTCACCCATTATGATATCCATAAATAACTTCTTTTAAATTAAGATTTATGTCAAATTGAAATTGGATGAGGTGAAAGTTTTATTCATCTTTTTATTGTTATACATCTCATAAGCATCTTGCGAGTTGATGAATTTATTTTATAATTATCTCAACTAAGTTGTTTATTCATACTATAGGATCGGGTCCAATTTGTAAATCAATCTTCCTTGTATAAAAGTGTTGATTTTTTTTACTCTTATACTAGGAAGATGATTTTACAACTGAATTAATAATTACAAGATTTAAGTAAAGGAAGCCACTTAAAAAAAATAATAATAATAAAAAAAAAAGTGAAGAAAGAAAAGAAAAGAAAAAAAAGAGACATTTAAATATGTAGCAAAAAAAAAAAAAAAGGATGGCTTCCCATTCTAAGTCTTGAATATCAAAGGATCCATTCATCCTTTAGTATTTTTTAACACTTGATTTTGAGAATTCAAAATTTTGGTTCATCATCAAGCATTGATGTTCTATTAGATGTAAAATATAAATATCATCTACAAAATTTGGAAATATTGAATTTCTACCTCTAATTTGATTTTCTTTTGATATAATTCTTAATTTAATGAAAACATAAAGAAGGAAACCCCAGTTTTGCTTGTAGAGAGCTTTGATCTGGGTTAACAAAATATAAATCTTGAGATCTCTCTAGTTAGCAACTTGAGTAGGTCAGTTCATATCTTCAAATCATTTTCAAGAAAAATCACATAGATGATCAATCTAAATGGAATTATAATGGTGCTGGTTGTGCATTATTAGGTTTCACATATCTAACCTAATTAAGATGCATAAACAAACTATTATCCAAATATCATCAACTCTCTTTTGAACATCTTCCAATTTGAATGAGATTCTAGATAAGATCCTGATGCTAGATAACCTACAGTGATATTTATGGATATAAAAATCACTTTCTTTGGATTAAAAATTTTAAAACTAAACTAAAGGAAATCCCTTTGTTGGTTTTGAGATAATTGTCTAATGTTCTCATTCATTATGAGTAAATGTCAAGTCCAAATTTAAATCTATTATTGACTGAACTAGGATGTTAGAACATGAGGGGTTCTATCCTTAGTGATGTCGATGATACCTTCGTTTGAATCATTGTCAAACTTCAAAACAAAATCAAGCTACAATTTGACTTGGTCCATGATTAACTTATCTTGGATGTTAGAATTGGAGGGATTCTATTCCTAATAAAGTCCATGGTAACTTTTTCAAATGAACATAAAATTTAATTCAAAGTATATCTTCACTTTTTCATAAATTAGAATTGGATGTTAGAGTCTAAACAACTCTATCTCCATTAAAGAATCTTTCTATAGCATTGAAATTCAAAATCTTTGAAACTACACTTTTCTTTAAAGAAAATTGTTAAGTTTTAGATATTTTGATTAAACTCATATTGTTCATATTCAAAATATATAATTTAAAAGGAGTCAACCCATCTTTCGTTGAGTTTTTGAATCTTTTCCCATGTCATTTTTCATTGGGTGAAGATGATTAAAACTTAAGCGATCATAGTCAAAGATTATAAGAAAATTATCAAATAAAAAAAAATAAAGCTTTCACTTTTTTATGAAAATCAAACTTTTCTCAATCATTGTGAGTATTTGATATTCCTTAGTGTTTTCACTATAAAGGATGCTCAAATATTCTCCTTGTTCTATAACAACTCATGCAAAAGTTAAAATTTTCTAAGGAAAATTTTATCATGTTGCATTTAGTTCTCCTAGAACATGCAAATGAGGACTCTAGAAAATTCATACGATTTTCTTTGAGTTATTCTAGACAAATTCAATCATAGAATCAATCTTTAAACAAAATCTTGCATTTCTCCTTTGGTGGTCGAGATACTTTGTTAAGTCTTTACTTATCAAAGATGATCAAACTACTCCCCTTTTGTTTTTCTCATATATGATGATCTGATATAAAAACATAATCCCTAGTGGATTATTTGTAAGTTATAAAGATCATTTATAATGAAGGATAAAATAAAATTTTAATCAAAAGATTTTTAAGTCTATCAATCTTCAAAATATTTCTTTCCCTTCTAGAAAATGACATGTATAAAAGCTTATGATCTCTAGTAGAGCATTTGCAAGTTGTCAATGTCATTTGTGGTTGAGGAAAAAGATTCAAAGCTTTAAAGAAATCAACTTTACTTTAAAAATTCACCACCATGAAATCTGTCTTTAGGTCTAAGTCCACTTTTACGGCATCCTATTGGCTTTCTGGTTTAAGTCCGCTCTTACGGCAGCCAATCCTATTTAAATCAGTCTTTAGGTCTAAGTCCGCTTTTACGGCATCCTATTGGCTTTCTGGCTTAAGTCCGCTCTTACGACAGCCAATCCTGTTTAAATCAGTCTTTAGGTCTAAGTCCGCTTTTACGGCATCCTATTGTCTTTCTGGCTTAAGTCCGCTCTTACGGCAGCAAATCCTGTTTAAATCAGTCTTTAGGTCTAAGTCCGCTTTTACGGCATCCTATTGGCTTTCTGGCTTAAGTCCGCTCTTACGGCAGCCAATCCTGTTTAAATCAGTCTTTAGGTCTAAGTCCGCTTTTACGGCATCCTATTGGCTTTCTGGCTTAAGTCCGCTCTTACGGCAGCCAATCCAGTTTAAATCTGTCTTTAGGTCAAAGTCCTCCTACGGCATCCTATTGACATTCTCGAAGTTAGGTGTAAGCATCCCTAGTGGCATCCTAATCTTCGTCCCGAGGAGAAGTATAAGCATCCCCAGCGGCATCTTCTCTTCATTAAATTGTAAATCTTAAATCTGTCATTAGGTGTAAGTCCTCCTACGACATTCTATTGACATTTTTGAAATTAGGAATAAGCATCCCTAGTGGCATCCTAATTTTCATCCCGATGAAAAGTATAAGCATCCCTAGCGGCATCTTTTCTTCATCCTATTTACACTCTTGAAGTTAGTCTTGATTCATAAAAAAGGTTTCAATCATATCAAAATCAAATTCAAAATTCCTATTTGTGCCAAACCACATTCAAATTTTTCAAATCTTGACTTTACTAAATAATACTAATATTTTTAATTATTATTTACTAAAGCCATCAATTCTGACATTAAACTTCAAATCAATTCTTCAACTCGAATCTCTATAAATTGCTCATTTTGATTATCTATCAAAGTTCAAAATCTTCTCAAATCATAAACTCAAATCTTCAATTCCAACTCTGGATCTAGTTGATCGTTTTGGTCAACACCAATACGCACGATAAACTTTTGCAAGTTTATCATGCCTATTGGGTCCATTTGTTGACCTCACTATTCGAGATCAATTTTTCCGGAATCGACTCTAGCACCTAGGTCTTCGTAACCAAGTGTAGACGTCGCCCATAGGATTTCCCTTAGGTGGACGCCCACTAACGTAGTACAGACTCAAACTTTTAAGTAAACCTAAATTAATTTGCCTCGACCTAAATCAATTCGCCTCGACTCAATCAATTCGCCTCGACCTAAATCAATTCGCCTCGACTCAATCAATTCGCCTCGACTCAATCAAATTTAAATCATTGTAAATGAGATAAAATTAGTATTTCAAGATTATTTCTATTTTAAAATTAACTCAAAATTTGTATTTTAAATTATAAATTGTTTTTTTTAATTAATCTCTAAATCTCTTTGAATTATAAACTATCTCCTAAGTTCATTTTAAGGTATGATTTAATCTTAACCATTTATTTTGAATTAAGAAATGATTTTAGATTTTGATTGGTCGGTTAAAACCGAACCCAAGCAAAACCTCTTCCCCATTTTGCCAACTGCCCATCTCTTCAAGTTCATAATCACCACGATCCTCCTCCTCCCTTTGATTCACATAGCAAGAAACCAACCTCAACTCCTTAGAAGTTCACAAAAATACGAACCCAGCCCCAGTTAGCAAACCCCTTCCTCCCCCTCACGCCTGCAGTTAAAAAACCGCCTCCCATCTTCTCTGAAGTTGACAAAATCAGCCGGTTCTCTACTCTCAATTCGCAAAATCCCTCTCCCTCACGACTCTCTCTGGCAGTTCGCATAAGAAAACTCCAACTCCCGAGCATCCTCGTCATCTTCCCAGTCCGCTTGCTCCAGTAGGTGAATCCAACCCAGTCCATCTCACCTGCAGTTCCGAACTCCCTTCACTTACTGCAGTTTGCGAAGTCTTCTTCTCCAGTTCGTGTGAGAAGTCCCCATCCCACACATCTCCAGGCGATATCAGAGCCGAACCTCCATCCTCCTTCGTTTCCTTGCCTTAGCCGACGTCTTCTGAAGCTTTCCTCTTCTGCCGTCAATCTCATTCTCTCGGCTCCCTGTTAGTAAGTTCTAGCCACCTACTTTCCTCCATTTCACAGGTATAATCTTCCCCCATTTATTCTTCCCTTCCTATTTTCTCACCCATTCTCTTCTTTTCCTTTTTTTTCAACTTTCAAAATCAAGCATTGAGGGTTTGCATATTGATATTCATGAATAAAATCTGAGACAAAATCTGTCAAGGTTTCACTCTTTTGATAAGCATTGGCAGTAAGAGAAATGATAAAAAATTTTGTTTGAATGCATATATAAACTTATATGTTTTTATCTTGAAAAAAAAATGGTTACATCTATTTTATTTTTCATAGTTGCATTGTATCTAGCATTATTATTCTTGAGTGATTTTGAGTTATCATTTTTGGTAGCAACGGAATAATGAAAAACTAAATACTAAACTCTTGTTGATAATTTGGTCGATCCTCACAAAATTTGAGAAAATTTCTTAAATTCATTCGCTTAAATTTCACTTATGATTTGTTCTAATAAATAGTCCATAAAAGTGTTATATTTCTTTCTCTTCAACGTAATCGTAACAATGAAATGAAACAAGTTATCATAAGCTATTTATATTATATGTTTACCATGCTCATCTCAATATAATCAAGTGGTTTTGTATGAAGGGTCGTATATATGTTTTCTTGAAATTTACAAAGTTTGTTGGAAATATAATATACTTTATGTTAGAAAACTTCATTAGTTTCAGAAAGTAATTAAGTTAGTTTTAATTCTTTCTTTGAATTGTATTCGGCATAAGTATTAAATTAGAAGGTAGAAATGTTGAGGTTGTGTAAATATAAAATCGTATGTGTTTTGAAAGGATGAAAATTGTATATCTCTTGGAAAAGTAGAAACGTGTTAGAACTTGTGTGAGTTTGGGAGAGTAGAAATTGTGAAATTTGGAAAAGAAAAGTAAAGTGTTCATTTTGTGAAAGTGCTTATGTTAAGAAAGAGATGTGTGTTATTTTGAAAGGTGAATTATAAGATTTCTTTTTTAAGAATGAAAATTTTGTACATTTTAGAGAGGTGAAAAGTGAAATGTGTTTTGTATTTAAGTTTGAAAAGTAAAAAAATGGATTGAAGTATATATAAATGTGGAAAATGTGCGTATGATTGTTGGAAAGTGTGTTTGTGTAAATGGTGAAGTGTTTGGAGTCTTCATATAAAAAAAAAAGCTAAGTGTTTGGGTATAGAAGGAGGAGTGACTTGTATGTTTTGGAAGAAGTGATATAATGACTTGTGTATGGAAAGAGAAGTAAATTGTATGTTTTGGAAAGTGAGATATTTTGGGAAGTATATATTAGAAAGTGTATGGATTTTAAGAAATTGAGATTTGTAAAGGTTAAAAGGTAGAATTTCTTTGTGTCTTGAAAAGATATAGTATATGTATTTTGAAAAATGTAAGTTTGGAAAGAAAAGTGAAAATATGAAAGTTTTAAAGAAAACAAAAATTCTCTTTCTTTCTTCTTCCCCTTTCTTATTGCCTCGGGATGAATATTGGAAAGACATACAATATACTTCCAAAAGTCAAGGTTCAAAAAGACAAACAACAAAGCCAGTGTCCAAGCCCGAAGAAAGGTACGTCTTTATTTTTAGTAAAATTTCAATTATGTTATTATTAATTATTAAATGTGCTTTCTAATCCCTATTTTTCCTATTTTTCTATTTTATTTGCATAAACTACGAGGAACGGTATCGGTCGAGTGAACAAAAGGACAAGGAGCTAATGACGTCAGTCGCCTCTATCCAGTCGGGTAGAGGTGCTACGGGCGGAACCACCGGGTCGTAGCCCCCGGTGACTGTGAGTATTCTAAACTTAGAAAACCTTTAGGGGCCCCCTGATGTGGTTTGCACAAACCCTTCCCTTTTAGGTCCCTGTAGTAACTTCAATTTTATTAGGTTTATTTTTATTTGCTTTTAGATCCTTAAATCCCTTTATACGCATGCAAAGTCCTAAGGGTTAGTGATAACAAAATTTTCACCCATATAATATTAGTGATATTTAAGGACAATAATTAAGGACTGAGTCTTAGAAAACCTAGACTTAGGATGCATGCACACTTCAGGATAGAAATATATAACATAGAAAATTTAGTGACACCTCACCTTAGGATCAGTGAATATTTTTAAAATTAAAATTTAATCAATTAGAAAACTTTAGCCAATAATTGACTTAGGACATATCAAAACCCCACACCTTACTACACACACTTAGATTTGTTTGCTAGGATAACCGACTCTAGTTTTAGGTTAGGCCGGTGTTTATTTCCTTACTGCATTGTGACGGGCTTTCTCGGTTTTCACTGCATGTTGGTTGTAAAATTGTTTGTGTGTTTGTTTACTTACTTTTACTACGCTCTGTGTTATAATTTGACTGACGATTAGATTACTCATAGGTTAGGAGCGATCTGGGTTGTTAACAAGATTTCCTGCAGATGGCTACACTCATGCAGGGCAGAAAAAGGGGGCTAATTAATAAATAATTTTATATATGCTACAGGTGCTCAGCTGCTTAGCCCCCAAATAAAAAGGAGTGTGGCCAAGTGCGACTGGTGAATTTAATTCCAAATGCAAATATATAACTGCGTGGGATGATTTTTATTATAAATTGCTTAGGATAACCCTGCAGGTGGACTAGATTTTTCTTCTCTTTCTGTGAAATAAAATGTAATATAAATGTAATATATCAAGAGTCAAAATTGTGAAAGTGATTTTGAAAATGGGATATCACATTCAATTTGGAATTTGAAGAAAAGAGAATATATATCTTAAAGGATTATTCTCTTTTATTTAGAAAGCCAAATTAGAATGATTTAATATCCAAATAGAAAAGAAAATACCCCTCTTAGGGATGAGTTTCTTTTCATTTGGATATCCAAAACCCGGTGGACACGAGAAGCTCGTAGAAGAAGAAAAGACAGAACGAGAAGATTGAAGAAGGAAGATGAAGAAATAAAGATTCAAGGAACAGTATATCCCAGTTCAAAAATCACTTGCGTCATTCTTAGGATTAGAATCCGGGTTTGTTGTCAGTGGTGCCCGGCCACTTTACTTTTCTGCAAATTCTGGGTGTAATTATTTGGACATTGGACATTGGACATTGGACATTGGATATTATATTTTAGATTATTTAAAATTGATTTTTTACATTGTTTGTGCAGTAGCTTTTTTTAGGACCTTGCATGTCATGTTTTGTTTTAGCCTGGATACGAATCGGAGTGCTTTTTTTCGTAAGGGTACGCTTAAAATTCTTCTACTTGTAATTTTAGTAAAAAAATTTAGGCTCACATAGTAACTCTAACGATCTATGAAGTAAGTTCGGGACCGCCGAGAGTCAGCATAAGCATATTATTACTTTCTCTTCCTTGTTAGGCACCTCCCCGCCTGCAGGTTCTGGCAGACCACTTGACCTATGAGGGTGCAGTTCTGTCAAGGGGAAGTTGTGCAATCTTTAGGAAAAAACCAATTTTCTAAGCCTAATTTTTAAACTGCTTCATATTCATTTTATGCATTCGAGTCAATTAGCATGCATTGCATTAGATACAAATTAAAGAGAGTCTAAAATATTAATTGCATTACTAGACATTTATCACCCTACATAAGTTGAGGGGCCAATTAGGATCTGTCTTAGATGTCGGCCCCCAATTCCTTAAAACTTAAATAACATCCCTACCCATCTTTCATAAGAGACTGAACACATGGTTTTAAAGTGCCAAGATGGTTAGCTGGCTCCCCAATCCAGGCCGGGATAAGTCCAGATTTGCACTTCATTAGTTAGGTTCGAGTCACTATTTTATAGTACCCAAATTAGATTTAGGTTCTGAGGCAGATTCTTTTTAGATCTTAAGTCCTCGCCCTTCGGGAATATAATCCCAAATTTCTAATAAAATGTCAACTTAAACATAAAATTTTCTCCTAAAATGTAAAGCCTAACATAGGGTAGGCTGAGGTTGTCTCTGAGCTTCTTAGAATCCGACGCCTCCTACTTTTCTTCCTTTGACCCGCTAATAAATATTCAACATTGAGCTTTCTCCTTGAAAAATCTTTATTTCTATTCCTTGTCTTATACTTTGTAGTCAAAAGGGTATGAAATCACTGCTTTAATCGAGAGTTTTCTTAGGAGTTTCTCTCCTAGAATGTAATTAACTATAGGGGCTTGCCTCTATAGGGATTTGAGAACCCCAGACTAAAATAAACCCTGTTTTATTCGTATAAAACAAGGGAAGAATCTTTGGGAACGTAGATATTTTTAAAATATCATTTCTTATTTTGAATAGACTTGTAGAATGTTATTATTATCTTTTCAGATAATATAATATTATACTTGTTATATTCAACTTTAAAAATGATGAATTTTATAAAACTCATTCTCGCTTTTGGATATCTTAAAGAATGTTATGTTCGTCTTTTAAGATGATATAATATTCTTCTTGCCATATCTAAATAAAAGAATGAATAAACTTTTTCAAAAACGTATTTCTATCTTTAAACATATTCTATAGAATTTCATGTTCATCTTTTGAGATGATATGTTATTCTTTGAACTATGTTTGATTATAGGAATATCAATTTTCAAAACCCTATTCTGATATTGAATCCATTATAGAATATTGTGTCGGCCTCTCGAGACTGTACTTTATTCTCAATGTAGTATTCGATTACAAAATAGGAGAAAATCAAATCTGCGTTGTGACACAATTTTTCCCACCAACCTTTTTGTTGAATGAAAATTCAACACATTGAGTCTCAAAAATAAGGGGAAGTGCTGCCGGATTTTTGAATTTTCAAGTTTCTATCTTTCAAATCCAATTCAATTCTCATTGTTACATGTATCACCAAAACATTTTCCAATGGTAAAACATGTACAATGTGGACTCAATCATTTCCAAATTCAAACATCTTTTCCAAATTCATTCAAATCAAACTCAAATCATTATTGTTATATGCTTTCTACAACATTCGTTTGTAGTTATACATATACAATAAAAATTCTAATTTTCTTTAAATAAAAGTTAACCCCTACATCTTATTATTGTATATCGGATTATAGTTCTTATGATTCGATATGCGTGATAAGATATAGACTTCTTTTCAAAATTCAAATTCAAGTTTCTAATTCAAATCTTCTCCTTTCCAATTCTCAGACAATCAAATTAACTGCAATGGCTGGCAAACTGTTGTTTTCAATGGATCGCGATTTGCTGATCGAAGAATTGGTTTACGAGAACTCAATTCAGTTTGGGATAGGGTTTAAGTCCCTTAGACTGGTGATGAATGGAAACACCTTGGTGGACCTTGCTGTCGAGGGCGAGAAAGATGCCCCTATAGTTCAATTAGCCATAGGAGCCGGGAACGATGCCCCTCCTAGTCTGTGCTCAGCATTAGATATTGCCAACGCACCCAAAGAATTTCTCGAAGATGCAAAAAAGCTGGAAGTGCCGCTATAGGCAAGATAGTGTTTGAGAAAGGGTCTTCTAGTTCTGAAACTCTTTATGGCAGTAAGAATTCCAAGAAGAATAATCTCAGAAGATTAAGAAAGAAAATCACCAAGACCAAGAAGGTGGCCGAGCTGAATGCCTTGGGTAAAGTCGATCTTGAGGCTGCCGAGGAGCTGCCAATCCCTGCCTCTTCTCCACTCCTTAAAGGGAGTCATTTTCACCCCCTCGCAGCTGTTGCAGGGGAGGAGAGAGTCACTCGGATAGCTAGCACTCCGCCTAGCCTAGTAGACTATTATATTAAGAGAATCCCGAAGGAGAAGCAAATTCTAAAGCTAGGATGCTTAGAAATATCATCCATACTTGTGCTGCTCAAGTAGGGCAGACTAAGGAACAGTATGTGAAACACTTGAAGGGGGTGATTTCACACAAACTTGAGAAAGAAGTTCTGAAAGAAGAAAAGTCTGAAGCTAAGAATTTGACTCCTCAGCCAGTGAGGAAGAACAAGATGTTTGTTAAACAACCTGTCACGTCAGTCTTAGTAGATGGATACCATTGGGTGCCTCGCCTCCCATCTACAAAGATGGAGGAGATAGTATTAACTGGGTCTGGCCAGAATCGCCCTTTTAGTGGTAGACCACCGATCCCACCTTCAAAGCTGTCAAAGTTAGCCCCAGTGATAGCAAAGTCTAAAGAAGTCTTTAAAAAGCCAAAACCAGCTGATGTTAAGGGCAAAAGGCCCATCTCGCCAGAAGAATCATGTGCATGAAGAAAGTTTAGTAGATGTATTGGAATACAATTCAGAGAACCTAAAATTCAGATACCAGTTGAACTCCCTTGACTTCCAGTTCAGGGATGTGAGGACTCTATTCGTGTTGATGTTGAGCCCCCGTTGTTCAAGCCCCTCCATCACCAATAAAGATAGATGTCCCTCACCCTACTAAGGATGTCACCCTTGCGATTACCGACCCCAGGACAGTCGGAGGGGAGGAGACGATCCAAGATCCTGATCAAGAAATGTTAGATCAATTGGTTAGTGAAGAAATCACCAAAGAAGATGTTAAGATTAGCAATATCTTTGATAAGTTAGATGTGAAAGAATATGATCAAGTGATGGATTATGATGGGTACTTACCAATTTATGCTAAAGCAATAGATGGGAGGCCAGTCGAGGAAGTGGTACAAGAAATCAGAGATATCCTTAAGAAGAAGGCTATTGATGAATTCAATCTGGATGAAGATGACTTGTTAGTTGAGGAAGAGCTGGTAGCGGATGTCCACATGGTTGAAACTCGTGCGTCAGCTAAAGATGCTGAGCCTTCTAAGCACCGCTCTGGAAAGGAGAAAGAGTCAGCAGCAGTCGACTCAGATTCAGACAGTTTTGTCAGATTGAAAGAGAAGGATGAGTATATTAAAAATCTTGAAAGAAAAGTTGAGGAGATGATCATTAGAGTTGAACAGATGCAGAGTCAGCTTTTGCAATCACAGCAGTCCAAACCCGAGCAGTTGCAGCCCACAGTGCATACAATGGGTGAGCACAGCAGGAAAGCTGATTCAAATCCCAAACTCCCAGAAGTTACTTCTCTAGTGTCTCCACCAGAAAAGGATATTCGTCAGATGATTGAAACCCAGGTAAGGGAGGCCTTAGCCCATTCACAAGGAACTGTATCTATTCCAAAGGGTAGATCTTACCCCGAGGAATATGATTTGATTCCTTATCCAAAGGGCTTTGTACCACCTTCTTTCAAAGTTTTTAGCGGCTTAGAAAACCCAAGACAGCAACTGGCCCATTTTTGAGCAAGCTGTTGCAATGCAGGAGGGTCAGATGCTCTACTCTTTCGCCAGTTTGTGAGTAGTTTGTCCGGTATTGCTTTTGAGTGGTACGCAGATCTACCAAACGGTTCAGTAAAAACTTTCACAGAGCTCGAGGGTCTATTTTTAAAGAGATTCTCAGGAGCTTAATAACGTGTAACTGTTGGTGACCTCGTCATCGAAAAACAAAAACCGGGCGAGTCTTTAGTCGACTACATCTCGAGGTGGCGAAACCTCTCGATGAAATGTGAACCCCAACTACAAGAGCAACATGCAGTGGAGATTCTTCTAAAGAATATCCACGGGCCTATTGCTTTTCTGTTAAAGGCGTTTAGAATCAAAACCTTCGAGAAGCTTCTTAACAAAGCTAGTAATCTACAAGAAGAGGCTTCCAAAATGCCATTCTTGAAGGATTCTACTGAAGATAAGAAGGTTAGTAAACCATTGAAATCCTTTGAAAAGAGGGCAGCAACGGTTTCAGCAGTCGACAAGTGGAAGAAGCCGGTCACCGTTCAATCAAGTAACCCTACTGTTCAACAAACTCAGAAACTTCAACCGTTTCTGGTAACTTCTCAACCTACTAGAGAATATTACCGGCCCACTTTTGAAGAGAGATTGGCTCGCCCGTATCCATTCAAAAGGGAGTCGATGAAGAAAATTTTTAAGAGCCTTCTAAAGAAGCCAGATTTTTGATTGCCGGAGGCCAAGAAGTCGGAAGAGGCAAATAAAAAGGATGATCCGACCTTTTGCCCCTACCATCGCATGTTGGGCCACACAATCGAAGACTGTATAGTCTTTAAGGACAAGCTCGAGAAAAACTTTTGTCAAGGTAATATTATAATTCCAAAGGAGTACTTGGTCAATCCGGATCAGGGATCTGTCAAATCCATCTCAGGTAATAATTCTAATCTTTCTTTTTCCATTGAAGATGGTTGGGATATAGCACTATCCCGGGCATTTAAAAAATCGATTAACTAATCTTTTCGTCTTTCTCAACAGTTACCGATGAGAGCCCGGGGCCTGATTTGGGAGGTTGAGCTGGAGGCATCGCAGGAGGATGTTGGGACGATTTCCTCTTCAGTAGTTGTAAGAACTACTGTATTGAATAAAAATGAAAAGAGTGAACCTTTTGTAGAGAGGAAATTTGTTGATGAGAGATCTGTACAAGTGGTGGATGGTGGCACAAAACCACTAGCCCCACTAAAGTTATCTGACTTTTACTTTGCCCCATCAAAGGCAAATGGTCAAAAATTAAATAAAAAGAAAGATCCTTCTGTAAATGTTTTGATGATTAGTGTTGAGAATGAAATTTTAAATGACTCTTCCGTTGAAAATAACCCGGAGTCAGCTGAGGATGATCAAGAAGTTCAAAAACTCGGCTCTCAAGATTTGACCCTTCAAGGGGAAGATGAATTTGATGTCGTATCAGAGGGTGATACCCCTGAAATTAACTTTCAAGGGAGTCCCGTTGTGATAGACTTTTCAGATTCAGATTCCCATTCAGAAAATGATAATCAACCACCTAAGGAGAGCGTAGACCTCCCCGTAGACTGTCCTTCCGATGAAATCGTGCAAGTACAACTACGTGGTGGCAAGGTTTTACCCCCTAGGCTTCCCCCACAGGAAAAGGGAAAACAAGTTGTTTCCACTGATCCGATTCAATTCTCTACTCAACAATCAAACTCTCCTTCAAATCCACCGGGTCTTGATGTTAATGTTCCAAGTGTTGATTACAACGTCTTAGCTCACCTTAGGAAGTTGCCTGCTAAGTTGAGCATCTATGATGCCCTCGTCCTTTCAAAAGAGATGAGGGAGACTTTAATTAAAGCACTTCTCAACCAAGAGATTTGTTTAGCTCAACTTGCTTCAACTTCCGAGGAAGAAGCTTTGTACTTTAAAGAAATTCCGGGAGTTACCTTCTCCGATGAAGATCTACTCCTAGGAACTGCCGACCACAATTGTCCATTTTACATCACCATAAATGTGGGCAATTTCAAGTTATCAAGAGTTCTTGTTGATCCGGGTGCATCGATCAACGTGATGAATATAAAGACTCTCGCGTACCTTAGAGTTGATACTAGCAAGCTCTCAACCGACAGGTTGGTGCTTCGTGGGTTCAACGAAAAAGGCGAGAAGGCTTTAGGTTCGATCACACTTCTTCTAGAGATAGGAGAGTTAAAAACTGAAGCGAAATTTCATATAATTGATTCGGCTACGTCCTTTAATGCGCTCCTATGTAGGCCTTGGATCCATGAGTATAGAATGGTTGCTTCCACCCTACATCAATGCATCAAGTACCAACGAGATTGCATTGAGTTTGAAATTAAGGGTGATTTGCAACCATTCTCTGTTTATGAGGTCGGGATCTACGAGGACGCCACATACTATGTTCCCAAAGGGTCCAATGCTAAATCTAAGGTAGAGATCAATGTTAAGGAGGAAAAAGCAAAAAATCAAAGTTCGAAAGCAATTCAAAAATTGAGAAAAGAAAAAGTCAAGAGTAAAAAAAGAGACGATTCTAGTAGTGGAGACGACGTCGAGCGCGTGATTTTTAGACCTCCAATCAATCTACCTCAAAGAGGTGGAAGGATGGCCCAAAGAGCACGCGGCCGAGGCCGCCCTTCCGTTGAAAAGAGAAATCCCCCTATGTACATCGAACTTGAAACAAGTTCTGATGAAGAATCAAGAAAGAGGGGCGCTATAATTGCTTTTGACTACAGAAAAATCAATCCTCCTCCAAAGTTTGATCTCACTTTAGATTCAGATAGCGACCAAGAGGGTAACAAATCTAAACCTCAAAGTGACAGCCTGAATTGACTATCTATGAAAAGCTTAATTGGGTAGTTAAATCCTTAGCCTTAACCCCACTGTCCGCTGACAGAGTCTCAGGGTTAGTAACTAAGGATGCCCCTAACTTAGATGGAGAAGTAAGGAAAGTCCAGAGGTTCTTCCCTGGCAGCTCCTCTTCAAGGAATGAAGGTGATGTAATCCTTGAAGAGACATATTTCAATGAATTAATGGAATTACCTTTCGACTACTTTCGTCTTGGTGTTAAAGCTCTTATCTCTAAAGGTTTTGCTCAGAGTCAATGGACTAAGGGTCAAGCAAGATACCACCAAAGTATTTGGAATTCCAAATTCAATAAAAATTGGACGAGTGGTATCGGCTTTGGTACCGTTAGTTCGTTTGATGATGATGAATATTGCTTGATGATAACCATCCATCTTGAATCTGAAAGTGTCCCTACTGAAGTCGTCGATTCGCTTGACAGACTTTGTTTGGAGACCTTAGATGATTCAGATGAAGTTCAAATTCGGGATGCACCCCCTGAATTTGAAGAAGAAATTAAATCGACAGTTGATGAACTTAAAGAAATTAACCTTGGAACAGAGGATGACCCTCGCCCCACGTTCATAAGTTCTTTGTTGACTGAGGACGAGTCTAAGGATCTAATTCAACTTCTATCCGAGTTTAAAGACTGTTTCGCTTGGACATACGACGAAATGCCGGGCTTGTCCGCCGATATAGCAATTCATAAACTTGAAATCCAGCATGATGCCATTCCTGTCAAACAAGCTCCACGACGCATGCGTCTGGAGATCGAACAACAAGTCATTTCTGAAGTTAAGAAATTGGCCGAAGCCAATTTATTCGGGAGGAGCAATATCCTTCTTGGGTAGCCAACGTTGTGCCCGTTCGAAAGAAAAATGGTCAAATCCGGGTCTGTGTTGCCTATAGAGACCTGAATAAGGCATGTCCTAAGGATGAATTTCCTTTGCCAATTCCAGAACTAATTATGGACATCGCCTCCTCGCATGTTGTTTTCTCCTTTATGGATGGCTCGTCTGGTTATAATCAAATCAAGATGGCCCCAGAAGATGAGAGAAACACTGCATTCAGAAGTCCTATAGGGATCTTTTGTTATAAAGTGATGTCATTTGGCCTTAAAAATGCCGGTGCAACCTACCAACGGGCTATTACTCGAATCTTTGATGACTTAATCCACAATCAAGTCGAATGCTACATCGACGATTTAGTTTTCAAGAGTAAAGTTAAAGAGGCTCATCTTTATGACTTAAGAATCGTCTTCGAGTGGTTGCGCCGCTTCGACCTTAAGATGAATCCTTTGAAGTGCGCCTTCGGTGTCACGTCAGGGAAATTTCTAGGTTTCATAGTAAGACACCGTGGAATTGAAATTGATCCTGCTAAAATCGAAGCTATCTTAAATATGCCGCCTCCTATGAGCCTTACTCAACTAAGGTCTCTTCAAGGTAGACTGGCGTATATAAGAAGATTTGTTTCTAATCTTTCCAGAAGATGTCAACCATTCTCGGTCCTCGCTAAAAAGGACGTCAAATTAATTTGGGATGAGAAATGTCAATCTGCTTTGAAAATATCAAACAATACCTGACAAATCCACCGGTCTTGGCAGCCCCTATTCCAGGCAGACCTCTAATACTTTACACTGCGGCCCTTGACGAGTCTCTCGGGGCCCTCCTTGCTCAAGTCAATGACGAAGGGAAAGAGAACGCTCTCTACTACCTAAGTCGGATACTTCTACCAACGGAAATTCGGTATCCAACGATTGAGAAACATTGTCTTGCCTTAGTCTTTGCAGCTCAAAAACTAAGACATTACATGCTTTCTCATCAAATCAACTTAATTTCCAGTTTTAACCCCTTGCAATACCTTATGACCAGGCCTACATTGTCAGGATGTTTGGCTCGTTGGTCTATGATATTGCTCCAATTTGAAATCACTTTCATTCCCCTGCGTGCTGTGAAAGGGCAGGCCGTCGCCGACTTCCTTGCGGCACACCCGTTGCCGGCAGAATCTCCTCTAAATGATGATTTACCTGATGAACAAATCATGAGTTTTGAGGAAGCCACTACTCAAACTTGGGAAATGTATTTTGATGGTGTTGCGTCCTCTCAACGGGGCAAAACACCTGAATCTACTATTCCCGGGAAAGCCGGAGTTGGCCTGGTATTCATAATACCAGATAAGGGAATGATGTACTTTTCCTACCACTTATCAGAACCTTGTACGAATAATGAAACTGAGTACGAAGCTCTGATAACTGTTCTGGAACTTACAATGTTGATGGAGATTAAAGAGATTAAAATTTTTGGTGATTCCCAACTGGTGATCAACCAGATTGCAGGAACCTATAAAGTTTTGAATCCTAAACTCCTGAAATACCATCAGTACACCTGTCACTTGCTCGAACAAATTCTGATTGTAACTATGTATAGGATTCCCCGTGGAAGCAATTCTTTGGTGGATGCCCTCCCAAAGCTTGCAAAGGAATTTGCCTGTCCAAAAGAAGACTCCATCCCTAAAGAGGTGCAGGGTCGTCAAGTCCTGTCTCCTATAGATTTGGAGTACATCAACAAACAAATTTTCCAAGTCCTTTTTACCTCTTCAGCAGTCGATGAAGAAGCAGATTGGAGACAACCGATAATTGAATACCTTCAAGAAAGCAAGCTCCCTCACGAGATATCACTTGCCCATCAAATTATGAAACATACCCTATCCTACGCACTAGTCAACAATACGTTATACCGACGATCGTTCGGTCAGATGTGGCTCCGTTGTTTAGACAAATGTGAGGCCCTAAAGATTGTTAACGAAGTCCATGCTGGATTGTGCGGTGCTCATCAATCGGGTCCAAAGATGAAAATGAAGATCAAAAGGCTTGGATACTACTGGCCTACGATGATTGACGATTGCATGAAAATTGCAAAGTGTTGTCATCAGTGCCAAGTACATGGTGTGGTTTTACATCAGCCGCCTAACGTGTTGCATCCCACGATAGCCTCGTGGCCCTTCGAAAGTTGGGGCACATATATCATTGGGCCAATTGACCCTCCTTCTTTAAAGGGTCATCACTTCATTTTAGCAGCGACCGATTACTTTTCAAAGTGGGCGGAAGCAGTCCCACTAAGAAATGTAACATCACACCATGTAATGAAATTCTTTCGTGACCATAACGTATATAGATTTTGCGTGCCTCGTAGAATCATATCCGATAATGGGTCCGCTTTCAAGTCTACAAAGATCAATAATTTTGCAAATCGCCATGGTATTGATTGGAGATACTCAACAATCTATTACCCATGGGCTAATGGATTGGCTGAAGCCTTCAATAAAACTTTGGTTCAAATCATCAAAAAGACCCTCGATGATAATAAACGTCAGTGGGATGAGAGGTTGGTGGAAGCTTTGTGGGCCTACAGGACTACTTATCGAACCCCGAACCAATCCACACCGTTTGCACTAGTGTATGGATCCGAGGCCGTACTCCCTCTCGAAGTTCAAATCCCTTCGCTCAGAATTGCAATTCAGAACCAGATTACAACTCAACAAAATGCACAACTCCGTCTAGAAGAACTTGAAAGCCTTGAAGGACGTCGTCTTCAAGCTTAGCAAAATCTAGAGTTGTACAAAGCCCGAATGATTCAAGCTCACGATAAGTTAGTGCGACCTAGAACCTTCCAAGTAGGCGACTTGGTCTTGGTTCTTCGAAGGCCTATCTTAGCGCATCGAAAGCTCGGTGGAAAGTTTGAACCAACTTGGGAAGGACCCTTCGTAGTGGAAACAACCTATGAAGGAGGCTCGTATCAGCTAGTGGATTGTAAAGGAAATCACCCAATGCTTTCTGTAAACGGGCGTTTCCTTAAGAAATACTATGCTTGATGTAGCTCGAATTTTCAATCAATAAAATCTTCAAGTTTCAATCAATTTTGTCCAATTCTCTTCAAATCTTTTTAAAGTTTAATACCTTGCGTCTCTTTTCTTAAGGCTAAGAGGTGATTCTTCAGCTCTTCTTGTCTTAAGTTCAAGCCTTTTAATGATGGAGTATGCCTTTTGTGGCACCACCCTAAAATTCAAATCTCGATTTTGATCTTATATAGAGCAAGTTTCCTCTATATACGATCTTTCAAACCTGATCACCTATGTAAAGCAAGTTTTCTTTGCACATGATCAATCCAGATCCGATCATCCGTAGAGCAAGTTTCCTCTACCCATGATCATTTTAATCTTGATCTTATATAGAGCAAGTTTCCTCTGTATACGATCTTTCAAACCTGATCATCTGTGTAAAGCAAGTTTCCTTTGCACATGATTAATCCAGATCCGATCATCCGTAGAACAAGTTTCCTCTACCCATGATCATTTTAATCTTGATCTTATACAGAGCAAGTTTCCTCTATATACGATCATCTCAAACCTGATCATCTGTGTAAAGCAAGTTTCCTTTACACATGATCAATCCAGATCCGATCATCCGTAGAGCAAGTTTCCTCTACCCATGATCATTTTAATCTTGATCTTATATATAGCAAGTTTCCTCTATATACGATCATCTCAAACCTGATCTTTTATGTAAAGCAAGTTTCCTTTACATATGATTAATCCTGACCCGATCATCCGTAGAACAAGTTTCCTCTACCAATGATCATTCCAGACCTGATTTTATATTGAGCAAGTTTCCTCTATATCTAATCTTTCAAATCCGATCTTTTATGTAAAGCAAGTTTCCTTTACATATGATCGATCCGGACCAGATCTTCCATAGAACAAGTTTCCTCTACCCATGATCATTTCAATCTTAATCGTATGTAAAGCAAGTTTCCTTTACATATAATCAATCAATATCTGATGTGTCATGGGAAGCAATGTTTCCTTCCCACAAAATCTCTAGTTTTCTCTTTTCTAAGGACAGATATGAGTCATCGTGCTTTCTCTCCTTAGGATTAGATCCACTAGTGGTAGAGCACGCCGTTCGTGGCATTACCCTAGTATCAAATTTCAAATTCAGTCTTCTATAGTTAAGAATCCTTCCTTTCTGTACGATCACTCAGATTTTCTTTTTCCGAGGGATAGATTTCATCTATCCTTAGGACCAAAATCCAGACTTGACCTTTTAACTCGATCAACGCCAATATGTGCAATAGAATTTCATTCTATTACACATATTGGGGGTCTATTTGTTGACCTTATTTTTGTATGAGGTTATTAGGGACCCATCCAAATCAATCCTGACCCTAAATCAATTCAATCTCTAGACCAATCTAGATTTAAGGATCCTTCTAGACTCCAGACCTTAGGATCTACTCTAGACCCTAGGACTCTTCTAGACTCCAGACCTTAGGATCAATTTAGATCTTAAGTCAATCCAGACCTTAATTCAATTCAAACGTCAATCAAATCCAGATCAAATTCAAAAAAAATTTAGACTCAAAGCCTAAATCCAAAAGGTATTGTCCTAAAGACCTTTTTCAGAGAATTCTCAAACATTTCAAAACCTAATCAAATGACCTCCGATTCAGAGTCCATTAGTTGCATACTGACGGGACATGTCTTTGGACGCAACCCTCCAAATTTGAGCCCATTCTGAGGTCTCTAACCTCAGAATCTAAATCAAAATCCAAAGGCTGTAAAACCTTCAATATTTACAGCCTATGCCACTGGACCTGTCACCTAGAAGATTCTGACCTTAGAGCCTTCACCAAAGCCTTTAGTCACTTCTAGACCCTTAATCCTGATGTGTTGATCGATAAATTGGATTTTTCTGGACTCATCTCAGCCCCCAGTGGGCATGAGCCCAAAATGACCAAAATACCTCTATAGGGCTTAAATAGGGATTTCAAGCTAAATGACCTCCAAATCAAATGCAACCACCTCCAACAAGTATCAAATGTCAAACCAAATCTGTTGGACCCATTCCCAACCATTGGGTCAACTTGGTTGACCAAGTCAACAGATTTGACCCAAAGGCCCCTTAAGGGTCCAAACAGGTGTTTTGAACCAATTGACCTCTCCAGACCTTGGGACCACCTCCAATGGTCTCCAAATATCATTTCAAACTTGTCCAGTCCAGCCCCACTCCTTGGGTCAACCTGATTGATCCAGTCAACCTAGGTTGACCTAATGAGCCCTTAAGGCTTTGAATGGTTCACTTTAACCCATTTGACCAAATCTAACTCTTAACCTCTCAAAATTCTTTCATTTGACATTCCAAACATTTCTAAACCCACTTTGAGTTAGAACCTAGCTAGTTTGATCAAATCAACTTTTCAATTTTTGGTCAGAGCTTTGTAAACATGTGTTGATTCAAATCATATTTGGGCTCTAGTCTTTAAGACCAATTGCAACCTTTCTTAATGACTCTTAGCCATTATGTGGCTACCACCTCATCAAGCATGAAGGTTGGTTCACTGGTCAACTCAGTCAACAAGCCTTCTAAAGACTTTAAGGGGTCTAAATGCTCAAACAAGCTCAAGCCATCCCAACCCCTTTGAACCTAATTCACTCAACCAACACTCAAGACATCCCTCTATGCCACCTCAGCTATCCACTTGGCTGTTGACTGGTCAAACCAGTCAACAAATGGTCAAAGGAGCTTCCAAGTGGTTAAAACCCTTGATCAAACTTGTTAAACCCAAATCCCCTCAATCCTTTTGATCAAATCCAATTCAAACCAGAACCCATAGCTCCTCTTATTGCCACCTCACCACTGTTTGACTGTTTGACCAGTCAAATGGTTAACACAATGTTTTGAGTGAATTTAAGGTGATCAAACAAACTCCTTAAACTAATCCATTCCAGCTTAATTCATTCCAGCAGTTCTAACAGTTCCTGGAACCTTCTTGAAAGCCTGTCATAGCCCTTGAATCCAGATCCAATGGCTTGAATCAAACCCTTGAGCTCATGTGAGATAAAATGGGCTTTCCACCTAGGATGTACCCTTGTCCTTTAGATGCTCTGCTCCCACCTACCCCCTGGACACTTGGCAACCATCCAGGAACTCTCCCAGCTAATCCCAGCCTTCTATTCAATCTGAGGGAGTTTGAATAGGGAAATAGCCTATTTTGAACCCTCATTCAAAACCCTAGCCTCTCTCTCTACTCAAGCTCTCTCAAACCCAGCCCCCTGTTCCATTGAGCTCCCTAGAGGTCCCTCCACACATCCTCACCCAAATCCAGTCGGTCAAAGTCGTCGGCGACCATCTTTCCGGTGAGACAAGGGCGTTCCATCCAAGCTTTCGTTGCACTCAATCCAGGAGCTGTTAGACCGAGGAGTCTTTTACAAACAGGAGCGTGGACAGTCTACAAGTGCAATAATTCTATAAACGGGTCAAACCGTCTAAAAATCTAGGTGAAAATCTTAAACCTAGCTTAGGACACTTGAGCTAAATAGATTTCTTTTTGATGCACTATAGGTTGTAAAAATCTTTCCCTATTATTTCTGTTCATATAAGCTATTTAGGTTTAAAATTTCAGACGATTTGGTTGATCGGATCGAGTGAACGAGCCAAAAAAATGTTCCCTAAGGCATTTTTGCAGCTTAGCCCAGGCAAACGTTTTCTGGACCGTCGATCGCCCGATCAACGGTCTAGATCAAGGCTTTCCGCGGGTCTGAGCCTCCCGTGTATTCGATCTCCGTTCAATCAGCCGCCCGACAGAATCTGGGCCATCTGTTTGAGACCGCGGGATCGACACTAACCGTCCGATCTCTTCTTGCGAGATCGGATAATGGGACTCGATCTGAGCCCTTGGTTTTGAGTCACGTGAGATCCAACGGCTCGGTGAGGTGCCGCGCTGGATAAGTGAGCGGGGCCCACGTGACCGCCGCAGCCAATCATTGGCGCCGCCACGCGTTTTCGCTCCGCCAACCACGAGCCGACGCGTGGCATATCAGCCGCCAGTCATTTAAAATGATTTAAAATATCATTTTTTTTAAACCATCTTAAATCAAAAAAAAATCTAAAAATAATATAAAATTAAATATAAGTCCAAAATTTTAATATAACCTATCAAATTTCTCAGAAAATTAAGATCTTCAATTTAAAATTAAATTTGAGTTAAAATATTATATATATTTTAAATTATTTGAATTATTAAATATTTCTTCTTTTGAATTAATAATTACTAAAATTCCATTAATATATTTTAGAGAATTCAAAATTATATTTAAAATATATACATATTTTAAATTAATTCAGTAAAATATTTAATATTTAATTAACTTTAATTTAGAAAATTAACTTAATTATTGATTATCTTTAAATTATTTTAAATAAGTTTAATACCTTAAAATTTTAAAAATTAAAAGAAACTCATTTTGAAATCAGAAAATTTAAATATTGTAACTCAAAATTTATCATAAAATTTTAAATTTAATTTGTTTTAATTTGAATTACTTATAGATTTTTTTATTAAGTTAATATTTAATTAATATTACTTTAGATATTTTCAAAATTCAAAATTCAATTTTAAATTATTTTCTTAACTATTCAGAGAATACACTTAAAATATTTAACCTAAATTAAAATTAATTTGATATATTATATATATATGTTAAATAATTTCATTTACTTAAAATTTAAATATTTTATTAATATCTAATTATAATAATTTTCAAAAATTCAAAGAATCTCTATTTTAAATCATCTTAAATTATTTAAATACTTTCAAATATGTTTTAAAATTATTTTAAAACTATTTTTTATACTTATTCAAAAACTATTTTAAATTACTTTAAATTTTCTAGATTTTCTAAAACTAATCTATTTTCTAGATATTAAAATTAATTTTAAAACTATATATGTTAAATTTTGAGAGCACTTGAGAGATCCCTTTGATATTTTAAATATAAATTAGGCTTTATTGAATAGAAATGATTTGGGGAATGATTGGTGAGTGATTATTTTATAATCATTCACTAATCAAAACTTCGTTACCTCAATTATCATCAATTTTTGCATGCTTAGGTTATGCACACACCACATAGTCTAAGGCTCTCCTAGATTTAGGAATTGATTGTGCTTATGTATGTGTAACATGTATTTGGTCAAGGGTTAGTCAAAACTTCAATTCAAACCTATTAAACTTAGTGTCACTAAGGACAATAATTAAGGACATGTGTTCAGAGAACTTAGAATATTTCCAATAATTAGGATTCACTTTCCCTTGAGTTGAAACTTCAAACACTTGAACTTAGTGACATGTACAGCCACTAGAAAAATTTTCACTGGTTTTAGAGACCATTATGCCCCCTAATTAATTTTCCTAAGTTTAAGCCTTAATTAAACCATTAAAACTTCCAGAAAATATAATAAATCCAAAAAATATGTATAACCCCTCTAACTGACCAATTTTGAATTCTCAACCAATGAAAAATAAAACAAAAATTATTTGACAGCAAACTTAGGCTTAAGTTAATTTTAAGAGAAATTGAATGTTTAATTAGTATAATTAATTAATAATTATTAAAAATTCCAAAAATTTCCCAAACACTTGGGAATCTCTCCTTAGGTCATTCCTGACCTTTGGAGCTGATTTCAAGGAGTTGGGATCTCATTTGGAGCAAAATTAAAGAGTTTTAAAAATTCATTAAATAGTCAAAACTTCAAATATTCATAACTAATTCCAAAAAAATCCAAATTGAACAATCTCACTTGAATTCAACTCCTAATAATGTCTAATATTTGTTTAAAATATTAAATTCCAGAAATCTGTAATATTTCAAAAAGTCAACAAATTGGTCAAACCGTAGTTAAAATCTAGTTCAAAACTTCAAACCTTCGTAATAAAATGTAGAAAAATCCAATTTCAACGTACTTACCTTCTAACTGATTGTAGCAATGGCTAGTATTTTAATAAAATACAAACATTCCAGAATTTTAGCTTAATAAAAAGTCAATTTTTTTAACCCTTTGATTAGGTGATTAAAATATTCATAAAAATTCATAGAATTCAAAATTGTCTTTTAAACTCCAGAATTCATTAACTAACTCTTAAAAACAGCAACCAATCAATTGTGATTAAAATTCATTAACTTTTGAACATTAACCAATTAAAACACTTTATTATACCGGGTACCACTAGGTAACCCAGGCCTACGAGGCTATTGTTACGGATCTATGGTTTATGGTTTTGATGATAGCAAATATTCCTTATTTCTCTATGATTGCCTTATGTGCTAACATTTCAGGTCCACACGATCAGACTGCAATCTGAAACCAGCTCAAGATTGGGTAGACTAGGTCTGTGTCAATTTGTAATATTTTTCCATTCTTGAGTCTGTTGTATTTGGTGTGGCTATAACTTGGTAGAAATTCTCTTGCTCCCTATATGATTTCTATTTTTGGTAACATCGTCCGGGACGATATTAATATCGGCCTGGATGATCTGTCCAAAACCAGAAACCCTAATTATGGCATCCTCATTAAGGCAGCCGTCAACTAATCGGCCTAGACGATACTTGTATCGGCCAGGACGATATGTTCAAATAATAAAGAATCAGCCGCCATGATCAAATTAGGCATTATATCTTTTAGGAAATCGACCAGGATGATATACATATCGGCCAGGACGATATACACATCGTCCAGGACGATCTAACTCAATTATGCCTAAAATGATCTGGTATCTTTGGAAAGAATTAATGGATGATTGATACGATCAGATCGGCCAGGACGATCGTGAGATTGGCCAGGACGATCGTGAGATCAGCCGGGACGATAGCCTGGATGATTGACATCGGCCAGACTCTATTCAGGGCGATGATCAGGACGATTGAACTAGTTTTAAACTAATCGGCCAGGGCGATCGTGAGATCGGCCAGGATGATGTAACCAAGTTTCTTCTGATCGTCCCATATCGTCCCGGGCTAATGAGCTTAATTTGTACTGATCGACCAGGATGATATACTTATCGGCCTGGACGATAATGTCGGCAACTTGCATTAATGAGCTCGTTTTGAGAGCTTCTATTTAAGCTATGGCATGACAACTTTTGTAAGTGTCTTTGGCAGCCATTGTAGCTTCGTTCTTGTGGGGGAAACTTGAAGAGAGAGCTTGAAAGGGAGAGAGGAAAGGGTGGAGTTTGAGAGGGAGAAGATCCTGTGAGGGGGAGGAACTCAAGGGAGTGTGGTGGGGGATCCACACGGTTGCTCCGGCGAGCTCGCACCTTAGTACCATCGGATTCAAGGCTTGTCTCGAGGTAAGTTCACCAACGAAGAAGATCTCTTTTGTGTCAAAGGACCCGGCGACTCCGCCGCACCGGGGAAGGTGGAAGTGATTTTGTAAGGGCTTCTCGGCCTAGCCGTGGGGGCTAAAGGAGAGACACTAGTTTAGTGCAATACTTGGAGGGTGCCTCCAAGGAGTGGACGTAGGTCAAGGTTTGACCGAACCACTATAAATCCGATGTGTTCTTTTCTTATTATCGCTTCCGCATTTATTTTTCTTCCACACTTTGTTTGTGGTGTTTTTTGGTTGGAGTTTTTCTTTGGTTTTAAGGTTTACCAATTCACCCCCCCCCCCCCCCTTGGTTAGCTTGGGACTAACTTTCAGCTATTAAATTAGCCCCAAGGAAGGTGAAATAAACTTCACGGCCTCGGAGTGAAACAAAGGTGGTTTCCAATAAATAATTAATAGTTAATTTTAAAAGATTCAAAATATTAATATTTAAACTCTAATTTAAATCCCTTAAGCCTTTCAACCAATCGAACCTTAAACAACTTCAATCTAATGATCCTACTTATAACATATCAAAACCACATGACCTACCTCACACACTGTAGATGGTTTGCTAGGACAACCAACTCTAGTTTTAGGCTAGGCCGGTGTTTACTTTTCCGCTGTGTGCCAGGTTTTCGAGTTTTCAGTGCATGCTGTTTGTTAGTGTAGAATTGTTGCGTCTGCTTACTTACTTTCTGCACTCTGTGGTTTGTTTGTGGGCTAGATCTACCCCTAGGTTAGGGATGAATTACACTTATTCAGTCTTATGCAGGTGGCCATGCTCATACAAGGAGCTGAAATTAAAGGGGGCAATTAATAAAATAAAATATATATATATATACTCTTTGCACAGGTGCTTCAGAAGACGCTTAAGACCCCCTTTAAATAATAAGAGCATGGCCAAGTGTGGCTAAAAAATGCATTTTAATTTTCATATTATAACTGCTTGGGAATATATACAACTGTTGATTATTATGATAACCTTGCAGAATCTAGTCTAGATTTTTCAATTTTTATTAATATAAATTTGATTTGATGTGGTTGTAATTTATTTGAAATGACTTGTGATTTGGATGCTTAATCCAATTTGAATTCCAAAGAGGTGAAGACATCCCTAAAGGGGAGAGTCTTCTTCCATTTGGAAGTCAAATTAGGATACTTTTCAAATATCCAAAGAGGAAAGATAACACCCCGATCAAGGGGGAGTTTCTTTCCATTTGGATATCTTGAACCGACGAATCAAGATGTTCGTGAGAAGATGAAGGATTGGACAACGAGAAGAATCCCAAATCTCAAAGTCATTTAGTTTAGGATTGGAAATCCGGGTTGTAGTCAGTGGTGCCCGGCCACTTTAATTTTCTGTAAATTCTGTGATGTAATTATAAGGGCACTTGCCTACGGACATTCAATTTGATTGATTTATTTAATTGATTGCGCATTAGAACTCTTGCTTTCCTAGTCTTTTTATTTGCATGCCGTATTTGGTTTGACCTGGAACTCGAATTTAGGCTCTTAGGGGTCTGTCAAGAAAAATTCTTCTACTTTAATTAAATAAAATTTTTAAGATAAGATAAAAACTCTAAACGGTCCTAAAAAGTAAGCTCGGACTCGCCGAGGGTTTTTCATGTATTCATATTGTACTTTCTCAACCTTGTTAGGCATCTCCCCGCCTGCGGGTTCTGGCAGACCACCTGACCTATGAGGGTGCCGATCTGTCAAGGGGATGTTATGCAATCTCTAGGGAAAAATCTATTTTCTAAGCCAAAAATTTTTAAACTGCTACATGCTGATTTTGCATTCAATCGAGTCAATTAGCATGCTTCGCATTAGTAACAAATTAAAATCGTGTATTCGATCTCCGTTCAATCAGCCGCCCGACGGCATCTGGGCCATTTGTTTGAGACCGCGGGATCGACACTAACCGTCCGATCTCTTATTGCGAGATCGGATAATGGGACTCGATCTGAGCCCTTGGTTTTGAGTCACGTGAGATCCAACGGCTCGGTGAGGTGCCGCGTTGGATAAGTGAGCGGGGCCCACGTGACTGCCGCCTCCAATCTTTGGCGCCGCCACGCGTTTTCGCTCCGCCAACCACGAGCCGACGCGTGGCATCTCAGCCGCCAGTCATTTAAAATGTTTTAAAATATCATTTTTTTAAAACCATCTTAAATCCAGAAAAATTCTAAAAATAATATAAAATTAAATATAATTCCAAAATTTTAATATAACCTATCAAATTTCTCAGAAAATTAAGATCTTCAATTTAAAATTAAATTTGAGTTAAATTATTATATATATTTTAAATTATTTGAATTATTAAATATTTCTTCTTTTGAAATTATAATTACTTAAAATTCCATTAAAATATTTTAGAGAATTCAAAATTATATTTAAAATATATACATATTTTAAATTAATTCAGTAAAATATTTAATATTTAATTAACTTTAATTTAGAATATTACCTTAATTATTGATTATCTTTAAATTATTTTAAATAGGTTTAATACCTTAAAATTTTAAAAATTAAAAGAAACTCATTTCGAAATCAGATAATTTAAATAAATTTAAATATTGTAACTCAAAATTTATCTTAAAATTTTAAATTTAATTTGTTTTAATTTGAATTACTTATAGATTTTTTTATTAAGTTAATATTTAATTAATATTACTTTAGATATTTCAAAATTCAAAATTCAATTTTAAATTATTTTCTTAACTATTCAGAGAATACTCTTAAAATATTTAACCTAAATTAAAATTAATTTGATATATTATATATATATGTTAAATAATTTCAATTACTTAAAATTTGAATATTTTATTAATATCTAATTATAATAATTTTCAAAAATTCAAAGTATCTCTATTTTAAATCATCTTAAATTATTTAAATACTTTCAAATATGTTTTAAAACTATTTTAAAACTATTTTTGATACTTATTCAAAAACTATTTTAAATTACTTTAAATTTTCTAGATTTTCTAAAACTAATCTATTTTCTAGATATTAAAATTAATTTTAAAACTATATATGTTAAATTTTGAGAGCACTTGAGAGATCTCTTTGAAATTTTAAATATAAATTAGGCTTGTTTGAATAGAAATGATTTGGGGAATGATTAGTGAGTAATTATTTTATAATCATTCACTAATCAAAACTTCGTTACCTCATATATCATCAATTTTTGCATGCTTAGGTTGTGCACACACCACATAGTCTAAGGCTCTCCTAGATTTAGGAATTGATTGTGCTTATGTATGTGTAACATGTATTTGGTCAAGGGTTAGTCAAAACTTCAATTCAAACCTATTAAACTTAGTGTCACTAAGGACAATAATTAAGGACATGTGTTCAGAGAACTTAGAATATTTCCAATAATTAGGATTCACTTTCCCTTGAGTTGAAACTTCAAACACTTGAACTTAGTGACATGTACAGCCACTAGAAAAATTTTCACTGGTTTTAGAGACCATTATGCCCCCTAATTAATTTTCCTAAGTTTAAGCCTTAATTAAACCATTAAAACTTCCAGAAAATATAATAAACCCAATTTAAATCCAAAAAATATGTATAACCCCTCTAACTGACCAATTTTGAATTCTCAACCAATGAAAAATAAAACAAAAATTATTTGACAGCAAACTTAGGCTTAAGTTAATTTTAAGAGAAATTGAATGTTTAATTAGTATAATTAATTAATAATTATTAAAAATTCCAAAAATTTCCCAAACACTTGGGAATCTCTCCTTAGGTCATTCCTGACCTTTGGAGCTGATTTCAAGGAGTTGGGATCTCATTTGGAGCAAAATCAAAAAAAGGCCCTTTAATTAAAGAGTTTTAAAAATTCATTAAATAGTCAAAACTTCAAATATTCATAACTAATTCCAGAAAAATCCAAATTGAACAATCTCACTTGAATTCAACTCCTAATAATGTCTAATATTTGTTTAAAATATTAAATTCCAGAAATCTGTAATATTTCAAAAAGTCAACAAATTGGTCAAACCGAAGTTAAAATCTAGTTCAAAACTTCAAACCTTCGTAATAAAATGTAGAAAAATCCGATTTCAACGTACTTACCTTCTAACTGATTGTAGCAATGTCTAGTATTTTAATAAAATTTAAACATTCTAGAATTTTAGCTTAATAAAAAGACAATTTTTTTTAACCCTTTGATTAGGTGATTAAAATATTCATAAAAATTAATAGAATTCAAAATTGTCTTTTAAACTCCAGAATTCATTAACTAACTCTTAAAAACAGCAACCAATCAATTGTGATTAAAATTCATTAACTTTTCAACATTAACCAATTAAAACACTTAATTATACCGGGTACCACTGGGTAACCCAGGCCTACGAGGCTATTAAATTAGCCCCAATGAAGGTGAAATAAACATCACGGCCTCGGTGTGAAACAAAGGTGGTTTCCAATAAATAATTAATAGTTAATTTTAAAAAATTCAAAATATTAATATTTAAACTCTAATTTAAATCCCTTAAGCCTTTCAACCAATATAACCTTAAGCAACTTCAATCTAATGATCCTACTTAGGACATATCAAAACCACACGACCTACCTCACACACTGTAGATGATTTGCTAGGACAACCAACTCTAGTTTTAGGCTAGGCCGGTGTTTACTTTTTCGCTGTGTGCCGGGTTTTCGAGTTTTCACTGCATGTTGTTTGCTAGTGTAGAATTGTTGTGTCTGCTTACTTACTTACTACACTCTGTGGTTTGTTTGTGCACTAGATCTACCTCTAGGTTAGGGATGAATTACACTTATTCAGTCTTATGCAGGTGGCCATGCTCATACAAGGAGCTGAAATTAAAGGGGGCAATTAATAAAATAAATATATATATATATACTCTTTGCACAGGTGCTTCAGAAGACGTTTAAGACCCCCTTTAAATAATAAGAGCATGGCCAAGTGTGGCTAAAAAATGCATTTCAATTTTCATATTATAACTGCTTTGGAATATATACAACTGTTGATTATTAGGATAACCTTGCAGGATCGAGTCTAGATTTTTCAAATTTTATTAATGTAAATTTGATTTGATATGGTTGTAATTTATTTGAAATGACTTGTGATTTGGATGCTTAATCCAATTTGAATTCCAAAGAGGTGAAGACATCCCTAAAGGGGAGAGTCTTCTTCCATTTGGAAGTCAAATTAGGATACTTTTCAAATATCCAAAGAGGAAAGATAACACCCCGATCAAGGGGGAGTTTCTTTCCATTTGGATATCCTGAACTGACGAATCAAGATGTTCGTGAGAAGATGAAGGATTGGACAACGAGAAGAATCCCAAATCTCAAAGTCATTTAGTTTAGGATTGGAAATTTGGGTTGTAGTCAGTGGTGCCCGGCCACTTTAATTTTCTGCAAATTCTGTGATGTAATAATAAGAGCACTTGCCTACGGACATTCAATTTGATATATTTAATTTGATTGATTTATTTAATTGATTGCGCATTAGAACTCCTGCTTTCCTAGTCTTTTTATTTGCATGTTGTATTTGGTTTGACCTGGAACTCGAATTTAGGCTCTTAGGGGTCTGTCAAAAAAAATTCTTCTACTTTAATTAAATATAATTTTTAAGATAAGATAGAAACTCTAAACGGTCCTAAAAAGTAAGCTCGGACTCGCCGAGGGTTTTTCAAGCTTTCATATTGTACTTTTTCAACCTTGTTAGGCATCTCCCCGCCTGCGGGTTCTGACAGACCACCTGACCTATGAGGGTGCCGATCTGTCAAGGGGATGTTATGCAATCTCTAGGGAAAAATCTATTTTCTAAGCCAAAAATAACTGCTACATACTGATTTTGCATTCAATCGAGTCAATTAGCATGCATCGCATTAGTAACAAATTAAAATCGAGTCTAATATTTAATTGCATTATTTAGACATAAAACCCAACATAAGACAAAGGGGCCAATTAGGATCTGCTCTAGATGTCGGCCCCGTCCTCAAAACTTTTCTTAAATAATGTTCCTACCACTCAACATTAAAAGACTGGACTCATATTTTAAAATTGTTTAGGTGGTTTAGCTTGCTCCCCAATCCAGGCCGGGGTAAGACCAGATTCGCATTGCATTAGCTAGGTTCGGGGCACATTAAGTGCCCAATTTAGATTTAGGTTGTGAGGCTAGCTCGGGTTATAAGACCTCACCCTCCGGGAATTGAATCCCAATTTTCTAATAAAATTGACCATTCAAAATTAAATATCTCTTTTAATCTAATTTGAGCCCAACACTTAGGATAGGCTGGAGTGTTTTCTGAAGTAATTCATAATCTCAAAACACTCCCTACCCTTCTTTCTTTGACTCCAGAAATAACTGTTCAGCCTTGATCCAATCTCATTTAAAAATTTCTACCATTTTTCTCCTTTGATATCAATCATTGAAAATCTAAATAAAATCCCTATCGCTATTTTAATCGAGAGTTTTCGTAGGAAAATTCTAATTTTCCTACGATGTAATTAACTACGAGGGCTTGCGCTCGTAGGAGATTTAGAAACCCAGATCTAATTTTTAAAATTGAAATTTTTTAAAAAATCTTTAATTAATTATTTTTGGGAAAATCCAACGATCATTATCGTCATTTTCAAACGATCGATAATGATTGATATTTTCTTTCTTCGGAGAGATATATCAATTATTATCGTAATTTTTATTATGAAATTAATGATCTTCAATCCATATTAGCTTAGCCAAATACTCGATTAAATCCTATTTTGATCTTTCGAGGTCAAATATGATTTTTCTTGGATTTGACTACGATAATAAGGATAACGTTAAAGTTTTGTAATATGAACCAATTAGTGAATGATATCTTCGCCTTTTTGAGATGATATATCATTCCTAATCCTGAGTTCCATTACAGAATTAAAATTTAAAATTTAATCTTCCCAAAGATAATTAAATATTTTTCAAAATTATATATACTTAAATTAAATATATTTTTAATCAAAACAATCATCTGCAGTGGACACATGATTATGAAAAAAAGGGGGGGGGAGAAGGGAGAGGGGGCACATAAGAAGAATGTCATGATAACTAACCATTCCTTTTGCGCGTCGCCATCCAAAACACACATGTTTTAATACCCCTTCAGGGATTGGTATTTTAAGAGGTCGAACCTCCTTATCTGAATCATGGGCAGAAACATCGATCGTCGAAGGGCGAATGACCTCCCTTCATACTTCACCGTTGCCTGGCAAGTCCACTGCTTCATTCACCCTTGTCTTCGTTACAAGAGAAGATTCATTCTCTTCTTATCCTTTTGAAGGATTATTCGATGAGGACCTTAAAGTATTGGGACTTATTTCACCAACCCTCTTTGACTTCTTCAACGGAATGGCATGAGATTTTCCAGCTTAAAAAGAAAGACCAACTTTGAAAAGTTTTTCCTCCATCACATAATGACTAATGTGACGTAACTCCTCATGAAGACTCTTTATGTCAGAAAAGTTAAGAGTTTTCAGTATTTCCTCCTCTCCTAGGTGCGGGAATTCTGGTAGCTCTTTTAACCTCCCCCATTTTTCAGGAAGGCCCCAATCATTCTTTATAAAAAAGAATGAGCTGGACCAATTATTAGAAGGATCCCGTGTTGAAAAATCTAGCCACTTTTTACCTCTACATAAAATACGCTCCTAGGGATCACTTGTGAGTCTGCACATCTTGGATAAGTGGTCAATGGACTATCTAGCACTGCGCTCCCTATAAAATACTGCCAAGCCCACAATGATCGTAACTGTCCTACATAAGAATTGGGCCAAGGGGACACCACATGCCCTAAAAATCTCGAGAAACTCAGGGGCTAGAGGGAACCTCAAACCAGCACGCAACGTCATCTCATACATGGTGATAAACCCACTTAGAGGATATCGTGCTTGATCTGACTCTTTAGGAGCAACCATCACTAAGTCATCAGGCAGATGAATTTTTTTTACGAAGAATAATCAAGCCATCTGAAGTAATTGATGACGAGACATCATCAATCAACATCGATCTCCTACCCTCATCGACCTCTGCAGTTCGAGGAGCTCGTGCCGGCTCAATCACTTTATGGGCAGAAGGAATAACATCTAACACATCGAGCGACCTGTTGCCTAGAGGAGCATACATAAATGAATAAATAATGCTTTAAGGATTAATACGAAGAGGATAAGAAAATGAGAAGAAGGGAGAAAGAATATACATGGAAGACCCTCTTGGCTCTTTAAAGCTCGCCTCTTATTAGATGCACCATGGCCACCTTTTTGTGTACCGTTCAAGGCACCCTCAACTCTGGCGGACGACATTCACCTCCCAATAAGGAAAACTGCACCAACCAGATCTTGATCACCTCCGCCACCGATATTTAAACTCTTGCCGGACAGTTTTTCCCCCGCTGGGAGTGAACTGGAGCCTGCGTAAGAGTACCGGGCCTTGATCGCCGCCTCCGGTATTTAAACTCTTGCTGGACAGTTTTTCCTCTGCTGGGAGTGAACTGGAGCCTGCGTAAGAGTACCGGGCCTTGATCGCCGCCTCCAGTATTTAAACTCTTGACGGACAGTTTTTCCCCCGCTGGGAGTGAACTGGAGCTTGCGTAAGAGTACTGGGCCTTGATTGCCGCCTCCAGCATTTAGACTCTTGCCGGACAGTTTTTCCCCCAATGGGAGTGAACTAGAGCCTGCGTAAGAGTACCGGGCCTTGATCGCCTCCTCCGGTAATTAGACTATTGCCGAACAGTTTTTCCCCCAATGGGAGTGAACTGGAGCCTGCGTAAGAGTACCGGGCCTTGATCACCGCCGCCCAAAATTTTTTTTTTTGCCAGTCCGACTTCTCCTAACTTCGTAAGAGAAATTTTGGAACCGGCTAAAGAGAGTCGGTGCCTTCTCCCTAACCCCTTGAGGGGGGGGGGGTATTTATAGTTTTTTCAAAGGAGGTTGGAGGGCTGAATTTTTGAATTTTTTTATTAATTTTCAGAATTTTTTAATGCCCAAAATTAAATAATTTCTTATTTTTGAAAAAATCAAATAGGAAATAAGTTAAGAGCAATTCAATTTAAAATAAAATAAATGTTCAGGAAATTAATTATTTCCATTCAAGAAAAGATTCTGAATTTTCAAATGATTTTTTTTAAATATTTTCGAAATTTTTTGGCAAAGAAAAATAAATATTTTCCTTTTTAAATGGTTTAAAAAGGGAAATTAAATACAATTTAAAAACAAAAAAAAATAAATAAAATGTATCACCGCCTTACTAAGGCGGTTACAATAACCAGCCTCTTCATGAGGCGTGAAAGTATTTTAAAATTATATTTAAATAATAAAATAATATATATATATATATATATATATATATATATATATATATATATATTGTTATATAGATATTTATGTATATTTTTGTTATGAATATATATTTTTATGTATACATTTTTAAATATAAGTTTGTTCCGAAAAAATTTATTTAGACAACTTTTTGAGTCAAGTGAATAAATTTTGTGTGTTCTGGACTCAATTTTGCTAATTTTGAAACTTAAAAGATAAATTTTGAGTTATTTTAAATTTTTTTTGAAGTAACGTTTTTGACATTTGTGCTTCGATTAAAGCTCTAATTTCGCAGGATCATGAATATATTTTTGGACTGTAAAATTCAACGTCCAAAAAATAGGGGGGCAATTGATACGCCCTAAAACATTGCCTTGATCAAGCATGAATCTCGAGGCATATTCAAGTTGAAACTTTTCAAAATTAAATTTGGGATCATCTGAATTCCAATTTCAGCTAACTTATAGACAAATTAAACATCTCAAAGAGACGAACCAAACAGCACCAAAATTGGTCCAACCCAAGCCCAAATGGGTCCGAATCGGGGGCCCGGACAACATTTGGAAGGGTTAAAGCATTATTTGGATAATAAAATCATATCCAAATATGGCATGCTTATAATCAAATCGAGCGTCTTGACGAGACGAATCCAATGAGCCCAAGATCTTTGAATTCCGACACTGTTAAGGTACTTAAACAGTTGAAAAACTCTCTACGATCGGGGGAATCAATACGAGCCATCCGATGGAGCACTCTGAACCTGCCTCGGATCTTCTTTAGAATTACAGGGTATGCCACTCATGAAAATCTATAAATAGACCCCAACTCTCTACATGAGGGGGACCTTTTGCTTGAGATTGAAGAGAGCTCTGAAGCTTCAAGAGCTCTAACACCAGCGCCCGGCCGTCGCCTGTCGCCGGACCACCGCCCGGCCGCCGCCTGCCGCCGGATTACCACCCTGCCACCGCCTGCCGCCGTACCACTGCCCGACCGCCGGATTACCACCACTGCCCGCCTGCTGGACTTCAGCCCGACCTTCGTCGAACTACCGCCCGGCCGCCACCTGCCGGACATCCGTATGACCATCTCCAGACCTTTGGCTGTCTCTCCAAATTACTGTAATTCGACCGCCTCTAAATCGAGGGACGGGTCAACCCTTGTAATTCGCTCAAGTTTAGTGGAATATTTTCACCTGGGCAAGGCCCCGTGGTTTTTCCCTCTTCGGGCTTTCCACGTAAAAAAAGATTTAGTGCTCTACTTCTCTCTTTCTGTTTGTGTGTTGGATATTCGTGCATCGCTAAGACAAAAAGTTTACTCACTCTACCGCCTCGAATCTTTCAGCCCGCAACAATTTTCATGACATAACTTGATTTAAATGTATCTCTTGGATTTACTTAGATAATGAAGTTTTAGATTTTACTTTTAGGATCTTCAATAAAGAAAATATGAACTATTTATGATGACAAAATAAATGGATCATATTCTAATTTTTCACCAGTGTGTATCAAATAGAAAATAAATGGAAATTCTATTTTGCCTTATTCTTCTTTGAGCTCGTCTTAAATAGGTGGGAGGTAAAAGATTGAGAGTTACAAGGGCAAAAGTACAAGTGTATTCTACATTCATATGTGCATCAATATATGTAGAACTTAAATGTTATGTAATAGATCTTATTTTTATCCTGCCAAATAATTTTTAGGAGTCATTATAAATCCACAAACCGCCTTCTCCTTAACATAGATATTATAGTGATTTAATTATATTTTTTTTTTCATAATTTATGGGCACTGGTGCAAATCCTAAATAAATTGACACATGTTGGCATAAGTGAGGATTTGAGACTTCTAGGTGTATGTTTTATAAATTGATTTCATAAGAATTTTCTAAATAAAATGGGTTATTTTATGTATATATTTTAATAATTTTTAAGCCCCAAAAAGATTTATATGAATTTTACACTAAAAATTAATTAAATTATATAATTATATTAATATTATATTATTAATTTATTATAAAACATCTTTCTCTATTACATAAATTTATTAAATCTCTTTATCCCCTTAGTCCTGCTAATAGTGAATTAAAAAATAAATTTAAGAGAAAAAGCGAAGAGAAGAAAATAAAATCTATGATGTGGACGCTATGAAGCGATTTTCATCAGTCGATTCTGTTGGGAGATTTGCTCGTGTCATTATAAGAAACCATCATCCTATTTCTAATTTTAATAATTTTATAATTTTAAAATTTTTCTGTTCTAATTTATTTTTTCGTTACAAAAAATGAGAATAATTTTATATTAGTAGAAGTTTCATCTTGTAACTTTTTATATATTATAGAAATTGAGATTATGAACGTTATTTGTATTTATTTGAGATTTTTTGTTGGGTGATTTAAAAAAAATATTAATTTTCACCCATTCAAAATTTTATTTTGACATATAAAAATAAAGTTTTAGTTTAATTAAAGCTTCAAATTGTTGTTATATATGATCATGATAATTTGGTTAATTTATGAAAATATAAATTTATGCACATTAGAGTTTTCTATAGCCTACCGTTAGGACATTTTGACACTTTTGGCTCAATTATGCTTTATTTACTGTAATGCATTGATAATAAATATGGATATATTACTATTACTGTTATAATATTATAGTAATAATATATATGTGTAAAAGACAAGTAAAGGTTGGTTGACTAGTTGGTTGAAGGTTGATTAGCTTATACAGGATAGTGGGTTGATGAGCTTTCATTTACATACTATCATTTGGTATTATCCTCTACTGATTAAGAGTTATAAAGATATATTAATATGCCAATGGGAAAAGAGTGATTACTATTTTTGCTGATCTAATGGTTATCGATTATTAATTACTTATTACTAAAAAATATTATAATAACCAAAATATTTTTTCTTATTTAGTGTGCTACTAAAATACATGTTATTGAGACATTGTTCCTATTACTATACAGATTTATTATTATTATACTAATTTATAATTATTACATTTCTTAATGCTCTTTCAACTCTAGTGTTATTGTTACTATTACCGATATAAATATTGATATTATTTGATATTATTAATTCATTATACTGATATTAAGTCTTTATTGATGTTTTGATTTTTACAGCTTTATTTCTTGTCACGACCCGGCCTGGCTAGCCCAATGATAATGGGGTAGGAACTATCGGTCGTACGGATAACACATATAAAACATAATCAAATTCATTAAAACATTAATGTCAGAACATCAACATCATCCAAAAATGAAAGAGCCACTAATAACATTAATCAAAAAGTGTTCCAAACCATTTCTTCTCACACAACTACTAAAACATAAAACCACAATTACATAAACTCCAAATCACTGTTCATACACAGGTACAACTATAGAACTCAAACTCAACAGAGAACATAAAAAGAAACCTTTCTTTCTGAGGTCCTCTCAGACAGTACGTGTACTGCCGTCTCGTAGCCATCACTCCTTAATAGTTTCTCCTTAAAAACATTTCCAAACATAGGATGAGCCAACGCTCAACAGGTAACATGTATTAATCTCAAATTCATGACTTAAATAAAAATAAAACAATTATATGAAATTTTCATTTAGAAACTTTGAGAAACTAAAATCAAACATTGATATGCATAAACTGGATAGCCTTTTCATACAAGATTTCCTTAATTATTTTCTTAAAGATTTTTATTTTTCATAAACTTTTTCTTTCATCAACTTTTTTTTTCTTCTTAACCTTTCATTTGTATACATAAAATACTTAATCATAACTTATACACTCGTCTCAAAAGTACCCATTTTTGTGCTGATCAGGTACACAGTCTTTTGGTCATTTCCTTTACCATCTGGCTCTGAAGAATCCCATTACCATTTGGCTTTTGTAAGCCCCTTTACCATTATCATTTTTGGCATTTCCAGATCAACATGCACATGCAATTATAATAGATTTTATAAGGCTTAAGTTATTCCAAATTTTGTATGTGTTCGTTCAATTTGTTTCATGCATAATTGTTTTTCAGGTTTATCTAAAATTCAAGTATGAGACAGTAAGCAATTATAAATTCTTTCTTATGTACTAACATAAATCAAACTTAATATATAAAAGTTGCATGGAAAAGAACATTTATTAGCTGAACATGGTTTACTTAACATAAAAAAAATTGAAATAATTTAGAGACATGAATTTAATTTAAATACAAGTACCTACCTCTCTTAAGCACAGTATGTCGCTTCGACAAAGTTCTTTCACCTTACATCTTAACAATCTCAACCTAAAAAAATTTACAAAAGAGACGTGTCACATAATTCAATCTTCATTAAGGCTGAATCTAAGTCCTAAGCCTAAACCCATCATTTTCCCTTTAATTATTTCTTACAACATTTAATGAATTTTAAATAATTTAATCTTAATTTTCAGATTTAATTAAATTCTAATTTTTGAAAAATCACAAATCTTCAATTTCACAAAATATTTCTCCAAAATTAATCCTTAAAATATATTTATAATTATATTAAAATTTTTGGATTAAAATAATTATCGAAATTATAAAAAAAAAATTTTCATCAAAAATCCAATTTCATGTTTTAAAAACATTCCTAATGTTCTTAGGAATAACATTTTTAAAAGCACTTAATAGGAATTAAGTTTTTTAACAAAAAGCTCTAATTTCTTTTTCTCCAAAAATTCCTCCAATTTCATTGATTTTGCCGTTAAAATTATCCTCTAATCCCTCCTTAAAGATTTTGCAAAGAAAATTCGAAAGAAAAAGAAAATCCTATAAAACCCTAGTAACTTCGTTTCCAAAAATCTTGAGATCTACAAAGATTTGTTTTAAAATAATCATACCTGAAGACTCCTTTTATCATCCTCTCCGATTTGGACTAATTTTCTCGCCATAAGAAAATCGCCGGAGAGAAGCCCGTCGCCCCCAAGCCGTCCGCCCATCCGCCCCCTTTGTCTGCTCAGTTCGGGTGTTGTGCGAAAGAATGAGAGGGGGAGGGGTTCAGTGAGTTTAATAAGAAGATGGATTAATGCCTAAAGATCATTATGCCCTCACTTAAGTGAATTTGTCTTTTTATTCATATAGGGGTAAATCCGGTATTATGAAACTTTCAAATTTTATAATTTCCAAAATACATATAATTTAAGATAAGTCCTATATATCAAAACGATCAGAATTTTGCATAGGATTTTCTAAAATTATTGTTATCAAATTTTGTTAACTTTGAAATTTTCACTTAAGTCTCGTCACGACGCATCGAAAAGCATGTGACGACCTACAAATATCATTTTCGGGTTTTATAATTCTCCCCTCCTAATAAAAATTTTGTCCTCGAAATTTAAAAATAATACTAAACAATAAAGCCATACCTTAGCCAAACAAATGAGGGTGATTCTCTCTCATTTCTGACTCATTCTCCCAGGTGGCATCCTTCTCTGAAATTTGCTTCCAAAGTACCTTAACATAAGGAATCATTCTTCTCCTCAACTGCTTAACATCATAATCAAGGATTTTCTCTGGTTCATTTATAAAGGTCAAATCCGGTTGAATATCTACCACTTTAGTACTAATCCTCAGAGCCTCATCTGAAATATATTTCCTTAAAGATGAAATATGAAACACATTATGCACTCCACTCACGTGTACTGGTAGAATCAACCTATAAGCCACCTTTCCAATCCTTTCTGAAATCTCAAAAGGACATACATATATTGGACTTAGCTTTCCCACTTTGCCAAATCTCTTCACTCCCTTCATTGGACTGACTTTAAGAAACATAAACTCTCCCACATCAAACTCAACTGGTTGATGTTTGGCATCATAGTATTTATTCTGTCTATCCTGCACTGCCCTCAATCTACCTGGGATCAATCTGATCTTTTCTGTAGCATCATCAACCAAATTAGCACCAATAATCTTCCTCTTTAATATTGAGCTGATGATACCCTAACCTCAAATCAATCTTGGAAAACACTAAAGCTTCTTCCAACTGATTAGATAAATCATCTATCCTTAGGAGAGGATAATTATTCTTCACTGTTAACTTGTTCAGCTCTCTATAATCTATACAGAGTCTTAGGCTTCCATCTTTCTTTTTCACAGAAAGAACAGGAGCACCCCAAGGGGAGGTACTAGGCCTGATGAAACCCTTCTCAAGCAACTCTTGCAGTTGCTCCTTCAACTCCTTAAGCTCCTTAATTGCATTCTGTAAGGAGCCTTAGCAATAGGTTCAGCTCCTGCCACTAACTCAATAGAGAAATATATTTCTCTACTTGGAGGTAAACCATGTAGATCGTCTAAAAATACTTCTGGAAATTTCCAAATAATTGGGATGTCCTTCAGCTCTCTTTCTTCCTTCTTTTCTTCCTTAACATAGGCCAATAAGCCTTCATATCTTTTTCTTAACATCTAAAAAGCCTTCAAGGATGACACAATTACTATAGTTACCCCTTTATCCCCTTGAAATTTGAATTTCTCCTCTCCTTACATACAAAACTTAACCTCCTTTTTGTTACAATCTATAGTCACAAAATGGAACGATAAACAATCCATGCCTAAGATTGCATCAAATTCAGATAGAGGCAATATAATCAGATCTACATTTAAGCTCTTATCACAAATCCTCAAATCCACTTGACATCTCTGCTTAGCTTCCATATGATTTCCATTAGGCATCAAAACTAACAGTAATTTAATCATAACTATAGGAAGCAAACTTGCAAATCTTAACTCTTCTGAAATAAAGGAGTGCGACGCTCTAGTATCAAACAGAATTCTAACAGGTCTATTGTACATAAGGATTATCCCTAAACATAAAGAGTTACATAATTCATTTATAAAATATGCTATTCATTATTTCATATCTTTTCATTGCTCATTCATAAAAAAAATTTTATTCATTGTAATTAATTAAATTACACACCTATAACCACATCATGAGACCCCTTAGCTTCTTGCTGGGACAATCCATAGACTCGAGGCTGAATATTCTGACGAGTTTGACCTTAAGAATGCACAGAAGCTGTAGACTCCACCGCTCTTGGTCTATCAGTATTCCTCTGAGTATTGTTGTTTGACCCTACCTCTGAAGCAGATCTCTATCCCAAAAGAGGGCAAGACTTCTCCATATGTCCAGGCTGATGGCACCAGTAACAAGTATTAGTGCATGAGAGGCACTCTCCCTTATGCATTCACCCACACTTACTACACAAAGTAACAGTTGAAGCACTGCTGTCAGAACTACTAGATCTGGACTTCTTCTAAGTAGAAACCTCTAACTGAGAAGACTGAGCAAATTGGGAGGGCTTTGACCTGCTCTCTATCTTCCTTTTCTAAAAATCCCTTCTCTTCTGAGTTGCTTACATGTCCATCTCAATCCTTCTGGCTCTTTCCACTAAAATAGAGTATTCCTCAATTCCAAAAGGAATGAGAGGCTGCCTTATCACATCCTTTAATCCATTTAGAAAGTGGTGGCATTTCTCTCCAACATCAAGTATCAGGTGTGGGGCATACCTGGACAACATTGTGAACTTTGCCTCGTACTGAGAAATAGATCAATCTCCCTGAAACAATCTGTTGAACTTGTCCTACATCTATCTCCTAGTTGACATAGGCACATATCAGCCTCTGAATACATTTACAAACTCCATCCAAGTGACTTGGCTACTTGATCTTCCTCCAAATGTCTGTTGCAACTAACTCCACCATCTTTCAGCCTCGCCATCAAAAGCATATGCAGCCAGTGTCACTCTCCTATCCTCTGGGAAAGACATGCCCTCCAATATCTTCTTGATCCGCATCAGCCAATTCTCAGCCTTTATAGGTCCGCCACTGGAAAACAACGGAGGCTTCATATCCTGAAATAGTTTTAAGTTCTTATCTATAGGTCGGCTTCCACTTCCACTGCCACTGCTCTGATTTTGGGAGGTCTTTATCATCTGAGTCATCACTTTCATCATCTGAGCAAATGACTCCATAGTATTATTTCTTTGGAGTTCTGCTACTTCTGGTAGCTCTCTCCCTTCCTCCATATCAATGCCATCAGTGACATTCTACTCAGGATCCATATTCCTGAGATAAAACACATAAATCATAAGATAAAAAATTCATAAATTTAGACTATCTAAAATATTCTAAGACTCATTCAATCATCCTATAGGCTCTTTCATTGATCATTACTAAACCCTTTTCTCTAATACCACTCTTGTCACGACCTGGCCTGACTAGCCCGATAATAACGGGGCAGGAATAGCCGATCGTATGTATAACACATATAAAACAAAATCAAATTCATTAAAACTTTAATGTCAGTACATCAACATCATACAAAAATGAAAGAGCCATTAATAACATCAATCATAAGTGTTCCAAATCATTTCTTCTCATATAACTACTAAAACATAAAACCATAATTACATAAAATCCAAATCAATGTTCACACATAGGTACAACTATAAAACTCAAACTCAACAGAGAACATAAAAATGAATCTTTTTTCCTAAGGTCCTCTATGATGGTACGTATACTGCCGTCTCATAGCCATCGCTCCTTAACAATTTCTCCTAAAAAATATTTTCAAACGTAGGATGAGCCAACGCTCAGCATGTAATATGTAGTCATCTCAAATTCATGACTTACATAAAAATAAAAAAATTATATGAAATTTTCATTTAGAAACTTTGAGAAACTAAAATCAAATATTGATATGCATAAACTGAAAAGCCTTTTCATATAAGATTTCTTTAATTATTTACATAAAGATTTTTATTTTTCATAAACTTTTCCTTTCATCAGCTTTTCTTTTCTTTTTAACCTTTCATTTGTATACATAAAATACTTAATTACAACTTATACACCCATCCTGGAAGTACCAATTTTTGTACTGATCAGGTACACTGTCTTTTGACCATTTTCTTTACCATTGGGCTCTGAAGAACCTCATTACCATTTGGCTTTTGTAAGCCCCTTTACCATTACCATTTTTGGCACTTTCGGATCAACATGCACATGCAATTATAATAGATCTTATAGGGCTTAAGTTATTCCAAATTTTGTATGTATTCGTTCAATTTGTTTCATGCATAATTATTTTTCAGGTTTATCTAGAATTCAAGTATGAGATAGTAAGCAATTATAAAGTCTTTCTTGTGTAATAATATAAATCAAACTTAACTTATAAAAGTTGCATGGAAAAGAACATTTATAAGCTGAACATGGTTTACTTAACATAAAAAAATTGAAATAATATAGAGACATGAATTTGATTTAAATACAAGTACCTACCTCTCTTAAACACAATATATCGCTTTGACAAAGTTCTTTCACCTTACACCTTAACGATCACAACCTAAGAAATTTATAAAAGATACGTGTCACATAATTCAATCTTTATTAAGGCTGAATCTAAGTCCTAAGCCTAAACCCTTCATTTTCCCTTTAATTATTTCTTACAATATTTAATGAATTTTAAATAATTTAATCTTAATTTTTGGATTTAATTAAATCCTAATTTTTGGAAAATCATAAATCTTCAATTTCATCAAAATATTGCTCCAAAATTAATCCTTAACATATATTTATAATTATATTAAAATTTTTGGATTAAAATAATTATGGAAATTATAAAAACAAAATTTTTCATCAAAAATCCAATTTCATGTTTTAAAAGCATTACTAATATTCTTAGGAATAACTTTTCTAAAAGCACTCAATAGGAGTTAAATTTTTTTAACAAAAAGCCCTAATTTATTTTTCTCCAAAAATTCCTCCAATTTCATTGATTTTACCTTTAAAATGATCCTCTAATCCCTTCTTAAAGATTTCACAAAGAAAATTTGAAAGAAAAAAAATGCTATAAAACCCTAGAAACTTCGTCTCAAAAAATTTTGAGATCTAGAAAGATTTGTTTTAAAATAATCATACCTGAAGACTCCTTTCATCGTCCTATTTGATTTGGACTAATTTTCTCACCGGAAGAGAGTCGCCGAAGAGAAGCCCGTCGTCCCCAAGCCGTCCACCCTTCCGCCCCTTTGTCCGCACGATTTGGGTGTTGTGCGAAAGAATGAGAGGGGGAGGGGTTCGGTGAGTGTAATAAGAAGATGGGTTAATGCCTAAAGACTATTATGCCCTCACTTAAGTGAATTTGTCTTTTTATTCACATAGGGGTAAAATCGGTATTATGAAACTTCTGAATTTTATAATTTTCAAAATATACATAATTTAATATAAGTCCTATATATCAAAACGATCAAAATTTTTGCGTAGTTTTTTTTTAAATTATTTCTATCAAATTTCGTTAACTTTAAAAATTTCACTTAAGTCTCATCACAACTCATCGAAAAGCGTGCAATGACCTACGAATGTTATTTTTGGGTTTTACAATACTATTCCTTTATTGATTGGTAGTACTGATATAATGATTGCTTTATTGATTAGACATCCATACTAATTTATTGGTTTCTCTATCATACTATTTTATTGGTTTTTGTATTATATTATTTTATTGGATACATACTTTATGCTATTGTATATGCTTTTTTATTATTTTTGCATTGATTCATGATCATATGACTGCTACTGTTATAATTTAACTAATAATATTCATATTGCACATTTATCATTCTTTAAGTTCAGTTGTATAATTTAGTTAATTAGTGGGCTCTTGAGTTATTTATATGTGATTAAATAAGTTCAAGTTAGTGCAAGAGAGTAAGAGTTTAAATTGATCAATATCTTTCAAGTTGTATTTCTTTTATATTTTAGTTATTCTTTTATACACATGAATAAAAAGATATATTTTGATTAAATGATTTCTAAATATTATATATAATTTATTTTTTGGGTCAATAGATATAGATGTGTATTGATACTTTGAATTATAAATTTTATTTATGTTGTTTATTATTGATAGATGAAATTGGATAGTTTTGATTATTATATAATAAAATATAAAGGAAGGAATTCTTTTAAATTAGATTTTAGGGTGTGGCAATTGGTATCAAAATAATGTTGTTGGAAGAATTAATTATTATTAAAGCTATAGGAATTGATTATAAATTAGGTTGATTGAGTATATTAAGGTACATTATTTTACATATATAATTGCTTGCATGTGTATATTATTCAAATCATATTAAACCATGGAGGTGAATAGTTGAATGGATATGCCAAAATTAAAATATACCAAATGATCAAAAAGTTTCGCTCTAGTGCCATTTATGTACTTGGCCACTATAACAATATAGGTAATGGAAGATACGTAGAGTAAGTCAATTGGGAACAAAAAAAAAAAGAGCTGAAGTTTCCATTGCTCAAAGGAGCTATATGACCTCATGTTGTAGAAGACTACTAACTAAGGATTAAAAGATCTTTAACAGAATATAGTGTCCGAAGAGCCAGAAGGTACCATTAGATGTGTTCCTATTTGAAGGACAAATAAAGAGATGGTGGGTTGGAAGGTAAAGAGAAAAATTTTAGGGGAAGACTAATGTTGAGATCACTTGGGATGAGTTTACTATAAAGTTTAGGTTGTGGTTTGTACCTAAGGGTACCAATTTGGGTCAACGAGTCAGGTTCGGGTCAAACCCAACTTGACCAGACCTTAAATGGGTCGATACTAACCCAACATGGTTTTGCAAATGAGTCGTGATTGTCAATCGAACCATACCTGTATGAGTTACTAGGATGACGACAATCTTTGGCTCTCCAACAAACTGACAGCAGCATCTCAGGTGGGATGGTGGCAGTGGTAATGGTAGCTCATGAGCAGGACAATAATGATAGTGACAGTTTGAGAGCAGGATGACAACAACACTCTTTATCTCTTTGGTCTTCGCTCATTCATTGGCTTCAATGATAATAATAGCATGGGTGGGAGCCACAAGACGATAATAGCAAGCTAGCATCGATAAAGACCCTGAGCGATGGCTATGATGAGACTGAGTGATGAGAGAAGTCACATGACATGGCCCTGAGTGATGATTACGATGCAACCCTGAGTGACGAGATAAACGGGTCAATTCAAGTTGAACCATAAGTTTTTGGGTTAACCCTAACTCAACCCTTTTTGAAATGGGATAGAAATCTGAACTCATACCTTACCTGTTTCACATACGGGTTGACCCAAACATGTAATTTATTAGGTCGGGTTTGGGTCATGTTTTGAATCGTGTCAATTTTTGACACCCTTATTTGTACCTCCCTCAGCTTGATGATATGTGTAGGAAGCTTTTATCAAGTTAGAGCAGGGATGCAAGACATAGATATAGTATGAAGCTAGATATGCTCCCCATTTGATCCCTGCTGATAAAAAAAGTGCTACATATTTTTATATGAATTGAACAGGGTGTTAAGACATTCATTAGTGCCTCTACGAATTTGGGAATTTCTTGAGTTGGTGGAGTGAGCCAGATTGATAAAGATTGATTTGGTGGTACCGACATCCAAGCATGATGAGAGCTTTAGGTGTAATGCTAATAGGAAGATCAGAGATGAATAAGCAGGGATAGAGATAGTGCCAAAAATAAGAAAAGCATAGACGGTAATTCCTCGATAACATCTATTGAAAGCTATAGTAAATTATTCATTATGAAAAGAAGCATGGAGATTAATTGTATCTTTTGACAGGGTAATATTTTTTATGTGGACAGCAAATACACAAGTCAATGAATTGTCCACAGAGAGGAATAATTGATTTAAGTGTAAGGCAGTTTAGGCAGACAAAAGGATAGGGAACCATAGGAGCAAGAGCATATAGTGAAAGATCAATTAATAGGGAGGATAACAAGTTAGAGAGAGACTATTGCACCACGATCAATTGCACCTACTCTAGTGTTACCATATGTATAACTTGCAATATCTTGGAAACTAATAAAAACTTGAAAGTTCTACTAGTAAGAAGTTTATTTAAAGGATTGAATGACATAATATATCATAAATAATTAAATGGCTTGTGATAGAATGAATTATATGACTGTATAATTTTTTGATGAGTTTTGATTTGAGTTTGATTTGATTTAAGTTTTAATTGTACAAATTTGATTAATATCAATTTAATGATCAAATCCTTAAGGTAAATGTCAGGGATAATATTTTTTTAAGGTGGATAGATTATAAAGAGTTATTAATGTGACGCTGGGAAAAAAGTGATTACTTTATTTATTGAGCTAATAGTTATCGATTATCGATTATTAATTACTAAAAAATACAATAATAGCCAGAACTTCTTACTTATTTAGTGTGATACTAAAATGTCTGATATTGAGGAAATATTACTATTATTGTATTGATTTATTATTACTGTATTATTTTATTATTCATATAAATGGGTTGTTATCGTTACTATTATCGATATAGGCATCGATATTTTTGATACTACTGTTTACTATATTGATATTAAGCATGTGATATATTGAGTATGTAATATACTGATTTGATTCTAATATAGAATACCATGATAGTTTATGTATAATCTTATATGATTTTATTGTATTGATATAATTTTGACAGTCTTCACTAATGCTTTAATTTTACTACTTTATATGATTCTTGTACTGATTAATAATATTGATACAATGAATATTTTATTGATTTGATACCCATACTAATTTATTGATTTCTCCACTATACTATTTTACTAGCTTTTATAATGTATTATTTTTATTGGATACAGGCTCTACTACTACTATATGTGTATTCTATTATTTATATATTTATTTATGATCATATGACTACTACTGTTATAATTTGACTATTGACCTTCATATTGCTCCTTTGTCATTCTTTGAGTTTAGTTGTATGATTTGGTTACTTGGTGGGCTTTTGAGCTCATTATATGTGATTAAATAATTTCAAGTCATAACAAGAGAACAGGAGTGTAAGATTAATCAAGATCCTTTAAGTTCTCTCATTTTTTAGTTATTCTTTTGCACTCATGAATGGAAAGATATGTTTGATTATATGATTCTTTAGTATTATATATGATTTATTTTTTGGTCAATTGATATAGATGTGTTTTGACATTTTGAATTATAAAATTTAATTCTATAATTTATTACTAATAGATAAAACTAGATAATTTTGGTTATTGTATAATAAAAGATAAAAGAAAGAATTCTTCTATATTAGATTTTAGGGCGTGATAATTAGAATTTGAGAAATATTATTAGAAGAATTAATTATTATCAGAGCTATAGGAATTGATTGTAAACTAGGTAGATTGAATAAATTAAGGTGCATTATTTTATATATATAATTGATTACATGTGCATATTATTTAGATCATATTAATCTGTGTAGGTGAACAGTTGAATGGATCCGCTAGAATCAAATATACCAAATGAGCAACACAATGTGGCTCTAGTGCCATTTACATACTTGGCCACTATTATAATATAAATAATAGGGGATGCACATAGTAAGTTAGTTAGGAGCAAAGAAAAAGAGGGAGATTAGCATTTGCTGATATTTTAGAAGCTGAAGCCTGCATTACCCAAAGAAGCAATAGAACCTCAGGATGTAGAGGACTGATTACTAAGGATATAAAATATTTTTAATAGCATGTAATATTCTAAGAGCCAGAAGGTACCATTAGCTATATTCTTATTTGAAGGATAGATATAGAGATGGCAGGTTAGATAATAGAAAGAGAAATTCTAAGAGAAGACTAATGTTGTGATCACTTGGTAAGAGTTTACTATAGTATTTAGGATGTGGTTTATACCTCCCTCGACCCAATAATAGATGTAGGAAGCTTTTATCAAGTTGGATCAATGATGCAAGAAAACGATGCAGTATAATAATGAGTTTTCTACACTAATAAGATATGCTCGCCATTTGATCCCTGATGCTAAAAAAAAGTGCAACAGATTTTTATAGGAATTGAATAGGGTGCTGAGACATCCATTAGTGCATCTACAGATTTAGGAATTTTGTGAGTTGGTCGAACCAACTAGATTAATAGAGAATTATTTGGCAGTAATAACATCAAGACATAATGAGAGCTCTAGGTATGATGTCAACAAGAGGACTAGAGATGAAGTAAGCAAGGGTGCTGGAAATTAGAAAAATATATATAGTAATTTTAGGGGCTCATAATTGATATCATCTACTAAAAGCTATAGTACATGTATTCATTATGGAAAGAGGCATGGAGGCCAGTGGTATCTTCTAATAGGGAAATATTTTTAATATGGACGACATAGGCACAAGGTAATGGATTCCCACAAAAAGGAAGAATTGATTTAAGAGTTGGATAGTCTAGGAAAATTAAACGATACAGAACTATAGAAGAAAGATCATATAGTGAAAGATCAAATAATACGACAGATGACAAAGCTATTAGTGGTAGTCAGAGGGAGATTTTTGCACGACGGTTGACTACACCTACTCAAATGTTGCCATGTGTATTTATAACTTGTAGTATCTTAAAGAATGATAATAACTTGAAATTTCTATTACTAAAAAATTATTTAAATGGTTGAATGACATAATAAATCATAAATAAATAAATGTTATGTGAAAAAATGAACTACATGACTGTATATTTTTTGATGAATTTTAATATGAGTTTTGATTGTATAGATTTGGTTTATATAAATTTTAAGCTAAAATCCTTAAATGTCAAGGAAATATCTATTTTTAAGGTGTGTAGATTATAATAGCCCATATTTTGATCCTACCAAATAAAAGTTTTAGGAGTCATTATAAGTCCAAATCATAAATCATTTTCACCATAACATAAATAGTGTATCATTTTAATTATGTTAATCTTTTGCATAATTTTTGAACATTGATGCAAATCCTTAAGAAATTGATAGTAATCAATACAAGTAGAGATTTTGAGACCTTTAGATATCCATTTTGTAAACAAGTTTTATAAAAAAAATTAAATAAAATGAATTATTTTATAGATATTTTTCAATAATTATTAAGGCACCAAAATGATTTATAAAAATTTAATATTGAAAATTGATTAAATTATATAATTATATTATTACTATATTATTACTTTACTATAAAATATCTTTCTCCATTACATAAGTTTATTAAATCCCTTTTTTCCCTTAGTCCTTTGGCTAACAGAGAAATAAAAAACAAATTTAAGTGAAAAAAGAAGAGAGAGAAAATATAATCTTGGATTTGAATGTCATGGAACAATTTTTGTTAGTCGATCTTATTGGAGATTTGCTCGTCTCATTATAAGGAACAACTATCCTATTTTTTTATTTCAATAATTTATGTTTTTAAGATTTCTCTGATCAAATTTGTATTTTTATTATAAAAAAATGAAGATAATTTTGTTTTGATAAAACTTTCACCGTTTAACATTCTATATGTTATAGAGATTGTGATTATGAACGTCTTAAGTATTTATTTAAAATTTTTGGTTAGGTGATTTTGAAAAAATTATAATTTTTGTCAATTTAAAAGTTTGTTTTGACATCTAAAAATAATAATTTTTTAATTAAAGGTTGAAAATGTTGTATATATGATCCCTAGTCGTTTGGTTAATTTTTGAAAAATATAAGTATTTGCTCAATATGATCTTTTGTTGCCTATCATTAGAATATTTTGACACTTTATGAATTATGACTAATTATGATTTATTTACTATAATGCATTGATAATGAATATGGATATATCATTATTACATATTATCATAATATATTAATAATAATAATGTGTGTGTGTAAAATATAAGATTGGTTGACCCATTTTTTGGAGATTGATTGACTTGTACAAGATTATAGACCGATGGGATTTTCTTTAAATATTATGATTTGATATTTTCTCTACTGATTCACATGATGCTGATTAGGAGTTATAAAAAGTTATTACTATATCAACCAACAAAGAGTGATGACTTTGTTTACCAAGCCAACAATTACTGACTGCCGGTTACTGATTACTGGAAAATATCATGATATATAGAACTTCTTACTTATTTAGTGCGCTACTTAAATGCATGTTGTTGAGGCAATATGCGTATAATTATATTAATTTATTATTACTGCTTAGCTATACTATTACTGTACTATTTTATTTCTCTTACTGCAGGACTATTATTATTACTGATATATACACCAATATTATGATATTATTGATTCATTGTGCTGATACTAAGTATGTGATATAATAAACGTGTAATATATTGATTTGATACAGATATAGAATACCTTGATAGCATGTATACACTCCTATATATTTTTACATTATTAAAATATTTTTAATAGTCATTATCGATGCTTTAGTTTTACCATTTTTATAATTTCTTTACTGATTGATAGTGCTGATATGATGACCAATTTATTGATTAGCCACTCATACTAGTTTATTGGTTATCCCACGATATTATTTTAATAGCTTTCATACTATACTATTTTACTGGCTATAATCTTTGCTTCTATTGCATATATGTTTTACTATTTATGCATCAATTCATGAACATATGATTACTGCTACTATGATTTAACTACTGACATACATGTTGCTCCTTTGTCATGCATTGAGTTCAATTACAGGATTTAGTTACTTGTTGGGCTGTTGAGCATATTATATGTGATTAAATAATTTTAGATAAGAGGAAGGGAGCAGGAGTGTGAGAATGATCAAGATTCTTCATGTTCTATTTCTTTTTTATTTTAGTTAGTAAACTTAGGAATTGAAGGATATATGTTGTGATTATATAAATCCTAAATATTATATATGATTTATTTTTATGTCAATGGATATAGATATGCATTGATGTTTTGCATTAAATAATTTATTTCCATTATTTATTATTGATACATGAAATATATAACTCAAGTTGTTGCATAGTAAAAGATAATACTTCCAAATTAGATTTTGGGGTGTGACATGTTAAACAGTGATTTTATGATTTTATTTCAATTTCATTTTATTATGAACTAAAATTATATTATTTGGATTTTGGTGTTGACCTGCTAAGTTTATATTCATTATATTGTCTATTACATTTCAAGAAAAGGAAAAAGCCCTGCTGAGTAGGTAGGTTAGATAGAGAGAGCAGGAAAGCAGGCTAGCTGGTATTTAGAATTTTTTTTTATAATTTTATAGTTAAGATTTCATTAAGTTTTATTAGAAATAATGCAATTTAGATTATTATAATTAATTATTTTGGAAAGAAAAGTTATTATTTCCACACTCTGAATGTTATTTCTTATATTCTTGATGATTAGTTGGCTCTATATGTATTTAGTTGAAAAAAAAAAGACTTAGAAATATATGAAAATAGGTTCAAATTCCTCCTTCAAGCCTTAGGGCATTATAGAGAGGTATCAAAATAGTGATTAGGAGGAATTGAATCAGTACTAATGCCCTTAAGAAAAAAAATCGTCATGATATACAGGAGAGCGTAAAGTCTTTATCTTGAATTCTACATTATTAATGAATTGAGTATGTAATTAAACCTCTTTTTATTTTGAATAGTTAAAGTGTTACTATAAATGGACCCTGAAGACCTTGAAGTAGCTAACAGATAAACTTTTAGAGCTTTCATGATACAAAGCACATCAGAAGTTGTGGCACCCAATTTGATAATACATTTTATGGGTCTGGTATCACAATTAATGGGAGAGGCGTAGTGTAGGATGTTAATTGTAAAAGGAGATGAGATAGATTATCATTTGTAGTTCTTCTTGCAACTAAAACCTCCTCGTTTTCAAGGGGTTGTAGATCCTTATGTTGTCTATTGAGACTTGAGAAATAATTTGATGGAATATAATGTGCTAAAGGTAGGAAGGTTTCTTTAGCAGTGTTCTCCTTCTAGAAGGAGAAGCTAAGAGCTAGTGGGTAGGATAGCATAGAGAGAAGTTTCAAGATAGCGCGAATGCTAATATCTCTTGGAAGGAGTTTGTGGAAACATTTAGAGATTGGTTTGTTCCACCCTCTATGAGGTAGCAGATAAAGGAGTAGTTCTTAAGGCTGGTCCAGGGGAGTAAATCAATAAAGTACTATGAATTGGAGTTGCACCCTTGCCTCGGTATATTCCTCGGTATAGTCCTTAGCTAGTTAGCACACTAGATGAGAAATGTTATCATTTTCTTAGATGATTGAGGGATAGTATTAGGCATCCACTAGTATCATTTCATATCTTAGACTTTTCTAGGTTAGTAGAATAGGCTGGATTGATAGAAAATGATTGGCAGCAGCACAATAGCAGTGGGATATAAATTGAGATGATTTGGAGGGGATCCCCTTAGGAGTGAACATAGTGGAAAGCGACCCAAGTTTGGTAGCAGTGGAGTGTCTAAGAAAAAGACTCATGTAGTTTCTATAAGTTCAAGTGAATCTTTATCTATGAGTAATGTTCCTTCGCAATTATTATGATGGTAAAAGACGTGGTGATAGATGCTATAAGTATATTGGTCAGTGTTTTCATTGTCGCCATAGTTTTCAAGGAGTGGGTCGGAGGGTAGATTTGAAGCTAGAAATGGTCCGAGGCAACCTTCAATAGTTACTCCTTATAAAACTATCAATGAAGGGTCAACAACACATAGTGAGAGTAGGTTTAGTGGGACGCCATCAAGAGAGCTAAGAGAATCTACAAACATCAATAGTATCATTCTAGTTCAGCCCATAGTTTATAAATTGACTGAGCAAGAGGTGAAGGAAGATCCATACATGGTAACAACTATAGTTTTATTTTAGAAAAGTCTTATAGCATTCTTTATTATTTTGGTGTTATTAATTTTTATGTCTGTGTGTTTTCTAGGTAATCTAGTTTTCCTTCTCTTTCATTATGTCCTGAATTATCTATTGTGTTGCCTATAGAGGAATTGGTATGTGTAAATAAAGTCCGTATGAATGAGCTTAAGATTTTTGTTAGGAAGCAAACAGCATCCTAAATTATATTACCTTTGAAAGAGTTTGACATTATAGTTGGGATGGATTCATTAAGTAAATATGAAGCTTGGGTTGACTATAGTAAAAAGAGGGTAAGTTTGTGTGCAAATGGGGAGGTGTTTTTTTTTATGGGCATGAAAAGTACTAAGATGTTTCTTATTTTTGTACTCAAAGTGGAAAAAGTTTAATGAAAAGGGAACTCTATATTCTTGGCCTATGTGAGAGATTTAAATAAGTTAATATAAGATATTGACAATATTTCGAAGGTGAAGGATTTCCTTGATGTCATTCCCAAGGAGTTATCTGAGTTACCTCCAGAGAGAGATATAGTGTTTTATATTAAAAGTGGTGCTAGGTACAGCTTCGATAGTGAAATCACCTTATAAAATGGCACCAAGGGAATTACATGTGTTAAAAATTCAATTTCAAGAGATATTAGAGAAATAATTTATCAGGATGAGTGGGTTACTATGAGGAGCTCTTATATTATTTGTGAAGGAAAAGGATGGATTTCTCATAATATGCATTAATTATTAAGAGTTGAATAAGGTGACTATAAAGAGTAAATATCTATTATCAATGATAAATGATTTGTTTGATCAACTGAAAGGTGCAACTATCTTTTCAAAGATTAATCTTAGATCAGGCTATCATCAATTGAAGGTGAAGAACAAAGTTGTTGCAAAGATAGTATTTAGTACTTGGTATGTGCAGTATGTGTTTCTTGTGATGTCATTCGGTGTGATGATTGCATCATCAGTCTTTATGGACATGATGCATAGGGTATTCAAGAAGTATTTAAATGAAGTTGTTATTATGCTCATTAATGATATTTTGGTGTATTCAAATTCTAATACAAAGCATATAGTGCATCTACGATTAATAATAAAAACATTAAATCAACAGAGATAATATGTTAAATTTTTGAAATGTGAGTTCTGGCTGACTTCCATATTATTTATGGGGCATGTGGTGAGTTAAAAGGATATTTTTGTAAACCCTCAAAAAGTACACGCTGTGGTAGATTGGTCGAGGCCAATATTAGTTATTGAGGTTTATATTTATCTAGCATGATGAGATATTATTGGAAGTTTATAAAGGGGTTCTTGCAGATTGTTATCCCTTTGATGAGACTAACTCAAAATCCGTACCATTTGATTGGACATCAGAATATAAAGAGTGTTTCTTGAGGTTGAAAGGGTGTCTGGTATCAGCTCCTATATTGGTGATTATATTAGGAATGGAAGCGTTTCAAATTTACAGTGATGCTTATTTGAAGGATTTGGGATGTGTGCTTCAACATAATGGAATAATAGTGGCTTGTGCTTCTTAGTTATTGAAGCAACATGAGAAGAATTATATATCAAACTCATGATTTGGAACTTACATCTATTGTATTTGCATTAAAAATTTGGTATCATTATATATATGGTGTTCGATGTGAGATCTATTATGATCACTACAGTTTAAAAGATATCTTTGCCTATAAGGAATTGAATTTGAGACAAAGACGATGGTTGGAGCTAATTAAGGATTATGATATAAACATTATTTTTCAATTGAGGAAAGTGAATATAATTTGTGATGCACTGTGTAGGAAGTCCTTAGGATCCACAATTAGTTTGATTACTTTTGAACAAGCTTTGATTTGACAATTGGAGATGTTAGAAATACAAGTGATAATTTCTTTAGAAACATCAAGAGGAGTACTTTCTCAGATGTTAGTGCAACCTTTATTACAAGATAGACATAAAGAAGCCTAAAAGAAGGATGAAGGATATTTAAAATATGTGGAGCAGATCTAGTTTGGAAAGAGGCTTCAATTATGGGTAGATGAGGAGGGTGTAATATTCATTGATAAGAGGTTATGGGTTCCTTCTAGTGATGGTCAAAGGAAGGAGATATTACATGATTCTCTTTATTCTAGATACACCATTCACCAGGCAATAATAAGATGTATCATGACCTAAAATGTATGTTTTGGTGGCCTAGAATGAAGCAAGAAGTGATGAAACATATCTCTAAATATGAAACATGTCAGAGGATAAAGGTTAAGAACCAATGACCTAGTGGTTTATTACAATTGTTACCTATTCCTAAGTGGATATGGGAAGAGATTACTATGGATTTGGCTATGAGTTTTTCTAGATTGAGGTAAGATCATGATGCAATATGGGTGATTATGGATAGACTAATGAAGTCTGCTCATTTCTTCCCAATAAGGCAAAATGATTCTATAAACAAGTTGGCTTAATAGTATGTGAAGGAGATCATCAGATAACATAGAATTTCTATGATTAATATTTTCTACAATGATGACAGGTTCACTTCAAGGTGTTGGAAGACTATTCAAGAAGGTTTGGGAACCTAGTTAAATTTTATTATAGCTTTTCATCCTCAAATAGATGGATAATCTGAGAGTAATTCAGATTTTAGAAGACATATCAAGATTTTGCATTTTTTTTATTTTGATTGAAGTTGGGATGATCACATTCCCTTTAGTGAGTTTGCTTATAATAACAGTTTCCAAGAAAGCATTAGCTTGGCTTCATATGAAGCTTTGTATGGGAGGAAGTATATAACTCCATTATCTTAGACTGAGGCAAGAGAAAGAAAATTAATAGGTTCCGAGCTAGTGGATAGTGCCATTGAAAAGATCAAACTAATTAAAAATAGATTGGAAGTAGCTCAAAATAGCTAAAATAAGTATTATTATCCTAAGCATAAGTCTGTTGAATTTTAAATTGGTGATTTTGTTTATTTGAAAGTTAACCAAATAAAAGGAGTAAGCTGATTTGGAGAGGATAGAAAGCTAAGCTCTCAATTCATTGGATTATTTGAGATGATTGGATGAATTGGAACGCCAGCTTATAGATTATTTCGATCTGATCACATGTTTGAGATCCACAATGTATTTCATGTATTGATGTTGAGGAAACTATTGAATGTAGAGCAAATATTCCCTGATACATAATTTGAAGTGCAACCCAATTTAACTTATAAGGAAGAATCTAAGTGTATTATGGCCTTTGATATTAAGCAGTTGATGAATAAGCAAATCCTGATGGTTAAAGTTTAATGGAAACACAACACATAAAGGGAAGCAACTTGGGAGAAATAAGTTGAAATGAAGCATTTATATCAGCACTTTTTTATTAAAATGTTGAGGATAATACTTTCTTTGAGGGAAGATTATAATATCTAGGATATAAAATCTACATAATTATCTGCTCCTAATTGTAATTTTAACTGATTTAATAGTTGTGAGTTTTGATTTCATTGAATGGTGTATGGAGGAATTAGGAAATATGGGCTTAGAAAGTGGAAAATCATAACTTAAAAATTTTCTTTATGAATATTGAGGCATTGAGGTTGGCACTCTGGTGCTATATTCTTGGGAAAAAGAGGAAAAAATGGGTATTGAAGAAAGTGGCGCAACCTGATGGTGTTGCAATAGTATTTGGGATAGAGTCTAGAAAATTTGGGAGAGTTTTGCTCGTGATGCTATGGCACCATAAGTGGCAGCACCTTGGTGTTTGACCAAATTATTACTTTTTTAAATAAAAATTTTTTAAATCCACTTCACAAACCCTTCAGCCCAGTTAGCTTGTCAAGGAATAAAGGAGAGGAGAAAGATGGAAAGAGAAGAAAAAAGAGGGGATTTGGAGCCTCAAATTTGATTTTCATTCGTTCGACCAATTAGGAAAATTATCAGGCTTGAGATAGGAACCTCATACCCTATTTTTGATTTAAATTCCAAAGTATATAATGACAGACACTATAGAAAAATCATCCATTATCAGCGAATTATCAATAATTTCTAGCATATTTTAATAATTTCTAAAAAAAAATTCATAATTTCAAAATAAGAAATAAAACTATTTGAAATAAACTAATAATATTAACTAATTTGAATTAATTATTTAAATATTTAAATATTTAAATAAAATGATTAAAAATTTAATATAATTATTATTTTTTTAATTTAATATCTTATTTTAATTAATATTAAATTTTATAGATTATTTTAATTAGTTAATAATTTAATAACTTATTTTTATTAATCATTAATTACATAATTTATTTTAATTAATTATTAATTTAATAACTTCTTTTAATTAATCATTAATTTAATAAATTATTTCAATTAATTATTAATTATATGTTAAATTTAAAAGAGTAATTTTTATAGCATATTTACTTTTCCAGCAAAGTAGTTGAGTGTTTAAAAATTTTTCTGTTCTAGTTCGAATCTCACCGGCATCACGTCACGGGTGGACGGGCATTGCTCAAGCAAGGCTTGCAGGTGGGCAAGGTTAGCTGGTGGCTACTGGTGAATTTTTTTATTTATATTATTCCGTAACCATTTTGTGCCGTAAAAATTTTTTGGCAGTTCTTTTCAGGCAGAAAATTATTTCTGATGACTTTTTTCACCGGATAATTTTTTCCATGCGAGTTTTACTAGAAAAAATTTTCCACTAGAACTAACAAATCCACCATAAAATAAACTATTTCTACTAGTAATAGGCAATTTTCCTATAGTGAGATATTATTTTTAAATTTTTTTATTATGTGTTGACCCTAAATTTTTCAAACCCTTAGTCAAAGGGGTTGACTTGGTTAAATTGACACAGCTAGGCCCTGAGACCCCTCCCATTTGGTTCCTTGGGTCAAATCAAATTTGTCAAGCCCAGACAAAGACCTTGGGTCAACCTGGTTGTCTAGGTCAACCTGGGTTTACCCAAATTGACCTAAACTCCTCTATTTGATTTCAAATCCAGTTTAGAGCTTCTCAAGCTCAATTCTCACTTTCATTGGACTCAATGGGTAAGACTCAACCCATTGGGTCCAGCCCTGTGCCCTGGGTCAACCTGGTTGACCCACTTAGCCTTTATGAGCCCAAATTGATTTTAATCCTAGCCCTTTTCTTGGACTCAACCCACCCCATTGGTCTTAATTGACTAGGTTGACCAAGTCAACCTTTGACTTGGTTAACCTAAGTCTTTTCTAGTTAAATTTTACCTAATTTAGCCAAATTGGGCCATTTAATGCATTCAAGTCAATACCTATTGCTCCTTGGACTCAAATCCCATGCTAATCAGGCAAAAAATCCCTTAATTGATCTTAGAACAAATCTAGGATGTTAATCCCTAGTCTTGGCCTATAAATATCATATTTAGGGTTCCAAGGAAGGGACTTTTGTTCTTGCTCTCTCTCCAAGCAAACTCAGCCCCTAAGATTTGGTTTGAGAGCTCCCACAACATTCCTCCACCCTTTCCAAGTCAAACGCGCTCGGTCAAAGCCGCTGATGGAGAGATCTTCGGTGACCCAAGGGTTTATAGCTTCCAAAGCATTTTTGCGTTCGATCTAGGCGCCGAGATCTCGCGATTTCTTCTACAAAAAGGAGTGTGGAAAGTCTACAAGTTCAACAAGCCATTAAATGAGTTAAACCATCTATTAGCCAAGGTGAAATCGTAAACCCTAGTTAGAAACACATATATTAAATTTGCTTTGTAATAAGCACATTTTAGGCCAAACAAATCATACCCCATGAATTCTCTTCATGTTTAGAACTTAGGTTTCAAATTTCATTCAATTTGGTGCATCCGATTATGAGAACAAGTCAAAATATCATTTAGGGCTTCAGGTTATGCTGTCTTCCTTAGGAGGATAATCTGGACTGTTGATCTCGTGATTAATGATTGAAATTTGGTCATTCCGTGGTCTCGTTCGGCCGCGGATCCGATCCCGCTATCCTTTATCCTGTCCAGCGAGATCCTGCCCGTTGGTTCAAAAACACGCTGGATCAAATGGCACTTAACCCCGCTGACGTGGTTAAGTCATTGCTGTGTCAATGATAATGATTGTCACGTCAGCGACAATGATTGTCGCAGTAATTTGGCAATGATTATTGGCGGCGTAATCATTGCGCTGCCACGCAATCATTAACCACGGACCGCGGGACCAATCCGATCATGCCACGTATGTCGCCGCTGTTATTTTTAATTCAAAATTAGTTTAATTTTTTTTAAATGTATTTTAAATTAGAAAACTTCAAAAAATCATATAAAATTCAATTTTGATCTAAAAAATATGTATAATATATCGAATTGTTTGCATTTTTGTCCTCTTTAATATAAAATTAATATCAATAAAAAATATTTTATATTCTTTAAAATAATGTTAAAAAAGTTTTTCTAATTATTTAATTATTATTATTATTATTATTATTATTATTATTATTATTATTATTATTATTATTATTATTATTATTATTATTATTATTATTATTATTATTATTATTATTATTATTATTATTATTATTATTATTATTATTGTTGTTGTTGTTATTATTATTATTATTATTATTATTCTTATTATTATTATTATTATTATTATTACTTTAATTATCATGATTATTTTTAATGATTATTATTTTGATAATTTGGTTACGATTATTATTATTATTATTCATAATTCAATTTTTTTTATTACAATTATTTTTATTTTTATTATTATTATTTGAGATATTTGTTTTAATAATATTATTTTTTTTCAATTTAATTTAAACTAATAATTATTTTTCTTAAATTATTTTAACTAATTAAATTATTTAAATTCCTAATTAATAAATAATTAATATTTGGTTTAAATATTTTCTAAATTCATAAGAATTATTATTTTATTAAATCATTTTAAAAACTAGAGATTATTTTCCATAATATAATTATTACTTAATAATTATTCTTTTATTTTAATTAATTATTTATTTTAATTAATTAATTATTTTAATATACTTAACTAATAAACTAATTTAAAAATCTAATACTTTTATTCAATTAAATTTTCATTATATTTTAAATTATTTTAAAAAATTTTAAAAATCTTATTTTTATTGTTTATTAAATAATAAAGATATATTTTTATCATTAAAGTGTTTTCTTTTATTAGTTATTTATACTTAAATATTTAATTACTTTTAAATTAAATTAGAATTAAATCTAATTAAACTTATTTTAAATTATGTTAAATTGCAGAGGTTCTAATATTTAATTTAATTTTATTTAATAATTATTTTTTTAATATTAATTATGTTAACCTATTTAAAAATGCTTTTTTAAATACTTTAAATTTTAAAAATTCATATTAAATTTATTTTAAAATAGATTTTGAAGTATAATACCTTAAATTTTTCAAAAAAAATATGTATTTTAATTTAAAAATACTTTCAGGTATCTAACCTTTATTTTTCTGTAAAACATCTATATTTTTTAATTACTTATCTTTTAAAATAATATTTAAATATTTAATATAATAAATATTTTGAAATTTAAAAATTATTTCATAAGTATTTTGAAATCATGCTTGGGGTGACTAATGGGTCCCCCATGGGTATGAACATTTAAATTGTTTTGAATTACATTACTTTCTAAAATTAATTTAATTAATATATGTATTTTGAAATATTTAAAGCTATATATAGTTAAATTAAGCTAATTTTTGGGGACCCACCACTTGGAATTTTAAACATAGGCTATATTCATGAATAGCATTCATGGGGGAAAGCATTAGTGGGTGGCTAAGTTTCAATCATTCACTAATCGCTTCGATAAGCGCACTTATCTTTCCTTTTATCATATTTTATATGTGTAGGATGCACGAGCACTTAGCCTAGCCCCTCCTAGATCCTAGAGTTTGGTGTGTTTACTATTTTTTATGCATTTCCTCTCATGTTATCCTAAGGGTTAGTCCAAAATTTATTTTAAACCTATTTAATGTAGTGACACCCTAAGGATAATAATTAAGGACTCGTCTAGCGAACTTAGAAAAATGCTAGGACCTAGGGTAGATCACCTATCAACATGAAAATTTATATACTTAAACTTAGTGACATCCTAAATCTCACAAAATTTTTTAGAAATTTTTAGGACCCTTTAGACTCCTTAATTAATAGACCCTAGTTTAACCTATTAATTAGGCCCTTGCAAATTCCAAAAATTGTAATAAATCCATTTTAAATTAAAAAATTCCCCATAATAACTCAAACTCTCCAAACATTAATCCTTAACCTTAGATAATTAGTTAACGTTTATTAAACTCTAATTTAAGCCTTAATTAAACTTTAATTAAAAATTACCCTTTTGCCTCTAATAATTTATTAAAAATTATTAAAAAAATTTAAATTTTGTCCAAACACTTGGAAACACTTTTTAGGTCATTTATAACCTTTGGGGGTGATTTCAATCAGTTTGGACTTGCTTAGGATTAAAACTCCCAAAATACCCCTAGTTAACCAATTTTTAATAATTCATTTAATTTCCTGAATCTTCTAAAATTCATAACTTTATTTAGAAAACTAAAAATCCAGCAAACTCAAAGCCTAACTACTCATTGTAAGCTCTAATATTTAACTAAAATGCTAGAACCCCCAAACATGGCCTATTTCTCGTAGTGACCTTTTGGACCCCCTCAGCCCAACACATAGGAGAATTCGGGACAATCCAAAATTGGCTAATGTAATTTAAACTTTCAAGATGACTACCCTAAGAATTAAAATGGACCCACAAACTAAATTAACCAAAATTGACCTCATCCCATTAATATTTAAACTTTAATTAAAGTTTCTTTTTCAGACCTCAACAAACTCCAACCTTAGGCAATTTCAACTAATTATCCTACATATGACCTATCCAAAGCCACACAAGTCTACCATACACATAGAATTGTTTGCTATGGCACCACTTCTAACTCTAGGATTAGGTCTAGTGTTTACTTTTTTTGTTTACTTGTTTTGCTTTCTTTTCTGCTTTCTATAATGTGATTGTATATGACACGTGTGAGTGTTTGGTTTGTTCTGGTTTGATTTGATGTGATTGTTGTGATATTTTATCATTAAATTTTTTACTTATGATGTGATGTGGATGTTAGAATTTTTATGGGCTAGGGACAACTTTATACTAATCTAGTCTTATGTAGGTAGTCACGCTCATGCATCACTAAAAAAAAGGGGGTCACTCATAATTAAATCTTTAAATACTAATATTATTTTATGCAGATGCTCCAGAGATATGCTTAGCCCTATTTAAAATTAAAAGAGTGTGGCCAAGCATGTTTAATTTTTTGCATCATTATTAATTTCCTATGTTGTGATATATGAACTGCTTGTGATTTTTATTAGGATAACCCTACAGGAGTTTGAGTATAGAATTTTCCTTTTTATTGTATAATGTAATTTGATGTAATTGAGTTATGAAAGTCTTCAAAAGTCTGAAATTTCAAACACTTGATACCCAAAGAGAATAATAAAGGTCCCTACTTAGGAAATTTCTTAATCATTTGGGTACCCTTCTAGAGGAAGAACCATACGGAGCCCGAAGGAGATGATCCAAAGGAAGATGATCCAGAGAAAGATGATCCACTTGAAGATGGAGACTTGAAGACAAAATGCCAGGCTTTTAAGACTTGCATCATTCATTAGGATTATAATCCAGGTTGTTGTCGGTGGAGCCTGACCACCATTACTTTTCTACAGACCCTCCTGGGTTATATTTATACGGCACTTGTTATAGACTTTGGACTCTATTTTTTTGTGTTTGGTTGATTTGTATTAATGTATTTATATTGTGTGCATAGTAGATCTTGCCTGTTTTTTTATTTTTCTTTTTTGCATGTATATGACCTGATTTGTGATAGGCTCACTAGGTTAAAAAATATATTTTCTACTCGTAATTAATATTTAAATTTTTAAGAATTAAATAACATAGAAATTTAACGACCTAAGGAATACTCAGAACCATTTGGGGTCGCATACATGTTAATGCATTTTTTTTCTCCTTGCTATAAGACACCTCCCCACCTACTGGTACAGCACATATAATCTGGTCTATGAGGATGAAGTGCCAGACCTGGGGAGGCCCAATCTTTTTAAAAAATTAATTTCTATAAGCCTATTTTTAAAATCTTATGCATATATAATTTAGGCCTTTTAACTAGCATGCATTACATTAGAAACTCATTAATTAAAACTTTAATTATATTAGCTCTAGAAGCATTCATCCTATATAAGTTCATGGCCAATTAGAAAACTCTCTAGACGTTGGCCCTACTTCCAAAATACTAAACTACCTACCCATCTTTCATAAAGATTGGACTGCATGAATTTTACGAGCCTAGGTGGTTAGCTGGCATTCCTTTTCAGGCAAGATATAAGCCTAGGTGCATTAGTTAGGACACGGTTGTTAGTATTAGGTGAACACTGAACCCATCTTAGATTTAGGGTCAAGGCTACTACATTTGGTATCTCATAGTATACCTAAATAGTAGGTAAGTTCCTTTTCTTTATGAAAACTATAAATCCTACTTATCTGCGTCACATAGATGACGCCACTTCTATCCTCCTTCTCTGTATATTTTGAGTGCATGATTTTCTTTCCCTCATCACTGTCTTAGTCACTCCGGATGCTAAAATGAACCGTACATGTTGACTAAACCCCTTGAGCCTATTTTTTATGTTTAGTAGGATTTCCTAGTTTCCCCTTTGTGTACCAATCCCCTTATCCAGGAAAAACAATGTCGGATCCTTAATCGAGAGTTTTTTTGGGCCCTAGGCTCGAGATATAATTAACCATGGGGGCTTACGCCCGTGGGAAACGGAACTCCATTATCAAATAAACCCCACTAGAGCTAATGAATCGGGTGGGGGAAACCCGTGACACTGATCAGGTTGTATATATTACTACTCATCGGAGTGCACTGATGAGAGTCACTATCTTCAATGGTTAGTCATATGTATGATCTAATATGCCTTCCCATTAGCCCATTTGTGAGGAGCACGAAGGCCCGTAATCGTATCTATCCCTCGGGGTGGAGCGGTCAAATACCCTCTACACTCTCCAGCCTGCGTTATCCTTTCTGAGGTCCACATTAAATTTTTAAAATATTTCGCCATTTAGTTATATATTATTTTACTCTTTATTCTAGCCAATTTGACTATAATAATCGAAGCTTTGAAAATCAGACCAGATAATGAACCGAAGAAGGAGAAGCTAATAGTTCGATGGTTTGATCGGGGGTCGAACCGGATGACATAATAAATACTCATTATATTTAAATTACATAACTATTTATAAATATATAATAAATTTCAAACATAATTATAATATGAAGCATAGAAAAACTTAACATTATATAAAGTAAATAAGAAAAATATAATAATATATTTCACTTGAAGACATAACCAATCATAAAAAGATTTTAACAATTTATACCAACTGATAACAAAAAGAAAACAATAAAACATATTCATGATATGGAGATGAAGTCAATTATGTTTCACTTTCTTAGTTCAATAGTTTTAATAATTTATAAAGCTTAAAACTTAAAGATATCCTAAATTAGCATCATCAAATATGTCCATATAAGTCGAGTCTCGAGGTCTCACTTCACCAAAATGTTCAAAAATAAATGCATCTAATTGATTGAGCTCGATTATGCCGCATATATCTCCTTCAATCTCTAAGTCACCTTCACCGACAAATAAGAAATATAAAATAAGGCATTATTTTATCTTTTATTTAAATGATACACTCAAATTTTATTATCAACTTACCATATCATGGAAAATTGGATGGTATGTTTTGTTTTTCAACAACTGTCATTACATCATCTTTGTATATCTCATTTTCCAAGTTTTGTAAATCAAATTTTGGAGTTGTTTCATCTTCAAGTATACAGAAATCAACCATTTCAGCACAAGTATAGTCCAGATGAACATAATTTTTTTTTAAGTTGAAGCCTAAAAAATAAAGAAATAACTTTAGTTTAAGATTATACATACTCTTTAAATTGACAATTGTACATAAATATTAATATATTGTAAGAATATACATATTCTTAAAATATAGATTATATAGAATATATACAAGATCGTTGAGTCGTTGATGCTCCAAATAATTCCATCTCATTGAGAGGATCTATTCAAAAACACTCCAATTTCTTTATAATCCCTGAGTAAGTTTAATCTCATGTTGTGATAAGTGTTGAGCTTGTACCCAGCACCTATAGCAATTAAAGCATTTATAGCTTTCTGTGTATATAATTAAGTTAGAGAATTAAATGGGAAGCAGCAATCAAAAAGCCATCTTTCTAAAGCATATTTGTATGGTGCACTGCTTCCTTAGATACTAAAGCACTCTTAATTGAAAGTTGAGAACCTAGTTTTGTTTTGGGGGCAAAGAAAGTATCCATGTCGCCAGCTTTTCTTTTTTCTTTTATCTAGTTATGATACATGTGTTTCAGAGGATCAAGTTTTAGGTAGCAAAGAATGATCTCTTTCTTCCCCTACATCATCATCCACAAGAAATGGTGTATTGTCCAACTCCTCTTATGCTTGTTTTTTTTTTTTTTAATTTCTTTCAAGTTTTCTTGTATTTGATATCGAATGTCATATGGAACCTTCTTACAAGCAGCTATATTTCCCTTTTCTCCCGCTAAATATTATTTCATTCTATTAATTCCTTTTCCCTTATATGCAAGACCATATTTGAACTATTTCTTCCCATAAGCTCCTTTAACTTCAACAAAATGGTTCCAAGTAATATCCACTTTCTCACGCACTATATAACTAGAAGCTTGAGTTTGATTACTATGAGCTTCCATTATAATTTGATTAACTATATAATATCACATACACATAAATTAAAACCTATAAATCTACAAATGATATCACAAGTTAATTAAAGAATATCGAGAAAGATATGAAGGAAACTTAAACTTATTAAACTATGCATGGTAAAAAAAAAAACATAAACTTAAACTTATCACATTATAATTTGGGGGAATGCATACATCAGTAAGATGTGTAGTAGAAATAGTATTTATGTAGGTGTAACCAAATGACAAATAGTGCAAGCCTAGTACATAACACTCTGTATGAAAATTTAAAAGTAGATGCATAACTAGGAAAGCCATTCAATGAGCAGAGCTTACATGGAATTGTAATTGAAAAGGTATAAAGAAAATCCAATTAGGAAAGATTAAAAAGCATGGAAATAATATTATCAACTCACAGGCATTCAGAATATTATATTATATAAATAATCAATTCTCAGAATTGAGTAGATGAAATAATCTCCACATTAATTACAGTAAGCCAATGAGTTAACTTTGCTAATCTAATCTGTTTGACATGTATTGGAGTAATATCATTATGGGGAAAAGTGCAAAGATAGCAAATGATTGATGAGATTAGCATATAGATTATTTTTAAAGTGCAAAGATAGCAATACATGCCATAATATTAAGAGTATACAAAATCAACAACAAATTAAAGCACAAAATCCACAAACATTTTAAAATTCATACTGCCAAATGACCCCTAAATGAAAAGTTTAGAAATTAAATTAAAATAATAGGCCAATATTGCACAACTATTGCAAAATAAGTATTGATCACTCAATAGAGTAAACAAAATAGCATATATCAATAAAATAGGGATATATGATCCAAAAAACATTCATCGTGCCAAATTAAACCTATTAGTAAGCATATATTGATGAACTAGGTATTAGAAGATGAAAATAGAGAAAAAAATCAACCCAAAAACCAAAAAATGAAATTCGACTTGATAAAAAATCGAGCTATAGTCACCATCTTCATAAAAAAAGGCAACATTGCTAAGTTGAACCATAAGGCCTGATGCAACACTCAGTTAGAAGGATCATTCCATGTAAAATTGTTGGAAAAATAAAGCTTGTGAAATTTAATCGATGAAAGTAAAATGTTGGCAACTAATTCATACCAACTCACAAAATTTAATAGTAAATGAAATCAACATGTTTATATAAAAAAAACTCCTTCATATTCTGAAACAAACCAGAACGAGGAAACGTTCGGCCTTGGCTTCTAGCTTCATGAACGAGCAAGCCTGCAGTAGGAGATGGTGTTGGCTTCTTGCTTCACAAACGAGCAGAACAGAGCCGGTGTTGGCTTCACACGTCATCGAGGAAGAAGATAAGTTGAGGGCTTCGAATGAGAGTTTTTTTTTTCCTCTGTTGAAGCTCAAAGCCAAACAGAGGATGCCAACGTGAATGAGGGGTTTTTTCCTCTCTTTTGTATAAGTTTCCCCTCCAAAAATCATAGTCGTTGTATCTAGCTAAGCGTGACTATAACCGAACTAGCCAGTTATTAAAAACCGGGACCAATTCGGCATTTCGGTGGTCGAACGGCCGATTTGAGCAGGTTAATCTTTTTTTTGTGCAAAACCAGTTTCCATTTGAATCATAACTGGCCGGCCGGCTAGTTCACGATTTAATCGATTGAACTGACCGATCATGTCCGATTTTAAAAGCCTTGATAATAATTCAAATTTTTTTCCAGTCAGTTTGTTCTATAGGAATATTTATTTATTTTGAAAAATGGAAGCTTATCTGAACTACAATATAATTGATAAAATATATTAATTTAGCGTTATACACGATCTATGTGAATTTGGTAATTTTTTGAGCACTTAGAGTTGACAATTGAAATGTGAGGGTTTTCTATATAAGTTGGTATATGATTATATTTACTTTAAAGAGCTTTAATTTCATCGTTGCATTTGCATCATCTTGCATTTCATGATATTCTAGAGTTTTTGAATTGAAAAGAAAGACAATTTGAAATTATCTACTTGGGCCTAAGGTGAAAACATTATGTATTGGATTATTTTACTTTGGCACTGAATTTGTTATGTAGTATCTATTATATTTTGATTCTACTCTGCATCTATCTTGAATAGGTGGGAGATGGAATCTATCTTGAATAGGTGGGAGATGGAAGATTGAGAGTATAAGGGGCATAAGTATAAGTGCAGTCAACATTCATTAGTATATGTAGAAATTTAACATTAAACAATACTTTTATTATTCTATTTCAATTTTATTTTGTTATGAATTAAAATTTTGTTGTTGGTCTACTAAGTGTATACCCAGTCCATTGTCCATTACATTTCAGAGAAAAAGTAAAGGTTCTATTGAGTAGGCTGGTTAGATAGAGAGAGCAGGAAGCCATACTAACATGTATTTATAATTTTGTTTATAATTTTATAGTTTAAATTTAATTAATTTTTGTTGAAAATATAGTAATATGGCTATTGTAATTTATTATTTTGAAAAAAGAAGTTATGATTTGTGTACTCTGAATTTTATTTCATATATTCTTGATGATTAACCAGCTTTGTGTACATTTAGTTTGGCAACAAGTGGGATTTATTAAATCATGTAAATTCAGATTTAGTAAATCCTAAAATTGTTAAATCCTAAAAACATTTTTGTATGTCAAATTATAAATATGGTTAAAATCCTCAAAAACTGTTTGGTAATATATTTCAAGATTTATGGCAGTTAGGGATTTAAAATTGGTGAAGATGTTTCTGTAATCAAGTTCATTGTATAAAACATAATACCACCAATTTGAGTTCATACAATATTAATGAAATTTCAAAATAAAGGAAATGACAAACTAATATTAACCAAAAAGAAAGAATTCATAAGTAAGATCAAGCTTCAATTCACTAGTTGACTTCATATATGTAGAATGTTGAAATAAATTTTCTCATGCCAATCGATTTCTTTGACTTGCAATTTGAAATAAAGGAATAAAAGGATTAACTATAAAATATAATCTATGAAAGATATATAAGACAAACCAAAATTCTTACCTGAGAATTCCATAAATCAGTGAAGATATTGTGTCGTATAGCTTCACCCTAAATTCTTTCTATTATTAATGCATGTAAATTGGGATCCTCTTCAGTCATATGAACTTCCCCACCTTGAGCATCATGCTACATTTCAATATGTGGCATTTAAAGTAGTGGTCATGTCCGTGATATCGGCCAAAGAAGTAGTATAGAACGGCAAAGGGTATGACTATATCTACTTGAACACTCAATGAAAACTATCTCATTTGGGTCAAAACCTAAAAACGTTCATTCCATATCTCAAAAGTTCACTTAACCACATTATGTAACTGTGCATATCGGTGATTGAATAACTCTTGCTTAACAGTATATCACCGAGACGTACATCCACGACAATTAGCCAAGTGATATCGATATCCGCCGAAATGTATAATTCATCGTCCCAACCCCAACCACTCTGATTTGCTAATTAATATATCGTTTGAAAGTCAGCTTTCATATTCTTGAACCTAATCATTACTGATGATTCAGTGTAAAATGTAACCAAGCTCATGTTCAATTAAATGACAAGCTTTGACCACTACTCCCTCCTTAAGTTACCATTACATATATTTATGTGCATGAATCACTCAAAAAGAAGCTTGACAAGCATAACGTTGTGCTCCTCGGGCCACTTAGGATTTTGATATGTGCTTTTGGGTTGGCAGGAGTGGACAGAGTTATCTTCAGCTGCACAATGTTGAGAGCTAGTACTAGCATGAGCTAAATCTTTGCCTTTTAGAAATCTCTTCTTTTTTGTCATACATTCAAGAGAACGTTATAAGTATGTAGTTTGATTGTTATTGCATTTGTAAGTAAATTTTATAGAATATTTTCAAGAGTAATACTATTTTTTACTTCACAAACTCTGCATTCAAGAGCAACCCCATAATTTTTGAGATAGATGTCATTAGATGACTAATTGGGTGTTAAATGTTTGCTTCATTCGGCCAATTAATTTATCCTAACCATTGTACTACCAAAGAATAATTTATCGCGTTAACATATCAAACATCATTATGGTAATGGAATACTTCAACTAGCCTATCATAGTGATTTTTACAAATTAAATTAAATAATAATGTTTGAGATAATTTAAAAATAATTAATTTATCATTACATTCATGCTTAGAAGAGATGCTAACAATAAAAATTCAATATATTCAACTTTTCTTATTTTCAGCCTTTTATAACATGCACAATATAGTTTCCAATCTGGCATAAAGCATCTCATTGCGCCACACCTAAAAAAATAATGAAAAATTCTTTGCGGCGAAAAAATGTAAGAACTTGCAGATTGTGATCCACACAACAAAGGAAACATGTTAGCTACCTGTCGCCTGAGCCGGATGCAACGAAGCAGATTAACGAGAGGAGAGAATTCGCGAGGTTGAGGAAGCTGGGAAGATGAATTTCTCCATTCGTTTGTAAAAATAGGGTGAAACTACAGTTGACGATATGGGCTTGGTAAGATTTCTACTCATACTTAAATCCCGTTAAATCCGCCTATCCGAGGGATTTAATAAATCCCGGATTTAAGCGGTAAATCTGTAAGTGCCCACACAAACAAACTGTTTGGCTGGATTTAGTGTAAATCTGACTTAAATCCCGCTGTAAATCGGATACCAAACAGCCCCTTAGTTGGGAGAAAAAAAAAAGTCTTACAAATATAGAAAAATAAGTTTAAATTCCTCCTTTAAATCTTAGGGTTTTATGGTTGATTCCACGATGCTTAAGGTAAGCAATAGGGGGACTAGGGTAGGCGAAGAAAGGAGATGAGGTGCTCCAATGGTGCTAGCGGGATCTGGATGAGAGAGTGGGATGAGCAGATCGGGGAAGATATATGGCTATGGTAGCAGGTTGGGAAAGATGCGGCAAGGACAGGAAGCAATAACATTAGTTGAAATGAAGAGAGGGTAGATGTGATTAGGCCAGGAAGCAAGACTATTTTAATGGTTTAAATCACTGGTATTAGCGATATTTTTAACCGTTACTATTAACAACAGTTTAAATTGTATCTGTAGATATTGATAGCAGTGGTTTTTAATTCATTGTTGTTAAATGTTGACATAAGTATAGTGCAAGTTGTTATTTTATAATATTTTCTATTACGACGCTCATATTTCTCATGGGGAACAATTACAATATAATATTATTGCAAAATTAAGATAAATTATAACAATTATTCATTATTTTAATTCAACTTATTTTAAAACTGATCAAATATTTTACGTGAGTTATTTTTCATGTAATAATTTTTATTATATGAAGAATTCAAAATTAAGCTATTGTTATATTATTTTATTGTATAATTAAAGAATAATATAATAAGTATATATGTGTTGCGTCCTGGAGTATTCGTGGCGGTAGAGAAATATATAGTTTAGCGTGTTAGCATTGTACGAAGATCCAGCACAGAAGCAGATAAGAGAGAGGGTGTAACATTCATAAGAGACACAAGAGTTTTTATGTGGAAACCCCTGAAAAAGGGGAAAAACCTCGGGATCTGGCCCAGTTTGAATGAATACACTAGTATTTGCAGTCTATTACAAATGAGACCCTTCCTTAGGAGAAGGCCTTAGCTTGATGTCACAAATGTACATCATATAGAACACATTACATGTTGGGGGTTACATATACATGTTTCTTTGGTTGACTGGACCACAGTCGATGGGATAGAGATCGAAAAGACCATAATTGGTAAAAGACCGGGGTCAAGAAGACCGTTGTCTGGTGATGGAGGTCGAAAATATTATAATAGGCAATGGAGGTCGGAAAGATCATAGTCGGTATGAGAAAGGGGTCCGAAAGACCGTAGTTGGCAGGAGACCGCGGTCAGGAAGACCGTTGTCTCGAGATGGAGGTCGAAAAGACCGTAGTAGGAGATGGAGGTCGGAAAGACCGTAGTCATTAGGAGATAGGGGTCTGAAAGACCGTAGTTGGTAGGAGACCGGGGTCAGGAAGACCGTTGTTTAGTGATGGAGGTCGAAAAGAACGTAGTAGGCGACGAAGGTCAGAAGGACCGTAGTCGGCAGGAGACACGGGTTTGAAAAACCGTAGTTGGTAGGAGATCAGGGTCAGGAATACTGTTGTCTGGTGATGGAGTAGGAGATGGAGGTCGAAAGAACCTTAGTCGACATAAGACAAGGGTCCGAAAGACTGTAGTTGGTAGGAGACCGAGGTCAAGAAGACCGTTGTGTGGTAATGGAGGTCAAAAAGATCGTAGTAGACGACGGAGGTCTGAAGGACCGTAATCGGCAGGAGACAGAGGTCTGAAAGACCGTAGTTGGTAGGAGACCGGGGTCAAGAAAACTATTTTGTGGTGATGGAGGTCGAAAAGATCATAGTAGGCGACGGAGGTTTGATGGACTTTAGTCGGTAGGAAACAGAGGTCCGAAAGACCGTAGTTGACAGGATATCGGGGTCAGGGGGTGGCCCAGCAAAAGTTCATGCCTCAGGTGGTGGTCTGACTGAACCCAGGGCCTCAAGTGGTGGTTCGGCGGTGCTTAGGGCCTCAAGTGGTGGTCAGGCAGAGCAACGACGTCAAGATGTGGTCTGACGGAGTTGAGGGCCTCTAGTGGTGGTCCGACGGATGTGAGGGCCTCTAGTGGTGGTCTGACAGAGTAACGATGTCAGGCGGTGGTCCAGCGGAGGTGAGGGCCTCTAGTGGTGGTCCAGCGGAGATGAGGGCCTCCAATGGTGGTTCGGCTGAGTAACGAATTAAGATGGTGGTTCGGCGAAGGTGAGGGCCTCCAGTGGTGGTCCAGTGGAGGTGAAGGCCTCTAGTGGTGGTCCGATGGAGTAACGACATCAGGCGGTGGTCCAGCATAGGTGAGGGCCTCCAATGGAGGTCCAGTGAAATAACGACGACAACCGGTGATCCGGCAGAAGTGAGGGCCTCCAGTGGTACTCTGGTGGAGCTGAGGGCCTCTAGTGATGGTCGGGTAGAGTAATGACGTCAGGTGATGGTCCGACGGAGGTGAAGGCCTCGAGTGGTGGTACGGTAGAGTAAAGACGTCAGACGGTGGTCCGGCGGAGGTGAGGGCCTCCAGTGGTGGTCCGGCGGAGGTGAGGGCCTCCAGTGGTGGTCCGGCGGAGGTGAGGGCCTCTAGTAGTGGTCCGACGGAGTAACAACGTCAGGCGGTGGTTCAGCAGAGGTGAGGACCTCCAGCGGTGGTCCGGCGGAGGTGAGGGTCTCTAGTGATGGTCCGACGAGACTCCGGCGGTATTCCGACGGAACCCAGGCGATGGTCAAGGAGGAGCTTCTTTCTTCTCTTCTTTCTTTTCTTCTCTTCTTGCTTCTCTCCCCTCTCAAGAGAAAAGAGGGGTCTATTTTTAGATTTCTTGAGTGGCATGACCCGTAAATAGGTGAGAGATCAAGAGAAAATGGGGAGTGGTTGGATGGACGGTCGATATTGAATCCCTTGATTGTGGATCGTTCATCAGGTATTTGAAGGTCTTAGTGATGTCGGAATTCGGTGATCTTTGGCTCGTTGTATTTGTCTCGTCGAGCCGCTCGATTCGATGATAATGACGTAATGTTTGGAAACCGTTTGGTAATCCAAATTGTGGTTTGAACCTTCCATAGCACTTCGGCTCCTTGATTTTGACTCATTTGGGCTTGGATTAGTCTAATTTGGAGTCGTTATGTTCGTATTTCCGAGACGTTCAGTTTGACCATAAGTTTGCTGAAATCGGAGTTCACATGTTCTCGAAATTAATTTTTGAAGTTTCAAACTTTTTTTGCTTCGAGATTCGTGTTTGATCAAGATAATTTTTTCATGTCGTATCAATTGCCTCCCTATTTTTAGACATCAAAACCTGTAGTCCGAAAATATATTTTACAGCTTTTGAAAAATTCCCGATGCAATTCAAAATTTTAGAATGGCTCGATCTGTTGAAATTCTGATTACTTCAAAAAAAATGATCTCAAAGAGTCCAAAAATATATAAATTAGACTGTCAACGCCAAATATCGGTCCCAAATGCGCATTGCTGGCCGTATCAGTCGGTATAAGGAACTTTTATTTGGTCCGGTGCAAGGACCTAGAGGAAGGTTCGGTTTTGCCTAAAAAAGTGCAAATACCGAGTTTTTTGAAAAAATACCGAGTTTTTCAAAAAACTCGGTATTTGCACTTTTTGACCTATTTTTGTCTAAAACCGAACCTTCCTCTACATCCAGTGAAAGGACCTAATAATTGCTCCGGTATAAGACTATTCCTTTCTTTTTATGCATTAATCTCTAAAATTTAATATTTATTTATACAATATTTTATCATCTCAAAATATTCAATAAATAATACATTTTATTTTGAAAAGTTAAAATTAATTATCTGTAATATAAAATTTCAAATATTATATAATAAATTTTGAATATATTTAATCTGCATGTAAATTTCATAGTTTTGTAATAAAAACTAATTGTCAATATTAAAATTGATTGAAACATATTAGTTCGAATGATATCACAGCATTAAAGCCCATAGCAGGTTTTGTGAAATAAAGCATCACAAATTATTTAAGCTAAGAAGAGAACTTTCCAATAGCATTTATGTATTAATTAGATTTTTATTAAAGTAGTATAGTGTGGCCTTGAATTCCGTCCACTTCTTGCAAGCCTAGGACGCTGTCTGACTGAAGGGGCATGCACCCCTTCGCTACAGGCAACAGGCTCTCGGTTATAAAACTTTATTATTATTATTATTATTATTATTATTATTATTATTATTTAGTGAAATAGGGCTGCATGAGGAATTTTTATTAGGTCCAGTGTCCTGACGTAGCTTTAGGTTCGAACGTCAATAACATGTCACCACGTGCTCTTACTTTTTACGGCGCTGCCCGACGACCCGACCCGGACTTGAACCCGGGATTGCTTTGTTCGCGTATTGCTAGGTATTGCTCGGTATTGCTTGACAATAACGAGAAATACTGCTCTGTGAAGACTGATTCCGAGCAATACCTAGCAATACCGAGCAAAATCGGTATATTGCTCGGTATTGGTCCTTACATAATGGTATTTCTCGTTATTGCTGAGCAATATTGAGCAATACCTAGCAATACCCCGCACAAATCAGCCAATACATAGCAATCTCGGGTCGAGTCTGAGTTAATCGTCGGGCCGCGCGGTAAAGATTAAGAGCATATGGCACCATTTTACTGGTGTCCGAACGTAGAGCTACATAAGGACACCGGACCTAATAAAAATTCTATCATGAGGAGGCCCTCAACCGCCTTGGCCTCCTATGCGGTTCACTTAACCGCTCGTGTATGGGCGGTTTATTTAATCACCCATTTGTTTTTTTTTTTTTAAATGATAGAGTTTTTTTTTTTAAATAACTTTTCCAACTCCCTCCTATTACTATAAATACCCCCTTGGGGGTATGAAAATATTTTCTCCTCCCCCTTTCCTCTTCTTTCATGTGAGGCCTTCCCCCGGGCTCTACACAAGTGGCATCCCCAGTCTAGGCCCGGGGCCCCTCTCTATAAGAAGAAGATTTCTACCCCTTCTTCGTTCTCCCTCAAGCCGAGGCATTCCCCTAATCCTATTAAGGTCTAGGGCCCCTCACTGAGTAGGAGTCTTCACATTTTTCTTCGAGAGATCCTACAGAGGTCTGATGTTAGTTAGTTGGAATTGGAGGTTGGAGAGCCGTTGTAAGGAGGGATGTTGAAAGGACTATTGACATGTAGAAATCCAGCGTCGTGTAGAAATACGATGTTGGGTAGGATTCTGATGATGGACAAAAGTTCGATGAAGGGTGAAAATTTGGTGTCGAGAAAAAGTTCGATGATGTGCATAAATTCAACATCCTGTAGAATTCCAATGTCGGGGAGAAGTATGACGATGAGTAGAAATTCAACGTCGGGTAGAAGCCCGACGAATGTTCGTCAACAAGTAGGAGTTTGACATAGGGTAGAAAACCGACAAAAGTCCATTGAATGGCAGAAGTCCGACTATTGGTAGTAGTCCGATAGCAGGCAGAAGTCCAACGTTGGGTAGAAGCACAACGACGTGAAGAAGCTCAACATCAGGTAGAATTCCGATGAAAGTCCTGTGGGGCAGAAGTTTAATGACGGGAGGAAGTTCGGCGTCGGGTAGAAGCCCAACGAAGTTCCGACGATGGGCAGAAGTCTGGCATCGGGCTTCTACCTGAGATTGTATATCAGAGCCTTTGCTCGATGACGTTAACATGTTTGGAAGAGGTCGAGAGAATCCACCATGGATGTAACACCTATCCGAGGTTTTATGTCAGAGCCTTTGCTCGATGATATTAACCTGTATGGAAGAGATCGATAGAATCCACCAAGGATGTTAGAACTATCTGAGGTTGTATGTCAGAGCCTTTGCTCGATGACATTAACCTGTGTGGAAGAGATCAAGAGAATCCACCAAGGATGTAAGACCTATCCGAGGTTGTATGTCAAAACCTTTGCTCGATGACGTTAACCTGTGTGGAAGAGGTCAAGAGAATCCACCATGGATGTAACACCTATCCAAGGTTGTATGTAAGAGCCTTTTCTCGATGACGTTAACCTGTATGGAAGAGGTCGATAGAATCCACCAAGGATGTAAAACCTATCCGAAATTGTATGTCAGAGCCCTGGTCGATGACGTTAACATGTGTAGAAGAGGTCAAATCGAATCCCCCTATGATTGATTTTGCCTTTGATTGGGAGGGGGCGAACGCCATGTGTATCCCGAATCAAAGGTAAATAAGGGTCTATCTTTAGATCGTTACTGCCTTTTTGAGGCTGAGATTAATATCTTGCCCAAGGAGAAAGTCTAGTATAAGACTATATGCGACTTAAAATTGATTGAAAATATCCTTGCATTTACTGGGATTTTCCTAAACAATCATCTTGATATTGAAAGCATTGGAGGGATTTTCTTGACCACAGTTGGAGTCAAAGTTGCCCCCCAGTCCGGATCTAATTCCCATGAAATTGATGCAACAATGGTTGAAGTCAGGAAGTTTACATGAATGACCTTTTAGAGGTTGGAGCAAAAATTACCCCCCATTCGGAAACCATGTTCCAACAGGCTGCTCCAAACTGTTGCGTCCTGGAGTATTTGTGGCGATAGATAAATATATAGTTTAACGTGTTAGCATTATACGAAGATCCAACACATAAGAAGATAAGAGAGAGGGTGTAACATTCATAAGAGACACCAGAGTTTTTATGTGGAAACCCCTGAAAAGGGAGAAAAACTACGGGGCCTAGCCCAGTTTGAATGAATCCACTAGTATTTGCAGTCAATTACAAATGAAGCCCTTCCTTAGAAGAAGACCTTGGCTTGATGTCACAAATGTACATCATATAGAGCACATTACATGGTTAGGGTTACATATACATATTTGTTTGGTCGACAAGACCATAATATATGGGATAGAGATCAGAAAGACCATAGTTGGTAGGAGACCGGAGTCAAGAAGACTGTTGTCAGGTGATGGAGGTCGAAAAAACCATAATAGGAGACGGAGGTCAAATGACCGTAGTTGGCAGAAGACAGGGGTCTGAAAGATCGTAGTTGGCAGGAGAACGGGGTCATGAAAGTATTTTCTGGTGATGGAGGTCGAAAAGACCATAGTATGCGACAGAGGTCAGAAGAACCACAGTCGACAAGAGACAGGGGTCTGAAAGATCGTAATTGGAAGGAAGCCAGGGTCAGGAAGGCTGTTGTCTGGTAATGGAGGTTGAAAAGACCGTAATAGGTGATGGAGTTCGGAAGGACCGTAGTTGGCATGAGACAGGGGTCCAAAAGATCGTAGTTGGCAGGAGACCGGGGTCAGGAAGACCGTTTTGTGGTAATGGAGGTCAAAAAGACCGTAGTAGGCGACCGAGGTCTAAAGGATCGTAATCATCAGGAGACAAAGGTCCAAAAGACCATAGTTGGTGGGAGACCGGGGTCAGGAAGACCGTTGTGTGGTGATCGAGGTCTAAAATACCGTAGTAGGCGACAGAGTTCTGAAGGACCGTAGCCGGTAAGAGATAGAGGTCTGAAAGACCATAATTGGCAGGATACCGGGGTCAGGTGGCGGCCCAGCAGAAGTTCAGGCCTCAGGTGGTGGTCCGACTTAACCAAGGGCCTCAAGCGGTGGTTTGGCGGTGCTCAGGGCCTCAAGTGGTGGTCCGGCGAAGCAACGACGTAAGATGGTGGTCCGGTGGAGATGAGGGCCTCCAGTGGTGGCCCGACAGAGTAACGACGTCAAGTTGTGGTTCAGCGGATATGAGGGCCTCCAGTGGTGGTCTAGTGGAGATGAGGGCCTCCAATGGTGGTTCGATGGAGTGATGACGTAAGGCAGTGGTCCGACAGACATTAGGTCCTCCAGTGGTGGTCCGGTGGAGGTGAGGGCCTCTAGTGGTGGTCCGATGGAGTAACGACGTCACGCGGTGGTCCAGCGGAGGTGAGGGCCTCCAATGGTGGTCTAGTAGAGTAACGATGACAAGCGGTGGTCCGGCGGAGGTGAGGGCCTCTAGTGGTGCTCCGACGGAGGTGAGGGCCTCAAGTTGTTGTCCGATGGAGTAACGACATCAGGGGTGGTTCGACGGAGGTGAGGGCCTCCATTGGTGGTACGAAAGAGTAACGATGTCAGACGGTGGTCCAGCGGATGTGAGGGCTTCCAGTGGTGGTCCGGCTTAGGGGAGGGCCTCCAATAGTGGTCCGGCGGAGTAACGACGTCAAGCGATGGTCCGACAGAGGTGAGGACCTCCAACGGTGGTCCGGTAGAGGTGAGGACCTCCAGCGGTGGTCCGGCAGAGGTAAGAGCCTCTAGTGGTGGTCCAGGGGAGTAACAACGATAGACGGTGGTCCGACGGATGTGAGGGCCTCCAGTGGTGATCTGGCGGAGTAACGACATCAAGCGGTCGTCCGGCGGAGGTGAGGGCCTCCAGTGGTGGTCCGGCGAGTCTCTGGTGGTGGTCCGGCGGAACCTAGGTGGTGGTCGAGGAGCAGCTTCTTCCTTCTCTTCTTTCTTTTCTTTTCTTCTTCTCTTCTTGCTTCTCTCCCATCTAAAGAGAAATGAGGGTCTATTTATAGATTTCTGGAGTGGCATGACCTGTAAATAGGTGAGAGATCAAGGAAAAATAGGGAGTGGTTGGATGGACGATCGATATTGAATCCCTTGATTGTGGACCGTTCATCAAATATTTGAAGGTCTTCGTGATGTCGGAATTCGGTGATCTTGGGCTCGTTGTATTTATCTCGTCGACCTGCTCGATTCGATTATAAGAACGTAATGTTTGGAAACCGTTTGGTAATCCAAATTGTGGTTCGAACCTTCCTACAGCGCTTCGGGATATTGATTTTGACCCATTTGGGCTCGGATTGAGTCGAATTTGGTGTCGTTGTGTTCGTATTTCCGAGACGTTTAGTTTAACCATAAGTTTGCTGAAATCGGAGTTCACATGGTCTCCGAATTAATTTTTGAAGTTTCAAACTATTTTTGCTTCGAGATTCGTGCCTGATCAAGATAATTTTTTGATGTCGTATCAATATGTAATATTAAAAATGAGTAGAATTTTTTGATGTCGTATATGTAATATTAAAAATGAGTACAATACATTCTTGTAAATAATAATTGTATAGTATAAATTCCTTTTTATCAAATTGTATGTAAAATAAAATATTCATAATAAAAATTGTCTGATGAGTTTTTTTTTTTTTTGGAAAAGTCTGATGAGTTTTAAATCTATAGAAATTTCAACTAAGATGATTAGAGAGAGAAATTAGAGAGGTTATGAAAAGGAGAAATTAAGAGGTAGAGAAAGAAACAAGTGAATGAGAGAGTGACACTGAGTAGTGACTAGTGAGTGAGTGAGTGAGAGAGTGAGAGAGAGAGCGCGAGGAGCCATAGAAGTCAAAGACGCCAATTATTAGGAGACTGTAGAGTGCTAAGGCATCCAAGGCACCTCTGTCGTCCACCACAGCACTCTACACTATATTTTACCAGCGAATGGCTTACTAATTTAGATAATTTCTAAGTTCCTTAAGCTGTTCATTTTTAGATTAAATGGATCATATTTGAGTTAAACTTGTCATTTTTATCTATAAAATTATATGATCTATATCATAATCAGGTCAAATGGGTCGGGTTCATATTATGTGGGTTCGAGTTTAAGTCGGACTTTCCAAATATTTTGACCTATATGATAAACAAATCAGATACAAATCAAGCATATTCAAATTAAAATGTAATTCGCCAGCCCAAATTGGCACTCCTATACAAAACGTTAAGAAAAAGTAATTGAGAATCGTGCGTTTTATCTACCACATGACAGTGTTGAAAGTTTGGTTAAAAAATTATTCAATTTTTGTGTGGGGATCTATGCATAGTGCAAAATAATTGCACAGTTTCTGTAACAAATATATAATTTTCATATTGTAATGAGTGTTGAAGTAAGAGATTCGATATATCATACTCAGCATAATATTGCATAAACGTTTATTTCTGTATCTAATTCACTCAAGCTTAGTTTCAATCCCATCAAAATTTTTTTTAGTTTTAATAATTTTGATAAAGTTTCTATTGCTATAATTTTTTTTTATAAATATATTTAAGACATTAATTATCTAATAAGAGTGAAATAGTAATACATATGAAATTTATTTGGAACATAATTTAATGACGAAGCCAGAAACTTTTCACTGAGGGGGCCTTTTTCTTTAATCCTCTGCATGCATTACTAAAACATTTCTCCATAATCTTTGTGCAAAGTGAAACCACCTAAAACATACATAACTCATATAATATAAGTTGTTCTAAATACAAAACTAAAAATAGTGAAACAAAGTGTAGAACAAATTTTTTTTCCTAAACAAAAAACTAAAGAATAAAAATAGTAACTTATAACTTAAATACAACAAATGGTAAAATGAATCACAAAAGCCGTAACTAAAGATTTTGATCTTATACTCTTATATACAAAATTAAAACAACTACTAAATACAAATGGTAAAACGAATTACAAGAAAATTGAAATTTTGAGAACTTCGTACCTTCAGCACTTCAAGTATTGGCTACCGGATCGAAGACGAAAGAAGGGACTAAGCGAGCGACCGCACTGGCTGCATGCATTGGTGGTGCCGGCTGGACGCATCGGTGGAGGCCGGCTGGACTCACAGTTCGAAGTTTATATATAATTTTTTTTTTTCGGAGGGGGTACGTGCCCCCGCGGGACCCGCCTAAATCCGCTGTTGACATAATTATAGAATTATAGCAGAGCTTAAGTGATCACTTAATTTTTTGTTAATCAAATTGACTAAAAGTAACTATGTTTGAGATGAAAATTTTAGTTTCGCCCAAAATTTTGAAGAGTCCATAGAAATTATTTAATTTTGCTGAAAACAAAAAATGTTAATAAAGTTTATATCAATTCCAATCAAGACTAAGGCTCTCTTTGGATAGCTTTCTTAATGATTTATGAAACAATTTTTTAATACAACTTTTTTTTTAATTTGAAAATTTTGTACTAGATGAAATCTTGATTAAAGAATCAAGAGAGGCGGAAAGTGAAAGAGGACAACCGGAGAAGAAAGAGAGAAAACAAAGTAATTTCTATTTCTCGTTTGTACATAAATACAATGTATATATAAGAAGAATTAGTATTAGAGGACAAATGGATGAAGGCGACGTGTTATCTTGATAACTAACTCAAGATAATGACATGGCTAACAGGCCCCCTCAAGCTGGTGCTTCAGGAGAAGTAACAAGCTTGACCGATAGAGTTTTAAATTGTGGTGCTGGAAGAGATTTGGTTAGCAGATCGGCAAGCTGATCCTTGGTGGATATGTGATGAACTTGGAGGCTGTTATCTTTGATACAGCTGCGGATTTAGTGACAATCAACATCGATGTGTTTGGTACGTGTTTGAAACACTGGGTTGCTTGCCAAAGCGATGGCAGACGTGTTATCACAAAACAATGTAGTGGCGTTGGTCTGAGGATAGTTGAGTTCTTGAAGAAGCTGGCCGATCCATACAATTTCGGTGGCAGCTGCGGCTAAGGCGTGGTATTTCGCTTCTGTAGAGGATCGAGCGACGACGGTTTGTTTCTTTACACTCCAAGAGATCAGAGAGGATCCCAAGAAGTTGCAGAAGCCTGTAGTGGATTTTCTATCGACTTCGTCGCCGGCCCGGCCAGTTGAAGTCAACATAGGATCGGAGGATCGGTTTGTCATGGAATAGGGGTAGGCCGGTGTGAATGGTTCCCTGTAGGTATCTCAGTAAACTTTTTAGAGCTTCGAAGTGTGCAATTCTTGGGTTCTGCATGTGTTGACAGACTTTGTTGACGACAAAGGATATATCCGTCCTCGTAAGCATCAAGTATTGTAGTGATCCGACGAGATGACGGTATAGAGACGGATTAGAAAAAGCATTAGAGTTGGAAGTGGTATGAGAAATTTTGAGTTGAGAGGGTGTGGAGACTGGTTTATAGTTTGTCATACTTGCCCGAGATAGAATTGTTTGTGCAGATCGGCTTTGATCGAGGTGAAGCCCTTTGGTGGCGTGCACTACTTGTATTCCGAGGAACTGAGAGATGGTGCCGAGGTCTATCATAGTAAATTTGGAGCTGAGGTTGGCGATGATTGTCTTGATTGCATTTTGACAGTTGCCTGTAAGAATGATGTCGTCAACGTAAACTAAAAAATACATAGTGATTTTGTTTTTGTTGTAAATAAATAAGGAAGTGTCAGAAGATCTTAGCTGAAATCCGAGAGTTTGTAGGTGACTAGAGAGTGTAGCAAACCATTCGCGTGGTGATTATTTGAGGCCGTACAAAAGCCTTTTTCAATCGGCAGACGTGGTTGGGATGAAGTTCGTCAATAAAGTCGGCCGATTGTTTCATGTAGACGGTATGATTGAGGTTACCATGTAGGAATGCATTAGAGACGTCGAGTTAATGGATTGTCCAGCCATGGTGTAGGGCAATAATGAGTAGAATTCTGACTGTGGGTATCTTTGCAACGAGGCTGAATGTTTTTGTGTAATCGAGCCCGTGTTCTTGATTGAAACCTTTGGCTACAATACGGGCTTTGTAGCAAGCAATAGTACCGTCGGCTAAGTATTTGGTGCGAAACGTCCATTTGCAGTCAAGAACGTTTTGATGAGGAGCGGGGGGAACCAGTTCCCAAGTGCCTTGTGATTAAAGTGCTTGGAATTCATCGAACATGACACTCCACCAGTGTTCGGAGCGAGAGGCTTCAGTATTTGTAGTAGGATTGGCAGCAAGAGGAGGAGTGGTGTGAATGAGATTAAAGAATGTTTTTGGTTTTAGATGGTCATTCTTAGAGCGAGTAACCATGTGGTGTGTGTGTGTTGGGCTGTAGGAGAGGAGTGTGAGATGGGATCGTTGTTTGTGTGGGGTTCGGTGATAGGATGATTGCTGTGTGAGGCGGGGGGATTGATGTGGCTGGAAATGGGTGGTATCGATTTGGTGCTAGAGTGAAAAGTAGCAGGAACAAGAAGTAGTGGAGAAGTGAGGCTCGGTGAGGGGTTGTGTTCGTTTGTAGTGACTTTGTATGATAAGGAAAGATAGCTTTGTTGAAGATGACATGACGAGAAATGTATATGCGGCCTGTTTGAGGGTGGAGACAACGATAGCCTTTTTGAGAAGTTGCGTATCTGATAAAGATGCAGGGTGTGGAGAGAGGAGAGAGTTTTGAATTGTTATAAGGTTTTAACCAAGGATAGCACAGACAGCCGAATATTTTGAGATGGTCATAACTGACAGGTTTGTGTTAAAGAATGTGATATGGGCTGAGATTTTTTAGAGTGCGAGTAGGGAGACGATTGATTAGGTAGATAAATGCTAGAAGTGCTTCGACCTAGAGGGAATGCGGGAGATGGGCATCTATCAGAAGGCTATGAATTGTTTCAAGAATGTGTCTATGTTTTCGTTCTGCTATGCCGTTTTGAGAGGGAGTGTAAGCACAGGTGTACTAATGGTTGATACCCAAATGTTTGAAGAGAGTTTGAAATTTGTGATTTATGAATTCACCGTCCCCATCAGACCAGAAGGTTTTGATTTGAGCATTAAACTGGCGGGTGATCATGTTATTGAATTTGGTGAATTTGGTAAACACATCAAATTTATTAAGTAAAGGACAGACCCAGCATAATTTAGAGGAATCGTCTATGAACAAAACATAATATTTGAATCCTTGAATAGAGGTAACGAGTGCAGGACCCCAGACGTCGGAATAAACTAATTCAAAGAGTTGAGAGCTACAATTTGTAGAACGATCAAATGGTAATCGTTGGCTCTTGGCCAATCTACAAGAATTACAATGCAAACTATTCTTATTACATATAGATGGAATGTATTTGTGCAGATATTGAGATGTGGTAGACGTCAGGTGGCCAAGACGCTTATGCCAGAGGTTGGAGATTTCTTGAGCCGAGAAGAGTGCGAGGTTTGGGGTTGCAGATGGAAGAGCAAATAGGGTATAAGCCATCAAGGCATGGACCCGTGAGTAGTAGATGACCCGTCATCGAGTCCTAAATTTGAAACCTGTTAGCGAAAAAGTTGACGGTGCAATTAATGTCTTTTGTTAGGCGATGAATGGAGATAAGGTTAAACGAGAGATTGGGAATGTGAAGTAAGTGTTGGAGATATAGATTACCTGAGGGAGTGCGTAAAATACCTTTTCCTGAGTTGTGAATAGGTATTTGGTTGCCATTGCCGAGAGTGATCTGATGGGCGCCGGTGTAAGGCTTGATAGATTGAATCTGAGATGGATCAGAAGTGAGATGACTGGTTACGCCAGTGTCAAGATACCAGTCGTTAAAACTATTTGATTCAGATGGAGCAAATAGTGCGGTTTTGTTCGTTTTTTCTGAGTATGACGGATCATGATGATGCCAACACTTAATGGCAGAGTGACTGGCTTTGGAATAGATTTGGCAAGTGACGGATCTGGCTTTTTGTTTGTCTGATCGGTAGTGGGATGAGCAACCATAGGAAGAAGATCGGCCTCGATTGGTGGTATAACGACCACGGTTGCTGCCGCGGTAGGTTGTAAGTGTAGTGGATGGATCGGTAAGCTACAGATTCTGTAGATCTTTGGTAGCTTCTTGAACCAAGTTCAGCTCCTCGCTGCAAAGAAGCATGTAGAGATCATCTAGGCTCAGCGATTGCGGGTTTGTAAGGATGGCAATTTTAAATGCCTGGTACTTGTACTGAAGACCGTTGAGTGTGTAGAATAAAACTTCTTCGGGGTCGAGCGGAGAGTCTGTCACAGCAATGGCGTTGACTAAAGATTTGATGGCTAGCAGATATTGTGACATATTCTGATTGTTCATAGATAAATGATGGAGTTCGTTGCGAAGCTGGATCGTTCTTGATCGGGTTGAAGATTGGAGACGGCGAGCGATGGTATCCCAAATGTCGGAACAATGTTCAAGATAGAGGATGTAAGGTAAGATGCTCGGAGAAATGATCGAATCGAGCGCTGCGGTGAGATTTTGGTCAAGGAGGATCCACGTCTGAGTTGAGAGAGTAGAGGAGGAGGGTGGATCGGTTGGAGAGGGGCAAGTGCAAGATCCGTCAAGAAAGCCATCAAACCAGTTAGCTTTGAACAATTTTAGGACTTGAGAGTGCCAGATTGGATAATTTTCAGTAGTGAGGGTGAGGGAAATGATGCCTTTAGTGTTACTTATGAGAAATTTTAGCTATTGAGGGATTGGTTGTTGATCGAAGGTTGTGGTTGAGTTCGGCCTTGCGTCAGTCGTGGCTGCAGTCGACGAAGAGGACTCCATGGGAGAGATGGTAAGCGCCAGAGAGAGCAAGAGGAGAAAAAGTCTGGGTTTACAAGAAGACCCGCTTTCATACCATGAAATCTTGATTAAAGAATCAAGAGAGGCAGAAAGAGGAAGAGGACAACCGGAGAAGACAGAGAGGAAACAAAGTAATTTCTTTTTTTCGTTTGTACAGAAATACAATGTATATATAAGCAGAATTAGTATTAGAGGACAAATGGATGAAGGCCACGTGTTATCTTGATAACTAACTCAAGATAATGACGTGGCTAACACTAGAGAGTTGCTTCATAAATCAATAAGAAAGTTATATTAAACAAGACAGCTTTCTGAGTGCTTCTTAAAACAATTTTTTGGAACAAAAATTTTAATTTTTGTACTAAAAAATTGCTTTAAAAAATAATAAGAAAGTTTGAGACATCGTTTGGAATTGTTTTTTATTGTTTCTAAAAACAACTTTCTAATACAAAATTTTTTTACTAAAAACCTTTTTTAGAAAGCATTGAGAAAGCCGCACCAAACAAAGCCTAAACCACTAAACTTTAAAAACATGCTTTTTTGATGTATATATTTTGACCTTATTGATATCTTATCCACTTAACTTAGAATTTGTTATGTATATTTTTCATATGCAAAATTATGTCATTTATATATTAAATGTTTAAATTTACTATTTACTCATATCAAAATAAAAAATTTAAATAACACAAAAAATAAAACCCTTTTCACCATCTCTATTGTAATCCAATAATCGAACTCCTCATCTCGTCACCTTTCACCAACATTCATAATTATTATTTTTCACACACCTTCGATTTTATTGCAGCGAGATCTTATCACGACTTCCTTATTTCCTTATTTTTTACTTCGTTTACCAGTGAGAACCCATTGTGACTTCTTCATCAGGGGCTTCATCAAAGTTGTTAATGAAATTAAATAAACTTTTATATAATGTAAATAGTAAGGTTTAAATATAAAATAGTTTAAATTAGAGTGCTATATATGTAAATCCTTTTTTAATCTTTTGCTCAAAAAGGTGAGTATTATTAATGACCACTAAGGATATTTTTTTTTCTGAGAAATTTTAACGACTATCATACATTCATTTTATTGTATAATATTATCCTAGAAATCTCTTTAAGCTCTAATAGAGAAAACTAATAAAATTGAAGCATAATAATACTGATTGTTGATTAATAATAAAAAAATTATATGAAAATATTTTCATATAAATCATAACATGATAAAGTTAAATGTAATTAATTTTTTTAAAATTAAGATATAATTTTTTTATATAATATTAAATTTAAAATAAATTTAACGACTTCTAAATCAGTATAATTTATATGAATATTTATTTAGCTCCAATGTTACAAAAAAAAAAAAATTCTCATAAGCAAGCCACAATGATTCTATATAAACAAGAGATCCCTGGCTCCTTATCCTGTGAGAATAGAACAAAACAAGCTCACATTCTGTACTAATCATGGCCAAGGGCAATCACATTGAATCCATGATTCCCCATCTCCTTGTTCGTTTTCCTCGATACAGAGATTCCCTCTGTTTTTTAGGCGGTAAAAAGATTTAAAGAGCAAAAAAAAGAAAAGATAAAAGGAAAAAGAACAAACAGGTGGGCATTTAATCATTCCTGAGAGCTTCAGGTTAAATATTAATGGCGGGCTCAGATCTGTGAAGCTGTGATCCCTCTTTTGGTGAGCTGTGGTTTTGTCCCTGTCCTTAGAAGAAAATCCTTTTAACCTTTCCTCTACCCCGATTTTCTTACCTTTTTTTACATTTTCTATGGTTCTCTGGAACTGTGAGCTCTCCAAAGTCCAAACAAAAGTAGCAGGTAATGGCGGGTGGTTGTTAGTATTAGTGCTCTGCAAACCAACTCCACAGTCTTCTTCTTCTACCTTTCTTCTAAATGCTGTAAGAAATGTTTTTCTCTTCTGATAAGCCACTGACTAGAGAATGACCTTCTCAGAGAGTAAGGACCATCTTCAATGGAGACTCCAAGTTCTGCCCTTTTTGCTTCTCCTTCTATGTGAACCGACTTCTTTACTTGGTTTAACCCAAGATGGAGTCTTGCTGCTCTCCTTCAAGGATTCCGTGCTCAGAGATCCTTTGTCGGTGCTTGCCGACTGGAACTCCGACGACGAGACTCCTTGCTCGTGGAACGGCGTCATGTGCACCGGTTTCCCAGAGGCCGGCGGCGAGAACAGCTCGGCGGTTAGGAACTGGGACGATAATCCGTCTTCTTTTTCTGTGTCCAGGGTGATAAGCTTAGTTCTTCCTGGCGCCCAGCTTTTGGGATCCATTGCGGGCGACCTCGGTCTCATCGAGCATCTCCGGCACCTCGACCTATCTGGCAATGTTTTCAACGGCACCTTTCCGGCGGCCCTGTTCAACGCGTCGGAGCTCCGCGTTGTCTCTCTGGGCGACAACGAGCTCTCCGGCGAGTTACCGGAGCTCTTCGGAAAGCTTCAGAGTCTCCAAGCTCTTAACTTGTCTGACAATGCTTTGATGGGCACCGTTCCCAGAAACCTTACCTTTCTCCCCAACCTCACCATTGTCTCTCTCAGCAACAATTATCTCTCCGGCGAAATTCCCGGCGGCGGGTTCCGAAAGGTCGAACTTTTAGACCTCGGGTCGAATCTATTGAACGGCTCCCTTCCGCCCGATCTTACTGGAGAGAATCTCCGATACTTGAATCTTTCTTACAACCGGCTCGCTGGCGAGATTCCGCCTAAACTGGGGTTGAGGTTTTCGTTAAACGCGACGCTGGACCTCTCCTTCAACAATTTCTCAGGCGAGATCCCGCCTTCTGAAGCTTTCCTGACGCAAAAGGCGGCGGCTTTCGTCGGAAACCAGGATCTCTGTGGCAAGCCGCTCAAGAATCTCTGCACCATCCCTTCCACACTGTCAAAGCCACCAAATAACTCCTCGCCAGCAGCGAAGTCTCCCCCAGCCTTCGCAGTGATGCCAAAATCCCCGAAAGGCGATTTTCCAGGAACAGGTTCCGGCGGTGGTGGCGAGAGCTCTCATAGCTCAGCCAGTCTTAAACCAGCAACCATCGCAGCCATAGCCATAGGCGATCTCGCCGGACTCGGTTTTCTCTTCATTCTAATCCTTTTCTTCCATCACAGCAAGAAAAAACAGAACCAAAACAGAGAAGTCAAACCAATAAAGTCAGACCAAAGGGCACAAGAACCAGACTCGAAGCGACACGGCGGTCTATCATTATGCTTGCGGAAGAACTCCGGCGACGAAAACGAAACCGAAGAAACATCAGAGAGCAATAATTCCTCCGAAACCGAAACAGAGGAAGAAGGAAAAGCAAAAGCCGCCGGAAAAAAAGACGGCGACGGCAAGTCAATAGCCCATGAGAAGAATCAAGGTGGAATCCTCGTATCAGTGGATGGAGAAACGGAGCTTGAGGTAGAGACGCTACTTAAAGCTTCGGCCTACATCCTCGGAGCTACGGGAGCCAGCATTGTTTACAAAGCCGTGCTCGCCGACGGCACAGCGTTCGCCGTACGCCGCATTGGGGAAAGTTCCTCCATTGACAAGCTCAAAGATTTCGAGGCACAGGTCCGCACCATTGCCAAGCTTCGCCATCCTAATATTCTTCCGCTTCGCTGCTTCTACTGGGGAGCAGATGAAAAGCTCCTTATTCACCACTACGCCTCCAATGGCAGCCTCGCCAATATCTTCTTTAGCAGTAAAATCTCTTCCTCCTATTCAATCAATTCTATCTTTGTTCACAAATGAGTAACTATCATGATCGTAGACTTTTAGGTTTGTTCTTTCTATTCTTTGTTTTTTTTTTCCAGTTGTTTAATTTAATCTCATAATTGATTAAATCTGATTTAATTTAATTTTTATTATTTTTATCATTTTTTAGAGATTAATAGAGGGAGGATTTTGTAAGATCAATTTCTACTAATGAGATTGATTCTTGACAATTTTAAAATTTTGTCATACAAAATTTCTCTTTATTAATTGCCGTTCAAAAAAATTAACTAGTTGATGATATGAATAAATTTGTTCAGTGTTGAATGAGTTGGGGTTTAAATTGAAGTCATCTTAGGAATAAAATCAAACACCTTGCGTACCTTGTTGCAGAGAAACTCGGCTCCTCTCCATTCCACCTCTCCTGGGAATCTCGCCTCAGAATTGCCAGAGGAGTAGCCAGAGGCTTGGCTTACCTACACGATAAGAAGTTCCTCCATGGCAACCTCAAGCCCAGCAACATCCTTCTCTCAGCAGACTTGGAACCCATGATCGGAGACCTCGGCATCGACCGCCTGCTCGCCACCGACAATGAGACCAAGCCCGGCACTTCCGCTCGACAATTCGGCAGCAAAAGATCAACTCTTTCACAAGGAAGCCTTCCCGATTTATCGTCTTCGACGGCCACCGGGGCCAGTCCCATTGCCTCCATCTCCGCCCCTCCTCCATATCAAGCTCCTGAGTCTCTAAAGAACCTGAAACCAAATCCTAAATGGGATGTTTATTCCTTTGGAATGGTGATGCTTGAGCTGGTATCAGGGAGAGTTTTTCTTGAGGTGGAGATTATGCAGTGGAATGTCGTGGAGGAGAAGAAGAGAGTGCTGAGAATGGCTGATCCTGCGTTGAGAGGAGAAGTGGAAGGAAAGGAAGAAGCTTTGTTGAGTTGTTTTAAGCTGGGATTTGCTTGTGCTTCCGCGGTTCCGCAGAGAAGGCCTCCAATGAAAGAAGTAGTTCAAATTCTTGAGAGGTTAGTTTTGGCTTCTGGAAGTTCAACTTGATGGGAATTTGTTTATGTTGTGTAATATAAGCTAATTGGTTGTTGTTATTAAGATTATGATTTGGAACAAATGCTGATTACTGTTCTGTCCTTTTTTTTTAATTTGTTTTTTGTGGATGTGTGTTTTCTGTTTTTTATATTTCAGTTTTGATGATAATAGTATAGGACTAGCTCTTCATGGATTAACTTCTTTGTATTGGTAGCTTGAAACTGAAAAAATTGTGGGATTAGCTCTCCTCACAAATTAAATTCTTTGTTCTAATATAATTATTGGTTAAGATAGATTTTGAAATTATTAAATTTGCTTTATAGGCTATTTGATTTCATGAAAAATGAGTGTTAAATATTTCAGATGTAGTGATTACATTATGAAAATTTTGATGTGCTTGATGAGGAATGCAAGATAAAATTTTGATAAATTTTAAATTTATCTTATAGTTTTTTTTATGCATTCAAAATTCATCAACGGCCCCTTAAAATGAGTATAAATTTTAAAGAAAATTTAATAATTTTAATTGTCCATCATAATTTAGATTGTATTAGAATATGTTAAGAATAAAATCACATAATGCAACAAATAAGAAAAAAGAAAACATGGAAAAGAACACTAGATGTAATGTGAGAAAATATAAAATTGAGGAAATAATCAAATAGCTACACGAAATTAAGAAATCCATTATGACAATGGGAGAAATTGTATAATCTCTCTACTCTCACTTACATTATCTCTATTCACTCCTCGCTCTATTCTACTCGCAAAATAGACAAAAATATTAATTTCTATTACATCAAAAGATATAATCCTTCTAGTGAAATAATAAGAACTAAGAAAGAAAAATTGCTTTGTCCGACTCACAAAGTTGTTGCCCTATACTTGCAACACCTCAATATTGACTTCTCTGTCTTGCAACGCTGTGGTGCCTTGAACTGCAGTGCAAAGACATTATGCTCTTAATCTCAAAAGTGTTTCACAACATCTTGACAATAGATTTACAACATTGTCTCGTATGCACAATATTTTTTTTAGGGGGGGTTTCGCCTCCAAACCCCAAAACAGGGGGCACATTGCCCTCTTACAATTCAATAGCAAGTTCCTCGTCAAGCTCAATAATAAAATTGAGATCTAAGTCAATGATACTCCCTGATTAAAAAGTAACAAAATATTTTAAACCAAAATTTTCTTTTAAAATGATTAGTTCTACTTTTTATGATAAATATTTTATAATGACCTCCATCTCACTCGAAAAAAATGTTTTTTTTTTTAATTTTAGGAGCACATTTTGAGGGTATATTTGCAGCTTTTCAGATTTGCAAGCTATTTGATTAGTATAAGGATAATGAAGGAGCATATTTAAATTGTGATTTTTACATACATAACAATAAAAACTATCATATTTACTTACCTAACACCCAATAAACTATTTACATACCTACCACCCAATTACAATTCCTTTCATCTAAATCACCACTTCGTTACTACCTTCATGACCCTATTAGCTCGACCCCTCACATCTTCTTCGCTCAAGCAGGTTTACTCTTCGTCTTCTCCATTTCTTCGTTGCTATCGAATCAGAAGTCTAGACAAGAGCTAGAGCAAAGGCAAAACCCCTATCAGCCTGACCAATCGCATCTTTTTCGATTTCATATTTGCTTTTCATCTTCTCCATTTCTCTGTTGCTATCATATCAGAAGTCTAGATCGAAGCTCACTGCAAAGGTAATGATATCTATCCTCTCTAAAGTGTTTTGCTCGTTGTCCTCTCCATTTCTTCATTGCTATCAAATCAGAAGTCCCGATTGGAGCTCATCGCAAAGGTTATAATATATCTCTCCTTTATCGTGTTTATTTGGCTAAATATGTGAAATACTTAGCCAACCTGCACCGTAATCTCACGAATTCCCTAGGCCTACACCGCAATCTCACGAATGCCCTAGGCCTACACCGCAATCTCACGAATGCCCTAGCCCATACTACATGTCCTGTCTCTCGACTCTCTTCTAATCATCCGAACAAGTAGAACACTTCCTGTGTAGTTTATGGTATGCTTGGATTGATTTGTTGTTTCAGTGTAGGTTCTCATATCTATTTGATTGCTCTAAATGATTGTAACAAAATTTGTATTTTTTTTTATGAAGGTTTCTATTTATTGCTGCAATGAGTTTGAGCTTCTCGATGATATCAATGAGAACCCTAAATAATGAAATGTATAGTCATAGATCGAATTGCTTGCATGAAAAATATTACATCTTCATAACGCAAACCGACACAGATAATTTGAAGCTTCGATCTGAGCTGGAGAGAAACAATCACACAAACCAGGTAGCATTATATTATTGTCCTCACTACTCTTTGAAATTGAATGATGCATTTCCACTAAATGCTTGCCATATTATGTTTGACTCGTATCTTCTTCTTGAACGGCAATCACCATCTTAATTCTACTTCTTTCGTAATAATTATTAAACATGTCACGAACATTGGTATCACTTATAATAGGCATGTAAATTTTAGGAGATGTTTCATTGATATAATAGTGTAACTCAAAAGCATGAACCCTAAGTTATAGATAAAGTAATTGAATTCTTTCTTTCAACATAAATAAACTAATTTGATTTCTCTCAAGCTTTAAAAATATTTCATGCTATTATAAGCCTTCACCGCACTCGAATATCAACCAAATTTGAAGATGTTGAAGGAAAAGATATTCCAATTCATATTTGCGAATGCAAATAATAATGAGAACAGAAAATTATCATTATCACTTAAATCAAATAGTTTATATTTGAATATCGGTTTAAGCAATAATTTTTTTATTAGTATAAAAATTTTTTGAGCTATAATTTTTTTTATTAAAATACTTCTTAAAAAAATAGTAAAGAGGCTTTTGCAAACGAAGTCTTAAGCTATATGAGTAATTCCCTTATTTCGACCATTGAAAATAACAATTAAAAATACTTCAATGCATGCTAAGTTTTATTTAGTAATATCATTTACATATTATATTATTAATATAATTTTAATTAAAATACTGTTAATATAATTTTGTTTAAAAATAATTTATTTCAAAATTTTTAAATTGATTTCATAATAAATACAACACATAAACAATAGACTATTTTCATATTCTCAAATTTGATTATAATCATAATTATTTTTTAATTGATCTGATCTTGGGAAATCTAATGATGAATGTTGACCATTTTGTCAAGCAAGGGGTGGCCCACCAACACACATGGGATTTTAATACCAAACTTAAGTCTCATAATCGAGTCAAAATCCAAATTTAAAATATAGTAATTACTTGCACATGCCACCTAAGATCTTTTTTTTTTCTCTAACAAGTTGACATAAAAATTATCATAAATTAAAGCAGGTTTAGAATAAATTTTTGAAAATTTAATTTTGCACTGAACATTCACACTTATTTAACTATAATTTTTTATAAATTTTGTGATGAAACTTTTTTCACAATCAAATTTATATCAATATCATAATTATAAGAACTTTAATGTCTTTTTCTTCAAGATTAAAATAAAAATATCAATATCCACAGTTGTTTTCAAAATTCTATTTTCTCATAATAAATCCACAGACAGTACTGCAGGCCCAGGCAAGTTGTGCCAAATTAATCATTAAAAAACCTATTTAGACAGCTAAACTGTTGGTCAAATCAAGTCACCCTAAGGATCTGCTTGGCAACAAGTGGGATTTAATTTAAATGGGATTTAGTAAATTCTGTAAATTCGAATTTAGTAAATCTCAAATATGTTAAATCTTAAAAACTGTTTGATATACCAAATGTTAAATCATGTTAAATTATAATAAACTGTTTGATAACATATTTCAGGTTTTATGATAGTTAGGAATTTAAATATGAAGAAGATAAATATAAATTAAAAAATAAATTTATAATTAAAAATAAAAATTAATGTGTTATGAATTTAATAATATGTTAAGTACAAATTACTCGTAAATTATTATTTACACTATTAATTAGATATTTAATAATATATATTTTAAGTTATATTAATTAAGATAATTATATTAATATTTAATTATTAATTATACAATTAAGTTAAATTAGATAATTAATTTATGTACTAATTATACAGTTAATTATTTAATTAATTTACTTAATTATTAATAATTTAAAGTATATTAATTAAGTTAATCAATAATACCTTAGAGGTGTCTAAGGGTTTTGCATTTCATCTTCTCTCTTTCGTTGCTATTCGGCTTCATTGCTTTGCAGAGGTGTAGAGATTGCACGGGTCGTTTATTCGGCTCCTTCGTGACTATTAGACTTCGCTCCTTCGACGACTTTCCCTTATTGTCTGATCGGAAGTTACGACATTTTGATTGGCTGTCAAGGTAACTTCCTCCCTTTCCCGCGCTTCTTCGGCTAAATCCCGTTAAATCCACCGAACCGAGGAATTTAGGCTTCGTTTGGGACGGCTTTTTCATTGCTTTCTAAAACGGAGTTTTAGTACATATTTTTTTTGTACTAAAACTCCTTTTTAGAAAGCAATAAAGCAATAAAAAAGCCATCCCAAACGAAGCCTTAGTCAATCCGGGATTTAAGTCGTAAATCCCTAAGTTCGGGATTTATGAAATCCCGGGATTTAACGTGTGCACAAAAACCGTTTAGCTGGATTTAGCGTAAATCCGACTTAAATCCCATGATAAATCCGATACCAAACAGCCCCTAAATCTAGAGAGTCTTCAAGAAGCACATGCCAATTTTACACACACAATCCTAAATTTTTCCTTAAAATTTTACTTGCTAACATTAATAAATTTCATAATAAGGATAAAATAATTAAAAAAAAAAAACAAAAGTCAAATCAGAAAGTCCTTAATTTTTGACAAAAAAATTCCAGCATGATAATAATACACATGATTGTCACCCTCAGCCCTTTATTAGTTTTAACTAATAAGGAATGGTGCCGGAATAAAGTAATTTACCTCATGCATAGAACAGAAACTGAATGCCTGTACTTATGATCCTGATAGTAAAGGGATCTCAGCTAAGGAAGTTGGTAGAGAGAAGTGTAGGTTTTGACCAGCCAAATATGCTGCAATTCCTGCAGCATAACCGGCAAAAGCGAAGCCGCTTACCTGATACAATATTAAATTTAGTTAGCTAAATTCACGAAGAAGATGCCTTTGAACAGCATGTTTAGTGAGTTAATCAGAAAAAAAAATCGAGAACAGATGTAATAGATTAGCTTCCGTTATTTTAGTTGGAAGGTGTTAGAAATATCGGTTTTAAACTCTACAAACACCTTCAGGTGACGATTTTGGAATGACAGAGCGGCGTATAAAGATAATTAAAGAACATGAAGAAATTCAGGTGTTCAATGTGATGGATATAAATGTGAAAGTAGAAGATGAGAATTAGAGGAATATTTGATATCAGAAGCACAGATCATGAAAGATTGGATCTTTAATCTGCTTCATTGAAAAAAGAAGTTTGAGAGGCTTCCATAGCACGGAGTCAATAGTTTTTCACTCCCACCGCTAATCTGAGTTATTGAGCCCACCATAATTTTCATAAACTTTACTAACATTTGCACTTCAATGCTCATCATTTTCAAAGAATAAAAAAGAATGGAGACATCCAACCACATTAAAAGACTTTCCTAAAATATCAGGCTAAGTGAGAAACTAGATCAAATATCTTGATAAAAAATTGATCAGAATAAATATCAAACTGAAAAATTGAATCAAAATTTCAACTTTGATATGCAACCAACATATTACTTTATAACTGGTGCATCATGAATGATTGGAATTTTGATCTTTTCATTGAAAAAAGAAGTTTGGATCTTGCGGTCAAAAGGTTTGTCACTCACCACCGCAAGTCTAAGTTCTGGAGTGCATTATAATTTTCACTAATTTTGCTATGATTTGCACTTCAAAGCTTACTATTTTCAAAGACAAAAAAAAGACGGAGACTTCTAACTACATTTGAAAGACTGCTCTAAAATATAAGACAAAATGAAAATTTTGATCAAAATATCTTCATTAATATTTAGTCAGAATGAGTATTAAAATCATTAAATTTATCTTTGAGATGATTGCAACATAGATTTTAATTGATTCCACATGTATTATGTTGATCTCAAATCAAATCCAAAAGCTTTGTTAATCATCCTAAAATATTTTTTATCAGTATATCCTGAAGTTTAAATCATTTTCCCAATAAAACAAAGGTTGGATAACTTTTAAGTGATATGTTACTTTCCAATAGTATGCTATATGCCTAAACATCCTAAGTCTAAATTCCACTTACGAAAGCAGTTATCATAACAAACAAACGCATACCTTGCGAAGATACCAAAAGAAATCAGCCTTCTCCATTCCCATGAATGCAACTCCAGCAGCAGATCCAATGATGAGCATTGAACCTCCGGTACCAGCACAAAAAGCAATGAGCTGCCAAAAATCAGCATCTTGAGGAAAAGAAGTAAGGTCGTACATTCCCATTGTTGCGGCGACAAGTGGAACATTGTCAATAATAGCTGAAACTACTCCTATTGCACTTGCAATCAGCTGGGCATTTGGTATATGTGCATCAAGATAGTTTGCCAGCTCCCTCAGTATTCCAGCAGCTTCCAAGCTATGGAATAGTATCAATAATCATTTCGCGCATTTTTAGAGCAAAATGTTTTTATCAGTATTTCTGTTATTTTACTCAGGACAAGCAAAGATTGACAGAAGATTCATTTCATCACTACACGCAATATTTTAACTTATGAAATTTAAATTTGAAGATAACAAAATAAATACCTGCTCACAGACAATAGTATTCCCAGGAAAAAGAGAACTCCCTGTGTATCAATACGTGATAAAGCTTGTGGCACCTTCAGCTTCTGTCTTTCTTCATCCCCATAGTGAATTGCATCAGTTAAGATCCATAGGACTCCCAGTCCAAAAAGAATACCCATGTAAGGTGGAAGCCCGGTTATGGCTTTGAACACAGGAACAAACAGTAAAGCCCCGAACCCAACGGCAAAAACAAGTTGTCCTCTTGGGGCCATTTTTTCTGACGCTAAAACGGTAGAAGATTGCCCAGTTGCCCCATTGACTTCACTAAAAACAAGAGGCAATAATAAAGCTTTTGTTTCCATGAATGTTCCACTGAATTTCTAAAACTGACAATAGTCGGTGATTACTCACGTTGTAAGGGACATCAGCGCTAATGGCACCGCTAATGAAACGGCAGATGGAATAAACAAGCCCTGAAAGCATGGAGTGAATTGACTGATTAGCAAATGACAACTCGAGGAAATTTGCAATTATCATGAACACTAAAAAACTATCGGAAAGTTTAGAAGGCTCCCCACTACATTCTTCTCAAATTGATATTTGTATGACAGAGACTAATATATATATATATATATATTTAAAGATTCAGAGATATGATGTCTTCCTATGCCATTTTTTAACGCCAAGAGACATTAAAAAAAAAAAAAAAAAAAAAAACAGGAAAACCTCAGTAAAATTCCATAATGCTTGGCTGGAATTTTAACCTGACTGCAATTTTCCTAGTAGATGGATATTCTTGCCCCAAGAAATAAGCTAAAAGTAGTGTGCCAAATGACTGCGCATTTCTCCATCCTTAGATTTTGTTTGGGACAGCTTTTTTATTTTTCTTAAAGTAGTTTTTTAGCACAAATTTTAATTTTTATATTAGAAAACTAAGAAGCAATAAGAAAGCCATCCCAAACGAAGCCTTAGTAGAAAGTCATAAGCCACCTCTTCAAGATTCACTAAACATTTATTTAATGATACAAAAATTCATTTTGGTCCTTTATAAAGTAGGATTTGATTAATTTACCTAAACAAATTTTTTTTTCTTAAGAACACAAATAAGGAAATTAAAGAGGAAACCTAACTTTATAATCTGCCTGCCTTCAATCTGTAAAACCAAGCCAGTAGAGCACAATGTTTATTTGGCAAGGCAGTAATAAGGCAGAACAATGCTCTCACTCCCATACTCCACTATTATGCTTATAATTCTTTCAAGAAATACTTAGTGTTGTACAGCCTCCTGTGGACTAGTGGCATTGCAGAGCAAAGAACTTTTGAGGCAGAACAGCACAGACGCCTCAATAAACAGTTTAAATTTCAAATTTGATTGTCCATCGATAGTGTTTTAAGACCCATGGTATGAAATTGCCATCATCATATTATCATAAAATCATGGCACGCAAATCATATTAGTAGATGATAAGGTAAATCATCATATGAAGCCAACCAAGTCTATTACTCTTCAATGAACAATCCATAGTGATACTAAAAACTATTTATGGGAAAACTAGAAAATACATCAACAGAATAACCCAATAATACATGCTCAAAATTATATAAACCAAAAAACCCTTGAATGGACAATCTAAAAACCATTTTCCAAGCAAGGTATATTATGGAAGTTTACGTTGATTGTAGAGTCTGAAAAATGTAAAAGTTAGTGATAAGTTTAGAAAATATAAATTGCACCATTAGAGTACCTTCATTGTTGCTAAAGTGGATATTTGCCCATGAATCCATAACATGGTTGTTGTTACATCACCAATCGGTGTCCAGGCACCTCCAGCATTTGCTGCTATCACAACAACTGCTCCTAAAATTCTACCAAGTAAAACCAGGAATGAGACTTGTTTTGAAGATAAAAAATGGGCTATGTAAGAAATTATCATGTTATCACATTTGTAGTAGCGATTGTTTACCAAGCTAGATGTACGCAAATTAGAGTTCTACTAAAGAAGAAGGATAGCTAAGGAAACACAAGAAAAACAAGTGAAAGAAAGCTCTGATTGCCATTTAGAAATATGAGAACTAAAGATAAACAAACCTAAGGAAACTGTGAAGTAGACATTTAGAACAACAAGATGCCATAATATGTAAGGAGACAAGACGGTGCACCCCTATTGGTTACTCGGTCCTTCAGTATATAATATTAAAAACTTAATCACAATCTTCTTTAAAAATTCACTTCTATTAACTTATAAATTTCTAGCAAAAAATAGGAAAAAATTCGCATGAGTTCAATTCAATTCAAAAAAACATAAATTACAGTTTTTGTCCAAAATATGGTTCTTCTCATGTTCATATCCAAATTGGATGATATAATCTTTCTTATGCACTCATACAGAAGTACGAAAACACAGCTACAACCAACAATCTCAAACCAGAACTCTGTCAACTTTTGAAAGCCAGAGACAAAAAGATCGTGGCCAATACAATGATGGCCATAATGGCACAAATGACAACGTAGATACTAGCATGGCAAAATCCTACTCTCATCAGACCTTCAAATCCAGTACTAACCAGTACTCTAATTGACATTGAAATTCCATGAGCAGCAAGCAGGTCAAGCAAAACAAATCCCATAAGTTTGTACTACCTACTCTCCATGAAAATCCTACAATAGTTGAGCAAGATAGCAAAGCCCCGGAGCGAGGTATCTTACTGCAACCTTTCTAAAACTTGGAAAAATGAGGTAGAATACAAAGCCCTTATAAATAACCTTGACTTGGCCAATGGACTATAAATTTAAATGATTCATTTCTATAATAACTCACAATTCTTCTATAATAACTCACACTATCTCAGAAATGATGAAGCTAAATATGTCATAGTAGAGAACCGTGAGGCCTTTATAGCACTCACCAATCTAGCCCCAAAAATGACCATCAAAATTAAATGAATAAGCTACTATTGGCCAAACAAAGCTTTGAAACTACATCAACTATAGCAAGTGTCATGACTCATTGTTTCAAATATATAATGAAACCCTCCATCAGCCAATGATCTCAATGCCCAAGCCTTCAAAGGCATTTTATATCCAATAATGGCATCCTAGCCTTTTGAAACCTGAGGCACTGACATCATTGGCTCAATCAACCTACAGTCACCATCCAACCATCACTTCACCTTAGCTGCAATCCATTACTTCTCCATATGGAAAAGACTATCATATTCAAGACTTCACCTTAGCTACAATCCATTACTTCTCCATATGGAAAAGACTATCCTATTCAAGAAGCCACCGCATAGAAGGTGATAAGATTCTTAATAGCAAATATCTTCTACCAATTTGGTGTGCCCTACAATCTCACCTTTGGACAACAAGCCAACCTTTAAAATCACCAACTACAAATCCTTGATGTTTCTCATCGATCTACAACCCAAGAATAAGTGGGCTAGTAGATGCCATAAATAAAGCCTTGGTCAAATTGCTGAAGAATGCCCTCACAAAAAAAAGTAAACGTGGCATTATAAAGGATTGCGAGAGTTGTGGGCCTATAAGACTAAATGCAAAATCCTATTCCGAAGAAAACAACTAATCATTAGTTTACATAATAGAGATCATACTCCAATTGGAAGTTAAGATAAAATTGCTTTGCATCGTAGTCTAGGAGGAGAACTAGAAAAGCTAGATGTGCTAGAAAAAGTCCACCTTTGATCCCAAAACACATGGAAATCTACCTAGCAAGAATGGCTATGGCCCATGACCAAATGGTCCACCCAAGAAGCTTCCAAGATCAACTACTTCTTACCCTTTACAAGCATATAATACGACATTCATGCATCAATGTAAAGATTGAGCCAAACTGTGACGCCTCATTAATCATCAAAAAGGTGTATGAAGGTAATGCTTACTAGCTCATCGAACTTGATGGCCAACGGTACCCAAAGAAATAATATGCATAACATAATACAACTATTGCACAACTCGATGACTTGAGTTATGAAGCTCAAAACCAAATCATTCCCAAGTGGAATCTTAAGACCCATTACCGCCTCAAGAAGATACCAAGAGCTTTCCCTTGCGCTAAAGGCTGATATACCAAAATCTAGGGATCTTCACCAAAGCATGAAGGTTCAAAATAACTTCATACTGATTCCAACTAAAAATCATAATGCCCCAAAAAAGATCCATGTTATAATACTCAACATTTTCAAACATATAAGCATGAATTTTTTCCTCCAAAATTTATCCCATGACACTTCCATAAAACATCAAATATATTTCATTAAATTCTATTTTAATTTTGAGCAATTTAATATATATAAGTAATAGCCAAAATGAAACATATATGTGTGCATTTAGTTAATTAATATTATTAAAACTTAATTAACTAATTTACTATATCATACAACCATTTAAATTAATTAAATGCATTTCACTAAAGCTTCTCCACTAAGCCGAGCATGCAATGGGCGGATGATTGGGAGCTGGATCAAGCGGCTGGGAGTGTTGGGTAGTAGAATTGTAGTGGAATTTTATTAGTACATATTATATTAAGTTCAGTTTAAGCCTTGCATTTCTTCTTCCCACCTGTAGTCCCTCTCTGGAATCCGAAGCAGGTGGCAAGTGCAGAATCTGCTGCGGGCTGCTGCAGGATTTTCAGAAAAAAAAAATCGGGTAAGGTGCTGAAATAGGGTAAGGAAGAATGCATGAGGAAAGGAAGGGAAGAGAAGAAAGGTTAGAAAACTTGTGAATGAGGAGAAGTTTGGTTGAGGTAAAGAATTCTAAATTTTTGGATTTATCCTAACTTGTTTAAAAGTAAGAATTTATGTATGAATTTTCTTATCCTTTAGGTTGTTTATAAGAAGAAAAGAGACCAATGTATTGGAGGAGAATAAATTTATCCTCCTACCCTAGAGAACGAGGTGAGTTACGCAATCTATAGTATACGAAATAGAAAAAATTTAACATAATCATGGTAATATTATTCCTCATATTAATCATATTATGAGTTTATGATTACTTGTTTACTTAAGTTAATAACTTATTAATTTGAGTTATTTGTGTGGGCTCCAAAAATTCGGCCCCGGCCTCCGCTCGCTGCGCTTTTTCTTTTTATTCGGCGAGGGAGTTTTAACGAACTAAGTTCCGGGGTAAATTTTGGAAGGCAGATGGGTTTGTAGATAAGACACTACCCAGAGATTCCGCCCTCATTTTGCGAGGACTTTATGATCTGAGTTCTGGTTTCCTATAGGCGCAAGCTCCTATAGTTAATTACCCCTCCCAATCATGAGAGAGAACTTTTGATTAAGGCTAGTCATTAATCAGATACGTAGAATATACGTGTTATCTGGCATATAATAGCAGCATGAGTTTGGGTATTTGAGAACTTGGAGAGTTTGATATTTAAAATAGACATTTCACCATCTTGCACTTAAAGCGGATGGTGGGGGAATAGATGATGGGCCCGATCAAGATCCCATGGTTCCGTCATCCCGGGCCATCGTGGTCCCTGGTCCACTTAGTCAGAGGAGGTAGTCGACCAAACCTGACAGAAGGATCCTTGTCGGCAGCCATGGGTTGCTTCGTCCAAGGGACCTTATAGACCTGGGTTGGATGTTTGTCTAAGGGGACAAATTTGAATCCACCTTAGCTAACAGAGGGCTTTGTGCCATATCGATCATATCCTATTGATTCATATCTCAAGAATTTGGTGCCAATAAGGAACGTATTGGCTCTGGCCATAACCGGTATTTCGTGGTGCCATTTGGCGACAAAACCACTCGGTTCAGAGGGCCCCGGGTCGTCATAACCGTTTATCCTGCGGTACCATTTGGCGGTAAAACGCCGGTTAGAGGACACGTACCACATCCTTATTGGCGTGAAATTATTTGAATGGATCATAGTAATATTTTCGACTAGGCATTTGGCTCTTTGTGAGCTGAAGTAGTTTTAAATTTATCTACCTCAGCAAACTGTTGCGGAGGGTGGATGGATTTTGCTTTAAGCATTGATGGATTTATTTCAATTTAAATATCTTGGAAATTTGAGAATTTTCTGGAGTTTAGAATTTGAGTGGACTTTTGGGAGGCATTTGAAAATGCCTGAAATTAACCTCTCCGGTTGAGATCAGCATTCAACACAGCCATCATCGGGGTGTTCGGGGTTATTTCTCTTGTCTAGATTGAACCTTATCGACTCTATCTAGCTGTCGACAGAGGATCGGGTTTCCTGTAGGCTTTGTGCCTTTATTTATGAATTTTCTTGATTGTAGGCCTTGAAGGCCTAATATGAATGTATTAAAACAAATACCTCGGTCCCCACAACCATGTATTCGTTTGAAGGTTCGAGCCTTGTCGACTTCTATTGATCCGCATAGAAGGATCAGGTCCGAACTTGAATTCACTTGTCAACCCGCGTAGCATCCCTAGGCGTCACGTGTGTACCAATAGCATGCTCGCCGGGGCCCATGCGGGTTGATATTGTATTTACCCCTTGAGTACCTATGTGTATACAAACTACGGTGCACGTGTAGGGGTACTTTGAAATATTTGTAGTTGTGCATGTATTTGTCATTTGAATGCACAACATTTCCTTGAAGAGCTTATACACGCCTCCTGTCTGCTTGTACGAATGTTGCAGATCCGGTGGCGTGGCGTTGTATGTTGTAGACGCCTTCTGTCTGCTCGTATAAGTGTTGCAGATCCGGTGGCGTGGCGTTGTAGGTTGTAGACGCCTTCTGTCTGCTTGTATCAGTGTTGTAGATCCGGTGGCGTGGCGTTGTCATTTAGATGTCAGAGGCATTTCCAACATCTTAATATTGACTCCCCTTTCTCAATCACCGGGGAGGTTATTTTCTAAATTTTGGGGTCAATGATCGCTGATCTGGAAAGAACTCCTTTTAGGATCTTCGATGTAATGGATTTGTTATATCTGGTATTCGTAGATGCGAATACTGTTTTCTCACTGAGTATAGGATCAAGGAGATTTTCTTGGAACACCAGGAAGTTTGGTTCTAATTTATTCAAATCTCTCCTCCACTCTGTTAAGGGGTGTATTTTTCCGTACATCGGGTTGCCTTTGTACCCAACGTTCTTGAAGATCTTGGTCACTGTTGTCATCGGTGATATTTGCACTTGTGTCCACAGTGGTTCGTTGTATCTACGATATACACACTGTTGTTATCCACAAATGGTTTGTACTCATTTGCAGGGACCCGTACTTGTGTCCACAGTAGTTTGATATGCTTACGATATGCCCACTGTTGTTATCCACAAGTGACTTATACATATTTACGGGAACCCGTTGTAGCCACTACGAGCTCCTGGAACTGTTCGTAGGAGACCCATTATTGCCTACATCATGCCCACCTATCACCAATCTCAGGTGGGTTTTGATTGCACTTGTTTGTAGGTCGGAGGTTGAATGCGTAGGAGCCTTCTACTGTAGATTGCAAGCATTTGCATTTGTCGTGTGTTATATACTGAATATATCCGTAGGAGGTGTTGTAGTTTGATTGGTGTCGAATCGACTCAAGTATGAACCCTTCCAAGTCCAGTTCAAATCAGCTTCATGAGCTCAGTGTGCAAGGTTATTTCTTTGTCCCTTGTAGTCCGAGTCTTGTCCAATTTTAATGTCTTCCGCACTTACTTCCTTTGAGTCCGAATGTATGTTCAAATGATTATTCAAAGTCTTCTGGAGTATTTGCAGGTTCATTTTCAGGTTCAAATTGATTTGAATTTGATTCCAATTTGGTTTTATTTTATTTGGATTTGGTCCTTTAGAAATTATTTGAATTTTGTTTCTGATTTAGGTTCGCAAGCCCACTGTTCAAGTTCATCTGAGTTCCACTGCTCGTTCTTTTGAGTTCTAAAGTCCACAAGTCATTGTTCTTTGGAGTCCAGGCTCTTGTTCTTTTGAGTTCAAAACAGGTCCGAGCGTAGTAATATTTCACCCGAAATTTCAGCAACCTCCCGGCGTCTCCCCCGTTTAGGGGAAAACTATGAGAAAACTGGGCCTTTCCCACCAAGCTAAGAAAAGCGTGTATGGTAGGTGCCCTCTTTCGAGGACACCGCGGCCGTGTAAAGTCTTTGTCCCCACCATGCTAAGAAAAACGTGTATAGATCTTCTAGCAGTACCTGTTGCAAGAGAAAAAATAGTTGTTTCCCCGCAAGCGGGTACTTATGGGTATCCCAACTTCGTCGTATGCATCGCACCTGGTTCCCTCTTACCACGCTAAGAAAAGCGTGTATAGGTGGTTAGCCGGCTCGTCGCACACGTCGAGGGCAGGATTTGGAACCAAGGTTCGCTCGCCTACCTTGTCATGGGTGTCGTGCCGGTTGCCCCTCCCACCACGCTAAGGAAAGCGTGTATAGGCAGACCACTGACTCGACACGCTTGCCGAGGTAAGAGAGCAAACATGGGTTCGAAAAGTTATAACTTTGGCGGCCGGCAGACCAGTGGACTGGCGGTGGAGGGCACGAATGTCGAGGCGGAAGGGCGACACATCTTATATTAATTATAATTAACATCAATTAAATAAAATTAATTAAATAATAATCTTTAATTAATCATTATTTAATTAATTATAAATAATTAAAATAATTAATTAAGATTATTAAAATCAATTAAGAAAATAAGTCGTAATTAATTCAAAATTAATTATAACTCATTAACATTAATTAATTCTAATAAAACATAATTAATTCACATTAATTAATAATAATTAATTATAAATTGTGATTAATTAAAAAAATCATTATAATTAATTAATATGATTATAATTAAATGCGTATTATATTATTAAAATAATTAATAATAATAATAATAAAACAAAAATCCTCTTCCTCTCCACTCTCTCTGTTCAGCAGAGATACGACGTTCGGCCGAAGAAGACCGTGAACGGAAGAAAGTTACCTTCACGCAAGCGAGCTCCCATTGTTGTTCTGATCAAAATGTCTCAACTTCCGATCTCACAGAGAAGGGACGACGTCGGAGTAGCTAAGTCGGACCAGCCACGCAGGAACCAGAGAAGCAAGCTCCGCCTCTTACTTTCGATTGGAATGTCGTAACTTCCGATCCTACAAGAGAAAGGGAAAGTCGTTGAATGGCGAAGTCGAACTGCTGCGAAGAAGCCGGAGAGGGAGAGAGATCGAGAGGAAGAGGGCGGGAGCAGAGGGAGCGTCCGCGGGAAGAGGTTGAAGGCCTCGTCTCTTTGGCCTTTTAACGACTCGAGCGAGTCGTGCGAGTGACGTGCGAGACGCGACGCTCGGTCGTGCGAGGAGAGGCGACGACGTGCGACGTGCGGAATGGAGCAGATAGCAGGTGAGCGATTTTGATTTTTTTATTTTATTTTTTTTTTGTTTTCTCGGTACAGCAGGTCAACAAATGCCCCCAACAAATGTGGTAGGCGTCTGGAGCGGGCCACGATTGTTGTATGTTAATTGACCCTGATATTTGTTCTAGATGTCACACTAGGGTTTTCATTTAGTGGATCTCCAAGAATTTGCTTGGATGTCACACTACTTTCTTTTAGAGGATCTCCAAAATTTGTTTGGATGTCACACTACTTTCTTTTAGTGGATCTCCAAAATTTTGCTTGAATATCATACTAATCTTCTTTCTCCATTGCACTTTTAAATGTATTCATAGATGGTTGATGTCCTGTCTTTATGAATTGATGCTAGTGGATAGCATATATTCAAGATTGCTCAATCATCTGGCTGTATCTTGATAATTTTAAATATTTATTTAGGGATCTCGACATGCAGTGCAATGTCGACCCAAATAAATATTTAAAATGCCCAAAGTCTTTCGGGATATTTGTAGATGTCATCTAGGGTGCTCATTCTGCAGCTTTTGCTTGAGTCCTGAGATTTTGATTCCTTCTGTCCTGTGCTTTGTGCTGCGGACTTGGTGAAGGGTTGTCTGATTTGTCTTTGATGACTTGTCAGAAGATTTATTTTCCTTCTGCCTTTTGCTTCTAGCTTTGGCGGGCTTGTTGAAGGGGTAGATGCCGGTGACCTAAACCCCTAGGTTTGTATTAGGTTGGTGGCGAGAAGTCATCGGTCCAGAGCTTTGTGCGTAACGGACTTGTTGATGACGAAATCCAAATAGTTCTGCCTAAGGCTTTTCATGAACTCTCGGATAATTTTCTTCGGTCCTTTGCTTTGTGATTTGACGGACTTGTTGAAGAAAAATTCCTTCGATCCTTGCTTTGTGCTTTTCGAATTTGTTGAAGGATTTGCAGGTTTTAGATTCAGTTGATAGTACTGAACGTAAGTAGTATCTTGATCCTTAACCACTTGAGAAGACTTTAAAATCTGAGTCACTTGAATTCATCAGATCGGGAGAGCTAGGATTTGACAGCTCTTCGTCCTCTGGTTGCTGAGATGGGGGTTCCTATACTACGGCCTTTCTTATGACTTGTTGAGTAGATAGAACTGCCAGCGATTCGGCCATATTTGGGCTTGTTGGATCCAACCTCTTACACCCATTCAGGCTTCAGACTTGAGCTATAGGAATTGCGCTTCCCAATGCCGACTTTACTGAAGTTGGCAAATTTCGAGTCATCTTTCATGGTTTTAGATTTGGAGCATAAGAAGATTTGGTAGTTGCTCGAGACACATCTTTCGACTGGAACTTTGATTCTCCAGTCATTTGGGAGAATTTTGCAGACTACGATCACTTGAACTGGTCGAGTTAAATTGGCCTTCGTACTTTCTTCAGTCCCTACTGACGGGTTGAAGAAATGGGGGTTCCGCTACTACGGCCGTTCTTATGGCTTGTTGAGTAGACGGAGCTGCCAGCAATCCGGCCATATTTGAGCTTGTTGGATCCGACCTTTTACATCCATTCGAACCTTAAGCTTCAGGTTGTCGAAAGACTTCAAGCTTTTCTGGCTCAATTTGTAGGAGTGTGCAGCCACAAAAATCTTTTTCTTAACTTTTGAGTCTTAGTTTATTGGAGAAGGTGTTGTCTCGAACTTTGAGAGATCACCTACATAGGCTTTAAAAGAAAAACATCTGTGTTCTTTAGTACAAAGTAACATTTGAATTGATAATTTTAAATATTTATTCAGGGATCTCGGCACGCAGCGCGATGTCAACCCGAATAAATATTTAAAATGCCCCCTATCTTGCAGGGATATTTTGGAGCAGAATAGAATTGAAATCTTGATATTTTAAATATTTGTTTGGGGATCTCGGCACGCAGCGCGATGTCGACCCGAACAAATATTTAAAATGCCCTCAATCTGATGGGAAATTTTGAAATGTGTTCTCATGACATAAGAAAATTTCAAAATATGAAATATATGTGCTAACAATAATGTATGAAAATATAACACATTAAGCACAGCATTTCATGCGTAGTACTTCTTCAGGTATCGGCCATTGATCGGTGGCATGGGCCTCTGACCATTCAGATCGATGAGTTGATAAGCTCCTCCCTGATACACCTTCTCGATGACGAAAGGTCCTTCCCAGTTGGAAATAAATTTGTCACCAATTTTTCTATGTGGGATGATTAGCCTTCTCTGCACTAGGACCAATTCCCCTTCTTGAAATGATCGAGGACGCACCATTCGATCAAAGGATTTTATCATTCTTGCTTGGTAGATCTCCAGGTTTTATTGAGCTTGCAACCTGATTTCATCGAGTGCATCGAGCTCTTCCATTCTTAATCGAGCATTCTGTTCCTGAGTCATCTCATTCTGGATAGCGACTCAAAGGGATGGAAGTTTAACTTCTAGGGGCAGTACAGCTTCAACTCCGAACACCAGAAAGTAGGGAGTAGCTTTAGTTGGCATTTTGTAAGTTGTACGATAGGCCCATAGTGCTTCTGCCAACGTCGTATGCCATTCTCTTTTATTCTTTGTGAGAATATTCTTTAACAGCTTCACCAGTGTCTTGTTGAAGGCTTCTGTCAGGCCATTTGCTCTTGGATAGTATATGGATGAATATCGCCAATCGATTTTGTGCCGATCAACGAGCTTATAAATTTTGTACTTTTGAAAGCAGCTCTGTTATCTGAGATTATGCGACGTGGCACACCGAATCTGTAAACAATGTTGTGGGTAAGGAAATTGATTACATGCTCGGATGTAACTTCTTTAAATGGAACCGCTTCTGCCCACTTGGAGAAATAGTCGGTCGCTGCCAAGATGAAGCGGTGTCCTGCTGATGATGGCAGATCTATCGGCCCGATAACATCAGTACCCCAACATTCAAATGGACAGGATGCTATTGTAGGGTGCAGCGGATTTGGCGGTTGATGTATAACATCACCGTGAATCTGGCACTCATGGCACCCCTTAGCATGATTGATACAGTCTCTGACCATGGTCGGCCAATACTATCCCATTCTTTTGATTTTGACTGCCATCTTGGTACCTGATTGGTGCGCTCCACAAAATCCTTCGTGAACTTCTGCTACCACCCTATCAGCTTCTCGAGCCCCTAGACACCTTAGCCACATTTGATCGAAAGCACGTCGATACAATGTGTTGTTGACAAATGCATATCGTAGTGCTCTCTTTCTGACTTGAGCAGCTAATGATTTGTCTGCTGGTAGTCTACCTTCCTTGAAGTAATCAACGAAAGGTTGCCTCTAGTCATTTTCTTCCTCGACATCCAGGTAATGCCACCATGATTCTAAAGCTTGACTGGCCTTGCGTCTTTTCTTAGAAACTTGCTGTTCTTCAGATTGATCTTCAGGATCAACTGATTGGGGAGATTGAGGATCAACTGGAATTGCATCCTGCTGGCTTGAATTTGGTATTCCCTTTGCTTACGGGAATTGTAATAGTGCTGGCTCTAGGATCCGATGATTGTGCACCATAATTATGATGGGCCATTCATCATCCTTATTTGCCATTTCTTTAGCTAGTTTGGTAAGGGAATCAGCTTTGCCATTTTGACCCCGGGGAACTTGAGTTAATTTGACAACTGGAATTTGCTTCATAAGCTTAAGAACTCGCCGATGATAACAGGCCAACTCGAACTTGGTTATTTTGTAAACTCCTAACACTTGATTTACAACAAGTTGAGAATCGCCGAAAATTTGGAGATTTCAAATTCGAACATCGATTGCAATCTCCAGTCCTGCAATTAGGGCTTCATATTCAGTTTCATTGTTTGTCCGAGGTTCAGTCAAGATGAATGAGAATCTCATTATGCCTCCCTCGGGTGCTACGAAAATGAGTCTGATTCCGGCTTGAGCTTTCTCTAGATTTGGAGGCCGAGCACCCTTAATCGACAATGCTCCATCGAAGTACATTTTCCATACTCGTAACATCTCATCTTCTTCAACATTCATGATCTGCTCGTCAGGTAGATCATCGTTGAGCGATGAATCTATAGGGATAGGGTGTGCAGCGAGAAAATCTGCCAACACCTGCCATTTTACTGCCTTTTGAGGGACATATGTGATATCAAACTGCAACATTATCACTGCCCACCTTGCCAAACGACCTGTCAACGCTGGTCTTGTCATCAAGAACTTTAGCGTATCGATCTTTGATATCAAGGTGATTTTGTGAGATAGCATATAATGACGGAGCTTCTGAACTGCGAAAATCAAAGCCAAGCAATGCTTCTCAATTGGAGAGTAGCGGATTTCTGCACCTATCAACCTCCGGCTGATGTAATAGAGTGCATTCTCCTTGCCTTCTTCATTATGCTGGGCCAATAGTGCTCCGAGGGACTCTTCTAGTGCTGACGTGTACAGTATAAGAGGCTTCCCGGGGATTAGCGCCGCAAGAATGGGCGGATTCAACAGATATCTTTTGATGTTGTCAAATGCTTCTTGGCACTCTTCGTCCCATTTAAAACGGACATCTTTCTTCATTAGTTTTGAAAACGGCTGGCACCTACCCGATAGATTTGATATGAATCTCCGAATGAAAGCCAGTTGCCCTTGTAAGGAGCGGAGTTGTCGAAGGTTCTTTGGAGGTGGAATCTCCATGATTGCCTTGATCTTGTTGGGGTCGACTTCAATACCTCGATGTTGAACAACATATCCTAGGAATTTTCTTAAGGATACCCCAAATGCACACTTGAGAGGATTCATCTTCAGGTCGTACTTTCTGATCCTTTCGAACACAACTCTCAAATCATCAATGTGGTCTTTTCGGTCTATGCTCTTAATGACCAAGTCATCGACATAGCATTCGACCTTTTGATGAATCAAATCATCAAATATACGAGTCATCGTCCGTTGATAGGTGGCACCAGCGTTCTTCAGGCCAAAGGGCATGACCGTATAGCAGAAAATGCCTATAGGTGTTCTGAACGATGTTGCTTTTCATCTTCAGGCACCATTTTGATTTGATTGTAGCCCGACGATCCGTCCATAAAAGAGAACATGTCGTAGTTGGATGTGTTGTCAACTAAAAGTTCTGATACCGGGAGCGAAAAATCATCTTTCAGACATGCCTTATTGAGATCCCTGAATCGATGCAGATAAGAATCTGGCCATTCTTCTTCTTTACAAGGACGATATTGGCAATCCAGTCGGCATATTTTTCTTCTCGGATGAAGCCTGCTTCTATGAGCTTCTTTGTTTCTGCAATCACCTGCTATTCAATCTTCAATCTCATTCTCCTTGGAGCTTGTTTGATGGGTGCTGCATCAGGCCTGATTGCTAATCTATGAACTGCCACTTCGGGGGATAAGCCAGGCATCTCAGCATATGTCCAAGCAAAACAGTCCCTGAATTTACAGAGAAGTTCTTTTATTTCTTCTATTTGTTCTTCGGGTAGAAGAGAACTAATGAAGGTTGGGCGAGGATCCTCCTCAGTCCCCAAGTTGACTTCTTTTAGTTCATCCATAGTGGCTGCCTGTCCACCATCTTCAAGCTCTTCTGGTGCAGGCTTAGCTTCCACAGGTTGATCGTCATAAGCATCAGCTTCATAAATCTCATCAGCGCCATCATCATTGGATTCAATTTCCATGCATGTGATTGTCTGACAAGTCTCTTTCCGGAGGAATTTTCGTTTGATGAATCTGATGCCCTTATATGCATCTATATCCTTTCGTCGTAATGGACACGAATTTCTTCCATACCAGAGGCCCAAGCTTGTACGAAACTGTCGTTTAGTGGTAGGAATATTGATTTGCTTTCGTAGCATTCTTTGAATATTTTTGGTATTGAATCTAGGTAGCCTCGTAGAAAATAATTCCTCGGAGTCAAGGAGCATGCAATCCCAGTCATGATTCTCCTCTTCACGAACTCCCGTGGAATATAACACATTTTCGGGTGCAGTCCCCTTCTTCAGAGGAGGCAGATAAAGAGTGGAGAGTTCTTCAATCTTATACACCTCGCGTGAAATGATTTCTTTGAAATGTTGCAAGGGAACACGTGTGACTATGAGTACGCTATCTGAAATTGACAGACTGTCTATTCTTCTGGAGAACACTCTCTGCACTGAGTTCATGTAGATTGAGTCGTAGTCATAATCATCATTTGAAAATTCAACCTCCCTACTCCATTCATCTATGACTGGCATACTTTTCGAGATTTTGTAGGGACGATATCATCTTCATCTGTATCACTCCCCAGGTGAGGCACATGTTTCCTTTCTTTGGGAATAGTTGGTGATTTGGGAAGAGCCGGCGTTGCCTTCTTTCTTCCTACACGCTTCTTCTCATCTTCCCGTTCAGGTCGCTTTGTAGCCTTTGAATTTGATGTCTTAGCCTCAAGAAAACTCGAAGACTTTTGCTTCTTTTGTACGAAGTACCTAGCATCTTCATATATTGTTATTTCATGTATTGCAAATGGTTGGATATCACCAGAGATTCTGAATTCTTCTCCTTCCCCGAGATATTTCATACACTGATGTAATGTTGAAGGGACAACGCCATATTCATGCAGCCAGGGGCGACCCAATAACGCCTTGAACGAAGTGTCCGTATCAATTACATGAAGAAGAATATTTCTGCCCTTTCTCGTTGAAGTCGTGCACCATTAACTTATCTTGCCCAAGATGCTCCACATCGAGGCACAATGATCTTAATGCTTTAAGGCTCATGAGATTTACGGAAGATCCAGGATCGATCAAAATTCGACTGATCATCATACCGTCGCTCTCTGCCGTAACATACAGAGGGCGGTTGTGATCTGCCGTTCCAAGCATCATATCATCCTCAAAGAAGGTAATGAGGGGCTCATCTCGAGCTTGTAAGACTTCCGTCAAGTTGCGCTTGGCAAAATATGCCTCATATCTTTCGGGGTCCTTGAGAGCTTGAATCAAAGTCTCTCGAATGTCTTTAGACATCAAGAGAGTATCATATATGCTGAGTTGCGCTGGGATCTTTCTTAAATGGGACAAGATATTATAATCTATCCCCTTGGATGAAGTATCTTTCTTCTTGGAGTCTACGAGGATAATATCTTCATTGATAACTATCTCTTTTCCTTTATTTTTGTTAGGAGCCCCTTTCTTTAGTGGAGGTGGCAGTACCTTGCCACTTCTCAACTGCACCTGGGCCACCTCATCTGATTCAGACTTGTTTGATGAAGCATTCTCTTCAGAGTCAGCCATTGTCACGTCTGGGGATCCATCTGTAGACTCGGAATCGTCTCCCAGTTTCACTTGTTCATTTGCGATGCTACGCTTGGGCCTGAATCTTCATCCTCTGAAAAACATAGATCTTCTTATGAACTGTATTCCATTGATGACACCATCAGACAGAATTCAGGGGCCGCTTCTTCAGCGTATTTCTCCCTTTTAGTTATTTTTGACGTCGTAAAGACGACTCAGCATGTCTCTATAGGAAGGGATTCGGCCTCAGCTTCTTCTTCCTTTTCATCTATTTTAAGCTCTTTCATAAAATCACTGAGCTTAATAGGCCTCCTGGTAGTCTGGTAATATTCACCCAGACTATCAATAGCCTTTTGAGTTGCAGTCTTCTTTGTCTCAGGCTTCTTCAACTTGGCTTTCTTTTTGGAAGACTTTGATTTTGCTTTAACAAGCTTTGATGAGCTAGCTTGGCCAGGTTGCTGTCTGGAGGTGGATGCAGGCGACTCAGGCAACCACTTTAGATTCAATACTGGCTCAGTAGGAGACTTCCACTTGACACCCGAAACTCCTTCCAGCTATTTCAGCATTTTGGTTGTCTTCTTGGAGACCAAAGTCTCCCATTGTTCCTTTTGAATAGATTCTTTTGTTGTTGTTTCTTTAGGCGGGAGCATGGAAGAGGACGTGACTACTCGGATGGATTCCTTTCTAGGACGAACTAACACATTATCTGATAATGTCAATTCTCCCCTTTTATATATCTTTTCCAATCAATCTTTGAAGACATAGCAATCTTCAATTGGATGACTAACTACCCAATGATATGGACAGTAATTTGGGTCGCCATTGTGTTTAGACTCTTCAGGTCTTTTGCATTCTGGCAATTCTAAACCATTCTTGAGTGCTTGTCGGAATAGCTTGGCGACACTCTCCCTCTTGAATGAATATTCTTTATTCATTTTCTCCTTGAGGGAAGGGAACGTTCTATCACCATTTCCCGTAGTTTGCCTCTGGCGCTCTCCTCCACCGGGAAAGGCTCGAGGTTTGTCATTTCCTCCAAAAACTAATTTTGGTTGAGGATTTGTATAGTAATCCTGTTTTGATTTCTCTTCATACTGCATAAGCTGTTTTCCTTTATCCACATTATACACCGCCCGTTTACCTTTATCAGGCCTGGGAGGGAATGCGGAGTAGACCTCATTCTTTCTGGCATCAGGAGCTTTAGCCTTTTTGGGTTTATCAGGGAGGCTTTCTAACTTTGACAAGTTCAACTTTTTAAATTTTGCCACCCTATCCAATAGATCTTGGAAGGTAGTGATTGAAGCCATGCAAAGGAAGGGTTGCATTTTATCATCAATGTTCCCCATCAACAATTGGACTGCATGCTCTTCTTCCAGTTGCTGCTCGCACTTCATGCTGAGATTGCGCCAGCGTGTTATATACCTCATCACTAACTCCTCCTTTCTCCTTTTCTCTAGGGCAAGATCAGCAATGGTAGTCTTCTCAGTTGCACTGGCGAATCTTTTCACAAACAATGCCTCCAACTCCGCAAAGGTCTTCAGTGAATCATTCGGTAGTTCGACATACCATTCAAAAGCAGTTCCACTCAAGCTGCTCACGAATTGCCTGAATAAAAGAGCATCATTGCCTATTGTATTTCCACAGGTTGCTTTGAACTGCGCCAGGTATTGTCTGGGATTTTTATTGCCATCGAAGATATTGAACTTCGGCACAAAATATCCCTTTGGATATGGCACCTGATCGTACTCTGCTGGGTACGGACGACCTTTTCCTACCAACTTTTCTGCCTGTTCAGCAGCTATAATGGCCTTAATCTTTTCACTAATTAAGTCTTCCAACTGCGATGCAGTTACAGGTTCAGAGGCGTTCGCCACATTTTGGGGAGTGCGCTGACGAGTTGGATCATCATTCCTATCGTCACCTTCAGGTACAACTTTCACTCCTGAGGCTTGAGGCGCTTGGAGATTTTGAGTATTAGCAGCTTGATCGACAGGTTGAGCCGGTGCAGAACCCACAGAAGTGGTCTTCTACATCATCTCCATCATAGCCGTCATCTGAGTCATCATCTCAGTCATTTTATCATTTATCTGAGAGATTTCTCTATCTTTCTTTCGCATCTGTTGCCTCATTTGTCGTCGCATATCTGCGAGTATGATGTTTTCACCAGCGAAAGGATTTTCTCCAACTTCTTCCTCTTCTTCTCCTTCTGAGGAGCAAGCACTTCGGCTGGCAATAGATCGAGCCCTATGGCGACGACGATAAGTACGTGTACGGGGCTGTGATTCTTGGTCGTCGTCATTACCATCATCATCTTCCACATCAGTGTGGCTGACCATATGAACCACTTCGATCTCCATAGTGTCTTCATTGCCATATTCTTCTTCATCTTCTTGTACCTGAATTTCTGAGCGGCATCGCCACTAAATTTCAGGCTCTTGACTTGGAATGATTATTTCTTCAACTCGCGGACTACGATCGAAGTGAACTTCCTCTTTAGTTGGAGGAGGTGAATGACGGGATCTCCTGGAAGACTCTCCAGGATGTCGACCGTCACTATAATTATCATTATGGGCCTTCTTTTGGACCCATTTCTGATGAGTTCTGTTAGTAGGGGCGGATCTCCGGAAGACAGCTCCAGATGTCACACCCGAACTAATTTTTTTCTTTAATCACCTCTTCTTTTCGAGGCTTTGGCCTCCATATTTGTTTGCCTTTCCACTGGGACCTTTCGATGGCGGATTCTTGGACACGGGGTCCAAGTGTCACGCCCCGATGTTCACTGCGCGGAGCTTGTTGTCGGTAATCTCTTCTTTCAACTATCACAGCAGATGACAGTCTATCTCTTGGAGGAGTTCTTCGGGCCTCAACAATCAGTGGCCTCTGGAACTTCTTTTTCATTAAGCCCTTCCCCTTAACTGTCTTCAGTACACGGTGCACCCAGGCAGATAGACGTTCAGGCTCTCTTATTTTATGTTCAGCAGGCCTACGATCAGGGCAACTCCATCGACAATGAATGCTAACCTCCACTCCTTGATGATGAAGCACTGCTTCCTGATATGCCACAATAACAACTTTTATACCAACCAAACATTCTGAATGAAGCGAGGCATCAACAAAAACTAATGTAGCTACAGATGCCTCAACATACTTCTATGAATATCGAAGTTCTGTAATGGAAACTTATCTTTGGAACATATCCTTGCAAAATAGGTGTAGTGGATAAGACCAAAACACTATCATTCACTATAGGTACACATAATCAGTACACATGGGTACATAGCATAGGTACCTAGCAGTGCCCAGAAGAAGTATATAGAGGTACATAGAAGCGATAAACAGAGGTACACAAAAGCATACAAGAAAGGTACACATGCGCGAAAAAATGGAAGAAATCATCACTGAAATGTACTGCTAATTTCTTCATTCGAAAGTAAACAATGGACATCAACCACAGTGTTACACACAGGTATAGAGTACAGAAAAACCCGAAACCTAAACCCTAACATGACATTTACAGAACAAATAGAACCAACATAACTGGTGAAAAAGTATTTATCTGGGTAAGAAAAAATTGACTTTAGCCATGGCTTGTATTTCTGCAATGAAAATCTGGAGCAAACCGAAGGAGCTTTAGAAGAAGATGAAGAGCGTCTGAAACAAGAGAAACTAAAATGCCTCGACCAATTTTGAATTTTCCAATGTATGACCTCGATTTTCTTCTCAATAAAAAGTAACTTTTTGCGTGTGGTCCAGGTTGGGCAATCGGGCCACGCAGTAAGTTGGAAAAAGACGTGCTAAATAGAAATGGTGGGGTCGTCAGGCCACAGGTGGCGACATTTTATTTGTGTCCGAACATAGAGCTACGTCCGGAGTCCACACCAAATAATTTTTTCCAGTTAAAAGTCAAATTTTCTTCTAAATCTAATAAAGAAAAGTCATTTCTAATATTTTCTAACCAAATCTTTTTAGGTTTACCTCTACCTTTCTTAACATAAGTCAAATATAATACATTTACTTTCCTGACGAGGTTATCGAAAGGCTGTCGTTTTATGTGACCAAACCATCTAAGGCAACTCTCTCTCTAATCTTATCTTCCACTTGAGCTACTCCAACCTTCTCATGTATATGCTCATTTTGTATCTTGTCTCTAAGAGTAAAGTCACTCATCCACCTAAGCATCCTTATCTCTGCAACACTTAACTATATATTATGCTTCTCTTTTAATGGCCAACATTTTGCACCATAAAGCATTACAGGTCACTCTGCCATCTTATAGAATTTTCCCTTAAACTTGAGAGGGATTTTTCTATCACACAACATGCCCGATGCATTCCTCCACTTCAACCATCCAACTTGAATTCTACTAATAATATTATTGACCTGTGTTTAAAAAAAAAAAAAAAAAAAAAAAAGAGAAAAGAAATCGTGCACGTATCTGGTCGACGCCGCTCTTCGCACGACAAAATCCCGCAAATCTTGTGAAATCGGACATCCTATGCACGATCCCACATCGCTCGTTGCATATCGACGTCGTATCCACCACGACTTTCGCACGACTCACCTCGCTTAGTTAAAAGCCAACGAAAAGGAGGCCTTCGGCCTCCTCTCGCCAACCCAAGCGCTCGATCTCTCTGTTTCTCGCTCCCAACTTCACCTCTTCCACGACTTTCCCTTCCTGTCGGTCTGGAAGTTACGACAGTTTGATTGGAAGCAACCCAGGAAGCTCGCTGACTGCGAAGGAACTTTCTCCCTTTCGAGTCGCTTCTTCCGCTCCATTCGCAGCTGCTCGACTTCGACCTTCAACGACTTTCCCTTCCTGTCGGGATCAGAAGTCACAACATTTTGATCGGAGCCAACAACTGGAGCCCGCCGGTTGTGAAGATAACTTTCTTCCTCACACGCGCTTCTCCGGCTTCTTCATTGCTGTCGGACTTCGTTTCTTCCACGACTTTCCCTTGCTCTCGGACCGGAAGTTACACCATTTTGATCGGAACAGCAACGGGAGCTCGCCGACAGTGAAGTTGGACCGGAAGTTACACCATTTTGATCGGAACAGCAACGGGAGCTCGCCGACAGTGAAGGTAACTTTCTACCCTTCGCGTGCTTCTTCGGCCTATCCTGGCAGAACCCGAGATAGAGAGAGTTGGGAGGGAGAGGTATAATTTGTTTTAATTAATGTTTTTAATTATAATTATTTTAATTAATTTTAATTAATTACAGTTGTTATTTTTAATTAATTATAATTATTATAATTAATTATGTTTAATTAAATTATTATAATTAATTTAATTAATTATAATAAATTTTAATTAGAATTAATTTTAATTAATTATAATTTATAGAATTAACTATCATTAATTAATTTTAATTAATTATTATTTATTAAAAGTTAATTAATATCAATTAATTATAATTAATTATAAATTAATTATAATTAATGATTATAATTAATGTTAATAAACTTTAATTAATTATATTAATTATAATTAATTAAAAGTAATTTCTTAATTAATTGTAATTAATTAATATTAATTATAATTAATTAACAAAAAAGCCTGTCCATCTCGCCTCGATCCTCGAGCCGACAGTCGCCGACGACTCTCCACCGCCGGGTTCCAAGGTATAAATTTCTGACTTAAATCCCGTCCTCGACGTTGCAGCGGACCGGGGAACCACCTATACGCGCTCTTGTAGCACGGTAGGAGGGAGCCCGGTGTGAAGCATACGACGGGGCGGGTAAGCCCTATACACGCTCTTGTAGCGTGGTGGGGACGGTCCTCGGCCTCGACCTCGACACCGACACCGCTGACACTGCTACGAGAGGTACGATGTTCCAAAATCACATTCTCAACGTTTGCAGCGGACCGGAGAACCACCTATACGCGCTCTTGTAGCACGGTAGGAGGGAGCCCGGTGCGATGCATACGACGAGATGGGAGAGCCCTATACACGCTCTTGTAGCGTGGTGGGGAGTCACTACTGTTCTGGTACGTCACAGCTGTTCTGTACGGGTACTGCTGAAGGCCCCATACACGCTCTTGTAGCGTGGTGGGATGAAATTTTTACGGCCGCGGTGTCTAAGGACACCTACCATACACGCTCTAGTAGCGTGGTGGGAAGGCCCAGCTCCCCTATTTTCCCCCAAACTGGGGATATGCCGGGGTGCTGCCTAAATTTTCACTGAAATGTACAATGACTTGAACAAATTCGAAGACATCATTTCAGCAACAATACGAAGAACAACAGAAGACATGTACTTGAACAAAAATGCACAGAACTTGAATTGAATGAGTAGAAGACTCATACGAAGAACAGTGAACTTGTGGACCTAAATCTGAACAAAATTCTAAATGATTTCTAAGGGTCAAAATCAAATGAAATAAAATCGAACTGGAGTCAAATTCAAACAACACGCAATTCAACTCAAAGAATTGCAGGGGACTCAAATAGAAGAGGTTCATCAGGAGCCTAAACCATACATCAATTCAACAAGCCAGAAGGAGACTTGAACAAGAGCCTGAACTAGTATTGTGAACATAGCATTTGAACTTGAATCTAGTCTTGAATTCAAATGAGCTTGGCACAAGGAGTTTTTGACTTGAACTCGTACTCAGGACCCGAGTTGAGCATTAATGGCTTGAACAATTTGAACTCAAGCAAATACAAGATTTGGACTGTAGGGGACACTTGAACCTGATGAATTCAGATCTAGATGGATTTGAACTTGAACAATTACTTACACTTGAAACTTCTAAGAAGATCAACTAAGTTCATGCTATAAGGAATCAAACTCAAGGTGGTAAGAAGATTTGAACAAAATATCAGAAACTCAACTTGAATCCAAATAAGACAAGTGCAAGAGGACTCAGATTCAAATGAACTCGGATCTGATTGCAAGAGAGTTGAACAACATGAACTTTAAAGAACTCAACTCATATGTCATGATTTTGGGTTTCTGAATTGAGGACCACAAGAGACTTGAATCTCTAAGGGCTTCAGGAGACCTGAACTTCTACTCAAACTCAGTCTACAATTTGAATATGCACATCGGTTTGAACATGAATTAAATTCAAATATGGGTTTAGATACTGGATCTAAACAAAGTATAGAATGACATGAACTACTGAATGACCAGCAAATAATCAAGCCTCAGCTACTAGCAAACATGTATGAGTAGATGCAACGAACTCCTACAATAATTCCTACAAACGCCTGTTGATTGAGATGGCGATACGGGAGACCAAAGATGGAGGATTCGCCTTCCTACAAACAAATGCAACCCAACAAACCCACCTGAGATTGGTGATAGGTGGGCATGATGTAGACAAACGAGGGTCTCCTACAAACATTCCTAGGAGCTCGTATTAAACACAATTGATCCTTACAAACAAATACGAGCCACTTGTGGATAACAACAGTGGGCATATCGTGAGCACCATCGAACCACTGTGGGCACAAGTACAAGTACCTCCTGCGACGATCCCTACAAGGTCAAACAAGTACAACAACCACCTGAGATTGGTGAAAGGTGGATATGACACTGACGTCAATAGGCCTTCTACAAATGCCTTCAGGAGCTCGTAGGGGATACGACGGATTCCCGCAAATATATACAAGTCACTTGTGGATAACAACAGTGGGAATGTCGTAGTTACCACGAACCACTGTGGGCACAAGTACGAATACCACCTACGACAACGGTGGTCAAGATCTTCAAGCATGCCGGGTACAAAGACAACCCGATGTACGAAAAAAGAACACCTCTAACAGAAGGGAGGAAATGTTTGAACAAATTAGAACCAAACTTCATTCCAAAGTCTCTTTTTGGTTCTATAATAAAGAAGAGAACAGTTCGGGTGTCCACAAACACCGTAAATAGCAAGTTCACTACGCCGAAAAGCCTAAAAGGAGTTCTTTCCAAATCAGCAGTCTTTGACTCCAAAATCTAGAAAATCCTCCCCGATGAATGAGAAAGGGGGAGTCAATATCAAGTCCAATACACCGAAGATCTTTAAAGGAGTTCTTTCCATATCAAGCGGTCATTGACCCCAAAGTCCAAGAGAGCCCTCCCCAGTGAATGAGAAAGGGGGAGTCAACATCAAACTGATGAGATGCATCGCGTCTACAATCTACAACTCAACGCCACCGGATCTGCAATATTTATGCAAGCAGACAGAAGGCGTCTACAATCTACAACACAACGCCACCGGATCCGCAACACTCGTACTAGCAGACAGAAGGCGTATATAAGCTCTGAAATCAAATGTTGTGCATTCAAATGACAGATACCTGTACAACTACAAATATTTCAAATACCCCTGCACATACACTATAAAATGTATGCACATAGGCACATAAAAGGGTAAAAGCAATCATACAACCCGCATGGGCCCCGGCGAGCGTGTTATTGGTACACACGTGACGTCTAGGGATGCTGCGCAGGTCAATAAGTGAATTCAGGTTCGAACCTGATCCTTTTATACGGATCAACAGAAGTCGACAGGGTTCGAACCTCCAAACAAATATACGGTTGTGGCGACCGATGTATTTGTTTCAATACATTCATATTAGGCCTTCAAGGCCTACAATTAAAGGAATTCACTAAACAAAAGGCACAAAGCCTACGAAACCTGATTCTCCTAAACAAGCAAGTAGGAGTAGACAGGGTTCAAATCATCGGATAAATATGCGGTCATGAAGTCGACCGAATATTTATCTTATACATTCATATTAGGCCTTCAAGGCCTTTAATAAAAGAAATTCATTCAACAAAAGGCACAAAGCCTACAAGAAACCCGATCCTCGATCAATAGATTGGTCGAGTCGACAAGGTTCAATCAACAAACGGAAATGACTCCCACACCCCGATGATAGCCGTGTTGAACGAAGATCTCAACTGGAGGGGTTCACAAATACTTTTCAAATGCCACTCAAATACTCCAAAGTCCAAAATCCCAAATTTCAGAATATTTAAATTGAAATCTATCCATCAACGCTTAAAGCAAAATCCATCCGCCCTCTGAACCGAGTGGTTTTGCCGCCAAATGGCACCACGAAATACCGGTTATGGCCAGAGCCAATACTCTCCTTATTGGCATCAAATCCTTGAGATATGAATCAATAGGATATGATCGATAGGGCACAAAGCCCTCTGTCAGTTAAGGTGGATTCAAATTTGTCCCCTTGGACAAACATTCACCCCAGGTCTACAAGGTCCCCTTGGACGAAGCAACCCATGGCTGCCGACAAGGATCCTTCTGTCAGGTTGGGTCGACTACCTCCTCTGACTAAGTAGACCAGGGACCACGATGGCCCGGGACGACGAAACCATGGGATCTTGATCGGGCCCATCATCCATTCCCCCACCATCCGCTTTAAGTGCACGATGGTGAAATTTTTATTTTTAAATATCAATTTTTCAAATCTCCAAATCTTTCTAATGCCGTTCCAAATTCTCCAAATATTCTCAATACCCAATGCTGCTACTATATGCCAGATAGCGTATATCTTTACGTATTTGATCGACGACTAGCCTTAATCGAAAGTTCTCTCTCGTGATCGGGAGAGGTAATTAACTATAGGGGCTTGCGCCTATAGGAAACCAGAACTCAGATCATAAAGTCCTCGCAAAATGAGGGCGAAATCTCTGGGTAGTGTCTTATCTACAAACCCATCTGCCTTCCAAAATTTACCTCGGAACTTATCCGTTAAAACTCCCCTCGCCGAATAAAGAGAAAAGCGCGAGCGGAGGCCGGGGCCGAATTTTCGGAGCCCACAGATTTCTGGCGACTCCGCTGGGGAATGGTTTCTCTTTCCATCTCTGGCTAGTCATTCAAAGGCTATAGTAGCAAGCAAATTAAATTTAAATTTACTGAAAATGAATCTTTTAAATAAGATCAATGAAAATTCGTTTAGCAGGATTTTAATTCCATGCTAACTCTCCTGCTTTTATTATTTGTTCTGCGTTATTTCTTTGTTATGAAAGCGTGGGGTGATGTATCAATTCTGATCACTAACCCCTGTCTTTCATTTTTGCAGAATAAAAATGCAGGACACACCGATGACCGTCCAACTGGGACGAGGAGCCAGAATTCAACTGGCGAATGCTGTCATACAAACTGGAAACACTGGAGCCACTATTCAATTTGGTGGACTCGAATTCTCAGCAGCTACTGCAAGGGCTGCAGCTATCCCTGTGTACGGCATAAACTCTGAAGAATTTTCTGAAAGGTATCACTCTGCAAGGAATGTCGCTAGAGGTGCTGCTCGAGGAAGAGCCTCTGTATTTGAAAGGTTATCCCAGCCTGAAACCCTTACTGCAAAGAGGGTTGTTGATGGAAGAAAAGTTTCTGTGGTGACTGTAAACACCACTACCATGCCCAGAGAGACTGTTGCATCTGGGAGGCATGATGCTGAAGCTTCCTCATCTGGAGGAAGGCTTAACAGAAGGCAGAGGAGGAAAAGAAATGCAGAGCTATGTGCTCAACAACTACCAGTGCCAGTTCATCCCTCCAACTTGCCAGCACAAGAACCAGAGATCAATATCCCCACTCAAAATAGGTTCACTAACCTGAAGTGGGTAAAAAGAAATAGCTCCTCTGGTGAGCTCAAGAAATCTTTCTGGGAGCGTCGACCTGAAGCCCCAACCCCTCAGAATATACGAGAGCCCGAACGTCTGTCTGCCCGGGTACACCTAGTTTTGAAGACAATCAAGGAGAAGGGCTTAATGAAAAAGAAGTTTCAGAGGCCACTGATCGTTGAGGCCCGAAGAACCCCTCCCAGAGAGAGGCTATCATCTGCTATGATAACAGAATGGAGAGGTTATCGACGACAAGCTCCGCAGGAAGCACATCGAGGCGTGACACTTGAACCACGTGTCCAGGAATCCGCCGCCGAAAGGGCCTAGCGGAAAGGCAAACAAGTTTGGAGGCCGAAGCTTCGAAAAGAAAATATCTTTGAAAAAAGAGATAGATCGGGTGTGACATCCGAAACAATCTACCGGAAATCCGCCCCTGCCAACAGAACTCGTCAGAAATGGGTCCAAAAGAAGGCCAATAATGATGACAATTATAATGACAGTCGACATCCTGGAGAGTTTTCCAGGAGATCCCGTCATTCTCCTACTTCAACTAAAGAGGAAGTCTATTTCGATCGTAGTCCGCGGATCGAAGAAGTAATTATTCCAAGCCAAGAACCTGAAATTCAGTGGCGGCGCCGCTCAGAAATTTAGGTACAAGAAGAAGAAGAATATGGCCAGGAAGACACTATGGAGCTCGAGGTGGTTTGTATGGTCAGTCACATTGATGTTGAAGATGATGATGGTGATGAAGAAGACCAGCAATCACAGCCGCGCGTACGTGTTTATCAACGCCGTCATAGGGCTAGATCCATTGCCAGCCGAAGTGCTCGCTCCTCAGAAGAAGGAGATGAGGAAGAAGAAGAGGTCGGAGAAAACCCCTTCGCTGGAGAAGACATTACACTCGCTGAAATGAGAAATCAAATGAGGCGACAGATGCGGAAGAAAGATAGAGAAATATCTCAGTTGAATGATAAGATGACTGAGATGATGACTCAGATGACGGCGATGATGGAGATGATGCAGAAGACCACTTCTGTAGGTCCTGCCCCGGCTCAACTCGTCAATCAAGCTACAAATCTTCAATATCCTCAAGCGCCACAAACCTAAGGAGTGAAAGGTGTACCTGAAGGTGGCAAAGGGGCTAATGATCAACGTACTTCACAGAATATGGCAGATGCCTCTGAACTTGTAACTGCAGCACAACTAGAGGGCTTAATCAGTGAAAAGATTAAGGCCATTATAGCAGCTGAACAGGCAGAGAAGTTGGTAGGAAAGGGTCGCCCGTACCCAGCAGAGTACGATCAGGTGCCGTATCCAAAGGGATATTCTGTACCGAAATTCAATATCTTTGATGGCAATAAAAATCCCAGACAGCACCTAGCGCAGTTTAAAGCTACCTGCTGAAATACGGGAGGCAATGATGCTTTTTTATTTCGACAATTTGTGAGCAGCTTGATTGGAACTGCTTTTGAGTGGTATGCTGAGCTACCAAATGATTCATTAAAGACCTTTGCTGAGTTAGAGGTCTTGTTCGTGAAAAGATTTGCCAGTGCAATAGAGAAGACTACTATCGCTGATCTCGCCCTGGATAAAAGGAGAAAGGATGAGTCAGTGACGAAATATATAACACGCTGGCGCAATCTCAGCATGAAGTGCGAGCAACAACTGGAAGAAGAGCATGCAGTTCAATTGTTGATGGGGAACATTGATGATAAAATGCAGCCCTTCCTGTGCATGGCTTCAATCACTACTTTCCAAGATCTGCTGGACAGGGTGGCAAAATTTGAAAAGTTAAACTTATCAAAGTCTGAAAGCCTCCCTGATAAACTCAAAAAGGCTAAAGCTCCTGATGCTAGGAGGAACGAAGTTTACTCCGCATTCCCTCCCAGACCTGATAAAGGTAAACGGGTAGTGTATAATGTGGATAAAGGAAAGCAGCCTATGCAATATGAAGAAAAGTCAAAGCAGGCTTACAATCCAAATCCTCAACCAAAGTTGGTTCTTGGAGGAAATGACAAACCTCGAGCCTTTCCTGGTGGAGGAGAGCGTCAAAGGCAGACTGCAGGAGCTGGTGATAGAACGTTCCCCTCCTTCAAGGAGAAAATGAATAAAGAATATTCATTTAAGAGGGAGAGTGTCGCTAAATTGTTCCGACAAGCACTCAAGAATGGTCTGGAGTTGCCAGAATGCAAAAGACCTGAAGAGTCCAAACACAGTGGCGACCCAAACTACTGTCCATATCATCGGGTAGTTAGCCACCCAATTGAAGATTGTTATGTCTTCAAAGATTGGCTAGAAAAGATGTACAAGAGGGGAGAATTGACATTATCAGATAATGTGTTAGTTCGTCCCAGAAAGGAATCCACCCGGGTGGTGACATCATCTTCCGTACTCCCGCATAAAGAAAAAAATGAAAGAATCTATTCAAGATGAACAATGGGAGACTGTGGTCTCCAAGAAGACAAATAAAATGTTGAAATAGCTGGAAGGAGTTCCGGGTGTCAAGTGGAAGTCTCCTACTGAGCCAGTACTGAACTTAAAATGGTTGCCTGTGTCACAAGCATCCACCTCTAAATAGCAACCTGGCCAAGCTAGCTCTTCAAAGTCTGGCAAAGTAAAGCCAAAGTCTTTTAAGAAGAAAGCCAAGTTGAAGAAGCCTATGGTAAGGAAGACTGCAACTCAAAAGGCTATTGATAGTCTGAGTGAATATTACCAAACTACCAGAAGGCCTATTAAGCTCGGTGATTTTATGAAAGAGCTTAAAATAGATGAAAAGGAAGAAGAAGCTGAGGATGAATCCCTTCATGCGGAGACATGCCGAGTCATCTCAGCGACACCAGAAATAGCAGATAGGGAGAAATACGCTGAAGAAGAGGCCCCTGAATTCTGTCTGATGGTGTCATCAATGGAATACAGTTCAGAAGAAGATCTATGTTTTCCAGATGATGAAGATTCAGACCCGAGCGTAGCATCGCAAATGAAGCAGGTGAAATTGGGAGACGATTCTGAGTCCACCGACGAATCCCCAAACGCAACAATGGCTGACTCAGAGGAGAATGCTTCACCAAATAAGTCTGAATCAGATGAGGTGGCCCAAGTGCAATTGAGAAGTGGCAAGGTACTGCCATCTCCACCAAAGAAAAAGATTCCTGACAAAGATAAGGGAAAGGAGATAATTATCAATGAAGATATTATCCCTGAAGATCCCAAGAAAAATAATACTTCTTCTAAGGGGATAGATTACAATATCTTATCCCACTTGAGGAAGATCCCAGCACAACTCAGTATATACGATGCCCTGCTGATGTCTAAAGACCTTCGAGAGACTTTGATCCAAGCTCTCAGGGACCCTGAAAGATATGAGGCATATTTTGCTGAGCGCAACTTGACGGAAGTCTTGCAAGCTCGAAATGAGCCCCTTATCACCTTTGCCGAGGATGATATGATGCTTGGAACGGCAGATCACAATCGTCCATTGTATGTTACGGCAGAGAGCGACGATATGATGATCAGTCGAATTTTGATCGATCCTGGATCTTCCGTAAATCTCATGAGTCTTAAAGCATTGAGATCGTTGTGCCTTGATGTGGAACATCTTGAGCAAGACAAGTTAATGGTACACGGCTTCAACGAGAAGGGGCAGAAAATCCTTGGTTCGTTTATGCTTCCTCTTGTATTTGGGGAACTCCATACGGAAGCCAAATTTCATGTAATTGATGCGGACACTTCGTTCAAGGCGTTATTGGGTCGCCCCTGGCTGCATGAATACGGTGTTGTCCCTTCAACATTACACCAATGCATGAAGTACCTCAGAGAAGGAGAAGAATTCAGAATTTCTGGTGATATTCAACCCTTTGCAGTACATGAAGTAACAGTTTATGAAGATGCTAAGTACTTCATGCCAAAGAATCAAAAGTCGTCAAGTTCTCTTGAGGCTAGAGCATCAAATTCTAATGCTGCAAAGAAATTCAAGCAAGAAGGTGATAAGAAGTGTGTAGGGAGAAAGAAAACAACGCCAGTTCTTCCCAAATCACCAACCATTCCTAAGGAAAAGAAACACGTGCCTCACCTTGTGAGTGACAGTGATGAAAGTCATGTCGCCCCTACAAAATCCAGAAAGGTCGGCCGGTCTGCATCCAAATGGAGCAAGGAGGTTGAATACTCAAATGATGATGATGACTATGACTCTATCTACATGAACACGGTGCAGAATGTGTTTTCCAGAAGGATAGACAGTCTGTCAATTTCAGATAGCGTACTCGTAGTCACGAGGATTCCCTTACAATACTTCAAAGAAATCACTCCACGCGAGGTGCATAAGATTGAAGAACTCTCCACTCTTTATCTACCTCCTCTGAAGAAGGGGGCTGCACCCGGAAATGTATTGTATTCCACGGGAGTACGCGAAGAGGAGAATAATAATTGGTGTTGTATGCTCCTCGATTCTGAAGAATTATTTCCTACGAGGCTACCCAAGTTCAATACCAAAAATATTCAAAGAATGCTACGAAAGCAAATCAATATTCCTACTACCAAACGACAGCTTCGTACAAGCCTGGGCCTCTGGTATGGAAGAAATCCACGTCTGTTACGACGAAAGGATATAGATGCATATAAAGGTATCGGATTCATCAAACGAAAATGCCTCTGGAAAGAGACTTGCCGGGCAATCACATGCACGGAAATTGAATCCGAGGAAGGTGGTGCTGAAGAAGCATACGAAGCCGATGACTATGATGATCAACCTGTGGAAGCCAAACCTGCCCCAGAAGAATTAGAAGATGGTGGACTGGCCACTACGATGGACGAGCTAAAAGAAGTCAACTTGGGAACTGAGGAAGACCCTCGCCCAACTTTCATCAGCTCTCTTCTACCAGAAGAACAAATAGAAGAAATAAAAGAGCTTCTCTGTGAATTCAGGGACTGCTTTGCCTGGACATATGCTGAGATGCCCGGCTTATCCCCTGAAGTGGCAGTTCACAGATTAGCCATCAAGCCTGATGCAGCACCTATCAAACAAGCTCCAAGGAGAATGAGATTGGAGATAGAAGAACAGGTGGTTGCTGAAACCAAGAAGCTCATAGAAGCAGGCTTCATTCGTGAAGAAAAATATGCCGACTGGATTGCCAATATCGTCCCTGTAAAGAAGAAGAATGGTCAGATTCGTATCTGCATCGACTTCAGGGACCTCAATAAAGCGTGCCCGAAAGATGACTTTCCACTCCCAGTATCAGAACTTCTCGTTGACAATACTTCCAACTACGACATGTTCTCTTTCATGGATGGATCGTCTGGATACAATCAAATTAAGATGGCGCCTGAGGATGAAAAGCACACATCATTCAGAACACCCATCGGCATTTTCTGCTACACAGTTATGCCCTTTGGCCTAAAGAACGCCGGTGCCACCTATCAACGGGCGATGACTCGTATATTCGATGACTTGATTCATCAAAAGGTTGAATGCTATGTAGATGACTTGGTCATTAAGAGTATAGACCGAAAAGACCATCTAGATGACTTGAGAATAGTGTTCGAGAGGATCAGAAAATATGATCTGAAGATGAACCCTCTCAAGTGCGCATTTGGGGTATCCTCAGGGAAATTTCTGGGATATGTTGTTCGACATCGAGGCATCGAAGTCGACCCCAACAAGATCAAGGCAATCATGGAGATGCCACCTCCAAAGAACCTTCGACAACTCCGTTCCTTACAAGGGCAACTGGCTTTCATTCGGAGATTCATATCGAATCTATCGGCTAGGTGCCAGCCATTTTCAAAGCTGACGAAGAAAGATGTCCGATTCAAATGGGACGAAGAGTGCCAAGAAGCGTTTGACAGCATTAAAAGATATCTGTTAAGTCCTCCTATTCTCGCGGCACCAATCCCGGGGAAGCCTCTTATACTGTATACAGCAGCACTAGAAGAGTCCCTCGGAGCATTATTGGCCCAGCATAATGAAGAAGGAAAAGAAAATGCGCTCTACTACATTAGTCGTAGGTTGATAGGAGCAGAAATCGGCTACTCTCCAATCGAGAAGCATTGCTTGGCCTTGATCTTCGCAGTTCAGAAGCTTCGTCATTATATGTTATCTCACAAAATCACCTTGATATCAAAGATCGATCCGCTGAAGTTCTTGATGACAAGACCAGCGTTGACAGGTCGTTTGGCAAGGTGGGCAGTGATACTGTTGCAGTTTGATATCACATATGTCCCTCAAAAGACAGTAAAAGGGCAGGTGTTGGCAAATTTTCTCGCTGCACACCCTATCCCTGCAGATTTACCGCTCAATGACGATCTACCTGACGAGCAGATCATGAATGTTGAAGAAGATGAGATGTTACGAGTATGAGAAATGTACTTTGATGGAGCATCATCAATTAAACGTGCTCGGCCTCCAAATCTAGAAAAAGCTCAAGCCGGAATTGGACTCATTTTCGTCGCACCCGAGGGAGGCATAAGGAGATTCTCATTCAGCTTGACTGAACCTCGGACCAACAATGAAGTCGAATATGAAGCCCTAATAGCAGGATTGGAGATTACAATCGATGTTCGAATTCGAAATCTCCAGATTTTCGGCGATTCTCAACTCGTTGTAAATTAGTGCTGGGAGTTTACAAAATCACTAAGTTTGAATTAGCCTGTTATCATCGGCGAGTTCTTGAGCTTATGAAGCAAATTCCTGTTGTCAAACTAACTCAAGTTCCCCGAGGTCAAAATGGCAAAGCTGATTCTCTTGCAAAATTGGCTAAAGAAATGGCGAATATGGATGACGAATGGCCTATAATAATTATGGTGCATAATCGACGGATCCTAGAGCCAGCATTACTACAATTCCCACAGGCAGAGGGAATACCAAATTCAAGCCAGCAGGATGCAACTCCGGTTGATCCTCAAACTCCCCAATCAGTTGATCTTGAAGATCAGTCTGAAGAACAGCAAGTTCCTAAGAAAAGGCGCAAGGCCAGTCAAGCTTCAGAATCATGGTGGCATTGCCTAGATGTCGAGGAAGAAGATGACTGGAGACTGTCTTTCATTGACTACTTTAAAGAAAGTAAATTGCCAACAGACAAATCACTAGCTGCTCAAATCAAGAAGAGAGCGTTACGATATGCATTTGTCAACAACACGTTGTATCGGCGTGTTTTCGATCAAATGAGGCTAAGATGCCTAGGGACTCGAGAAGCTGATAAAGTGGTGGTAGAAGTTCATGAAGGACTCTGTGGAGCGCACCAATCAGGTCCCAAGATGGCAGTAAAAATTAAAAAAATGGATTACTATTGGCCGACCATGGTCAGAGATTGTATCAATCATGCTAAAAGGTGCCACCAGTGCCAGATTCACGGTGATATTATACATCAACCGCCAAATCCGTTGCACCCTATAATAGCATCCTGACCATTTGAATGTTGGGGTACTGATGTTATCGGGCCGATAGATCCACCGTCATCAGCAGGACACCGCTTTATCTTGGCAACAACCGACTACTTCTCAAAGTGGGCAGAAGCGGCTCCATTCAAAGAAGTTACGTCTGAGCACGTGATCAACTTCTTTATCCACAATATTGTCTATAGATTTGGTGTACCACGCCGTATAATCTCAGACAACGGAACTGCTTTCAAAAGTACAAAAATCTACAAGTTCGTTGATCGGCACAAAATCGATTGGCGATATTCATCCATATACTATCCAAGAGCAAATGGCTTGGCAGAAGCCTTCAACAAAACACTGGTGAAATTGTTGAAGAAAATCCTTACCAAGAATAAAAGAGAGTGGCATACGAAAATGGCAGAAGCATTATGGGCCTATCGTACGACCTACAAAACACCGACCAAAGCCACTCCTTATTCTCTGGTATTCGGAGTTGAAGCTATACTGCCACTAGAAGTTGAACTTCCATCCCTTCGAATTGCCGTCCAGAATGAGCTGACTCAAGAACAAAATGCTCGTCTAAGAATGGAGGAACTCGATGCGCTCGATGAAATCAGGTTGCAAGCTCAGCAGAACCTGGAGATCTACCGAGCAAGAATGACAAAGTCCTTTGATCGAATGGTTCGTCCTCGATCATTTCAAGAAGGAGAATTGGTCCTGGTGCAGAGAAGGCCAATCATCCCACACAGAAAAATCGGTGGTAAATTTGTATCCAACTGGGAAGGACCTTTCGTCATCGAGAAGGTATTTCAAGGAGGAGCTTATCAACTCATCGATCTGAATGGTCAGAGGCCCATGCCGCCGATCAATGGCCGATACCTGAAGAAATACTACGCATGAAATTTTTCAAAGAAATATTGTGCTTAATATATTATGTTTTCATACATTATTATTAGCACATGCATTTCATATTTTGAAATTCTCTTATGTCATGAGAATACATTTCAAAATTCCCCTGTTAGACTGGGGGCATTTCAAATATTTGTTCGGGTCGACATCGCGTTGCGTGCCGAGATCCCCGAACAAATATTTAAAATCTCAAAATTCTAATTCTATTCTGCTCTAAAATGTCCCTGCGAGACAGGGGGCATTTTAAATATTTATTCGGGTCGACATCGTGCTGCAAGCCGAGATACCCGAATAAATATTTAAAATTATCAATCTAAATATTCTTTTGTGCTAAAGAATACAAATACTTGTTTTCCAAAGTATATGCAGGTGATCTCTCAAAGATCGAGACAACACCTTCTTCAACAAACTAAAGTTTAAAGGTCAAGAAAGAGACTTTTGGAACTACACATTCCTACAAAATTGAGCCAGAAAAGCTTGAAGTTTTTCAACGGCCTGAAGCTTAAGGTTCGAATGGGTGTAAAAGGTCGGATCCAACAAGCCCAAATATGGCCGGATCGCTGGCAGCTCCGTCTACTCAACAAGCCATAAGAAAGGCCGTAATAGCGGAACCCCCACTTCGTCAACCCGTCAGTAGGGACTGAAGAAAGTACGAAGGCTAATTTGACTCGACCAGTTCAAGTGATCGTAGTCTACAAAATTCTCCCAAATGACTGAAGAATCAAAGTTCTAGTGGGAAGATGAGTCTCGAGCAACTACCGAATGTTCGTAGGCTCCAAAATCTAAAACCACGAAGGATGACTCAAAATCTATCAGCTTCAGCAAAATCAGCATTGGGAAGCGCAATTCTCATGGCTCGAGTCTGAAGTCTGAATGGATGTAAGAGGTCGGATCCAACAAGCCCAAATATGGCCGGATCGCTGGCAGCTCTATCTACTCAACAAGCCATAAGAAAGGCCGCAGTAGAGGAACCCCCATTTCAGCAACCAGAGGACGAAGAGCTGTCAAATCCCAGCTCTCCCGATCTGATGAACTCGAGTGATTCAGATTAAAGTCTTCTCAAGTGGTTAAGGATCAGGATACTACCTACGTTCGGTACTATCAACTGAATCTGAAACCTACAAATCCTTCAACAAATCCGTAAAGCACAAAGCGATGATCGAAGGAATTTTTCTTCAACAAGTCCGTCAAAGCACAAAGCAAAGGACCGAAGAAAATTATCCCAAAGTTCGTGAAAAGCCCAAGGCTGAACTAAGTGGATTCTGTCATCAACAAGTCCGCTATGCACAAAGCTCTGGACTGATGACTTTTCGCCACCGACCTAATACAAACCTAAGGGTTTAGGTCACCGGCATCTACCCCTTCAACAAGCCCGCCAAAGCTAGAAGCAAAGGGCAGAAGACATACAAATCATCTGACAAGTCAGTGAAGACAAATCAGATAACCCTTCACTAAGTCCGCAGCACAAAGCATATGACAGAAGGAATCAAAATCTCAGGGCTCTAGCTAAGGTCGCAGAATGAGTTCCCTGAATGACATCTATCAATGTCCCTAAAGACTGGGGGCATTTTAAATATTTATTTGGGTCGACATCGCGCTGCATGCCGAGATCCCCAAATAAATATTTAAAATTTCAACAAGATATCAACCATCTATGGATATATCTAGAAGCGCAGTGGAGAAAAAAAAGTTAGTGCGACATCCGAACAAGTTTTGGAGATCCACTAAATGAAAATCCTAGTGTGACATCTAGACCAAATATCTAGAGATCCACAGGGTCAATCAGCATACAACAAACGTGGCCCGCTCCAAACGCTTACCATATTTTGTTGGGGGGCATTTGTTGACCTGTGTTAAAAAAAAAAAAAAAAAGAGAAAAGAAATCGTGCACGTATCTGCTCGACGCCGCTCTTCGCACGACAAAATCCCGCAAATCTTGTGAAATCGGACATCCTATGCACGATCCCACATCGCTCGTTGCATATCGACGTCGTATCCACCACGACTTTCGCACGACTCACCTCGCGTAGTTAAAAGCCAACGAAAAGTAGGCCTTCGGCCTCCTCTCGCCAACCCAAGCGCTCGATCTCTCTGTTTCTCGCTCCCAACTTCGCCTCTTCCACGACTTTCCCTTCCTGTCGGTCTGGAAGTTACGACAGTTTGATTGGAAGCAACCCAGGAAGCTCGCTGACTGCGAAGGAACTTTCTCCCTTTCGAGTCGCTTCTTCCGCTCCATTCGCAGCTGCTCGACTTCGACCTTCAACGACTTTCCCTTCCTGTCGGGATCGGAAGTCACAACATTTTGATCGGAGCCAACAACTGGAGCCCGCCGGTTGTGAAGATAACTTTCTTCCTCACACGCGCTTCTCCGGCTTCTTCATTGTTGTCGGACTTCGTTTCTTCCACGACTTTCCCTTGCTCTCGGACCGGAAGTTACACCATTTTGATCGGAACAGCAACGGGAGCTCGCCGACAGTGAAGTTGGACCGGAAGTTACACCATTTTGATCGGAACAGCAACGGGAGCTCGCCGACAGTGAGGGTAACTTTCTACCCTTCGCGTGCTTCTTCGGCCTATCCTGGCAGAACCCGAGACAGAGAGAGTTGGGAGGGAGAGGTATAATTTGTTTTAATTAATGTTTTTAATTATAATTATTTTAATTAATTTTAATTAATTACAGTTGTTATTTTTAATTAATTATAATTATTATAATTAATTATGTTTAATTTTAATTAAATTATTATAATTAATTTAATTAATTATAATAAATTTTAATTAGAATTAATTTTAATTAATTATAATTTATAGAATTAACTATCATTAATTAATTTTAATTAATTATTATTTATTAAAAGTTAATTAATATCAATTAATTATAATTAATGATTATAATTAATGTTAATAAACTTTAATTAATTATATTAATTATAATTAATTAAAAGTAATTTCTTAATTAATTGTAATTAATTAATATTAATTATAATTAATTAACAAAAAAGCCTGTCCATCTCGCCTCGATCCTCGAGCCGACAGTCGCCGACGACTCTCCACCGTCGGGTTCCAAGGTATAAAATTCTGACTTAAATCCCGTCTTCGACGTTGCAGCGGACCGGGGAACCACCTATACGCGCTCTTGTAGCACGGTAGGAGGGAGCCCGGTGCGAAGCATACGACGGGGCGGGTAAGCCCTATACACGCTCTTGTAGCGTGGTGGGGACGGTCCTCGGCCTCGACCTCGACACCGACACCGCTGACATTGCTACGAGAGGTACGATGTTCCAAAATCCCATTCTAGACGTTTGCAGCGGACCGGAGAACCACCTATACGCGCTCTTGTAGCACGGTAGGAGGGAGCCCGGTGCGATGCATACGACGAGATGGGAGAGCCCTATACACGCTCTTGTAGCATGGTGGGGAGTCACTGCTGTTCTGGTACGTCACTGCTGTTCTGTACGGGTACTGCTGAAGGCCCCATACACGCTCTTGTAGCGTGGTGGGATGAAATTTTTACGGCCGCGGTGTCTAAGGACACCTACCATACACGCTCTAGTAGCGTGGTGGGAAGGCCCAACTCCCCTATTTTCCCCCAAACTGGGGATATGCCGGGGTGCTGCCGAAATTTTCACTGAAATGTACAATGACTTGAACAAATTCGAAGACATCATTTCAGCAACAATACGAAGAACAACAGAAGACATGTACTTGAACAAAAATGCACAGAACTTGAATTGAATGAGTAGAAGACTCATACGAAGAACAGTGAACTTGTGGACCTAAATCTGAACAAAATTCTAAATGATTTTTAAGGGTCAAAATCAAATGAAATAAAATCGAAATGGAGTCAAATTCAAACAACACGCAATTCAACTCAAAGAATTGCAGGGGACTCAAATAGAAGAGGTTCATCAGGAGCCTAAACCATACATCAATTCAACAAGCCAGAAGGAGACTTGAACAAGAGCCTGAACTAGTATTGTGAACATAGCATTTGAACTTGAATCTAGTCTTGAATTCAAATGAGCTTGGCACAAGGAGTTTTTGACTTGAACTCGTACTCAGGACCCGAGTTGAGCATTAATGGCTTGAACAATTTGAACTCAAGCAAATACAAGATTTGGACTGTAGGGGACACTTGAACCTGATGAATTCAGATCTAGATGGATTTGAACTTGAACAATTACTTACACTTGAAACTTCTAAGAAGATCAACTAAGTTCATGCTATAAGGAATCAAACTCAAGGTGGTAAGAAGATTTGAACAAAATATCAGAAACTCAACTTGAATCCAAATAAGACAAGTGCAAGAGGACTCAGATTCAAATGAACTCGGATCTGATTGCAAGAGAGTTGAACAACATGAACTTTAAAGAACTCAACTCATATGTCATGATTTTGGGTTTCTGAATTGAGGACCACAAGAGACTTGAATCTCTAAGGGCTTCAGGAGACCTGAACTTCTACTCAAACTCAGTCTACAATTTGAATATGCACATCGGTTTGAACATGAATTAAATTCAAATATGGGTTTAGATACTGGATCTAAACAAAGTATAGAATGACATGAACTACTGAATGACCAGCAAATAATCAAGCCTCAGCTACTAGCAAACATGTATGAGTAGATGCAACGAACTCCTACAATAATTCCTACAAACGCATGTTGATTGAGATGGCGATACGGGAGACCAAAGATGGAGAATCTGCCTTCCTACAAACAAATGCAACCCAACAAACCCACCTGAGATTGGTGATAGGTGGGCATGATGTAGACAAACGAGGGTCTCCTACAAACATTCCTAGGAGCTCGTATTAAACACAATTGATCCTTACAAACAAATACGAGCCACTTGTGGATAACAACAGTGGGCATATCGTGAGCACCATCAAACCACTGTGGGCAAAAGTACAAGTATCTCCTGCGACGATCCCTACAAGGTCAAACAAGTACAACAACCACCTGAGATTGGTGAAAGGTGGATATGACACTGACGTCAATGGGCCTTCTACAAATGCCTTCAGGAGCTCGTAGGGGATACGACGAATTCCCGCAAATATATACAAGTCACTTGTGGATAACAACAGTGGGAATGTCGTAGTTACCACGAACCACTGTGGGCACAAGTACGAATACCACCTACGACAACGGTGGTCAAGATCTTCAAGCATGCCGGGTACAAAGACAACCCGATGTACGAAAAAGAACACCTCTAACAGAAGGGAGGAAATGTTTGAACAAATTAGAACCAAACTTCATGGTGTTCCAAACTCTCTTTTTGGTTCTATAATAAAGAAGAGAACAGTTCGGGTGTCCACAAACACCGTAAATAGCAAGTTCACTACGCCGAAAAGCCTAAAAGGAGTTCTTTCTAAATCAGCAGTCTTTGACTCCAAAATCTAGAAAATCCTCCCCGATGAATGAGAAAGGGGGAGTCAATATCAAGTCCAATACACCGAAGATCTTTAAAGGAGTTCTTTCCATATCAAGCGGTCATTGACCCCAAAGTCCAAGAGAGCCCTCCCCAGTGAATGAGAAAGGGGGAGTCAACATCAAACTGATGAGATGCATCGCGTCTACAATCTACAACTCAACGCCACCGGATCTGCAATATTTATGCAAGCAGACAGAAGGCGTCTACAATCTACAACACAACGCCACCGGATTCGCAACACTCGTACTAGCAGACAGAAGGCGTGTATAAGCTCTGAAATCAAATGTTGTGCATTCAAATGACAGATACCTGTACAACTACAATTATTTCAAATACCCCTGCACATACACTATAAAATGTATGCACATAGGCACATAAAAGGGTAAAAGCAATCATACAACCCGCATGGGCCCCGACGAGCGTGTTATTGGTACACACGTGACGTCTAGGGATACTGCGCAGGTCAATAAGTGAATTCAGGTTCGAACCTGATCCTTCTATACGGATCAACAGAAGTCGACAGGGTTCGAACCTCCAAACAAATATACGGTTGTGGCGACCGATGTATTTGTTTCAATACATTCATATTAGGCCTTCAAGGCCTACAATTAAAGGAATTCACTAAACAAAAGGCACGAAGCCTACGAAACCTGATCCTCCTAAACAAGCAAGTAGGAGTAGACAGGGTTCAAATCATCGGATAAATATGCGGTCATGAAGTCGACCGAATATTTATCTTATACATTCATATTAGGCCTTCAAGGCCTTTAATAAAAGAAATTCATTCAACAAAAGGCACAAAGCCTACAAGAAACCCGATCCTCGATCAATAGATTGGTCAAGTCGACAAGGTTCAATCAACAAACGGAAATGACTCCCACACCCCGATGATGGCCGTGTTGAACGAAGATCTCAACCGGAGGGGTTCACATATACTTTTCAAATGCCACTCAAATACTCCAAAGTCCAAAATCCCAAATTTCAGAGATATTTAAATTGAAATCTATCCATCAACGCTTAAAGCAAAATCCATCCGCCCTCCGCAACAGTTTGCCGAGGCGGGCAAATTCAAAAACTACTTCAGCTCACAAAGAGCGAAATGCCTAGTCAAAAATATCACTAGGATCCATTCTCAAACAATCTTATGCCAGTAAGGACGTGGTACGTGTCCTCTAACCGGCGGTTCGCCGCCAAATGGCACCGCAGGATAAACGGTTATGACCCGGGGCCCTCTGAACCGAGTGGTTTTGCCGCCAAATGGCACCACGAAATACCGGTTATGGCCAGAGCCAATACTCTCCATATTGGCATCAAATCCTTGAGATATGAATCAATAGGATATGATCGATAGGGCACAAAGCCCTCTGTCAGTTAAGGTGGATTCAAATTTGTCCCCTTGGACAAACATTCACCCCAGGTCTACAAGGTCCCCTTGGACGAAGCAACCCATGGCTGCCGACAAGGATCCTTCTGTCAGGTTGTGTCGACTACCTCCTCTGACTAAGTAGACCAGGGACCACGATGGCCCGGGACGACGGAACCATGGGATCTTGATCGGGCCCATCATCCATTCCCCCACCATCCGCTTTAAGTGCACGATGGTGAAATTTCTATTTTTAAATATCAATTTTTCAAATCTCCAAATCTTTCTAATGCCGTTCCAAATTCTCCAAATATTCTCAATACCCAATGCTGCTACTATATGCTAGATAGCGTATATCTTTACGTATCTGATCGACGACTAGCCTTAATCGAAAGTTCTCTCTCGTGATCGGGAGAGGTAATTAACTATAGGGGCTTGCGCCTATAGGAAACCAGAACTCAGATCATAAAGTCCTCGCAAAATGAGGGCGAAATCTCTGGGTAGTGTCTTATCTACAAACCCATCTGCCTTCCAAAATTTACCTCAGAACTTATCCGTTAAAACTCCCCTCACCGAATAAAGAGAAAAGCGCGAGCGGAGGCCGGGGCCGAATTTTCGGAGCCCACAAATATCCCCATCTATTTCACCATCAATCTGAATGATAGACTCAAGATATCTAAAACGTGTACTCTTATTAATGACTTGATCGCCCTAAGTCACAATCCCCTCACTAGATCTATTATTACTAAAATTACACACCCCATGCATGCAGTTTTAGATCTACTCAAATGAAACCCTTTAAACGCTAAGGTTGACCTTTGTAATTCAAGTGACAATTAATTAAAATATTATTAAAATGTTATATTAATAATTTAATTATTATAAAATATATAATAAGTAATATTATATTTAATTTAAGATATAAGATATAAATTATATAAATTAAATTTATAATTATATTTAATATAATTTATTAAATTAAATTTAAAAACAACTATTTAACTAAATAAATTTTAACATTATATATTAATTAATGATTTAACATTAAAGTTATAAGTTTTAATATTTTATATTTAAAATCAATGTTATATTACTAAAATATTAAAATAAATATTATTAAATAAAAAATAATTTTAATTATTTAATTAATAAAATATTTTAATAATATTTTATATAAGTGTAACTATATAACATTTTATTAAAATGTTTATATAAAATATTATTAAAATAATATATGAAATGTTATATTTAACTAAAAATTATGACACCATATATTAATTCAAAAAATATACTTTGATTTTTTTTAGTTTTGAACCCTGTTTAAGCGAGTCATGCGCTTAAACTCTAACCACACACTGCAACCAAAATTCTGCTCAATTTATAATAAATTTAATATTTATAAAATAGTCTACAAAAATATATTACATACATAAAATAATGTTTTCTAGGAAATTACCAAAACATTTAGCATTTTTAGAAAAACGCCAAATAATTTGCCATTTTTCAAAAAATACCAAATTATCTCATAATTTTTCCGAGCCCATAACTGTCCAAACATAACATAAAAAGCATACATAACATCAAGTCTTTATCCCTCCACGCAAGGTCGGCTACATGAATCCTTTTTCTCCATTGTGTCCAATAAAAAGTTAAATTTTCATTTAAATCTAATAAAGAAAGGTCATTTCTAATATTTTCTAACCAAGTCTTTTTAGGTCTACCTTAACCTTTCTTAACATAAATCAAATCTAATACATCTACTTTCCTAAGGAAGGCCGCCGTATGGAAAAAATATTAAACTTCATGCTGCTGACCAAGGTACTCTTCTTTGAGATCCTAATGACCATGCCCAACTTGGATGTAGCCATATATATCTAAAATTTTCAAGACCAGATACCACCTATGTTGTGGATATTGTTAGTCCGTTTATGCATAGCACTACACACCTACATCTAGCTGCAGCTCATGGAATTATAAAATATCTCAAGGGAACACCTCGCCAAAGACTCTTTTTCATATATATATACGACTGTATATGCTTGTACAAAATAAGAGAAACAGAGCTCTCCCTCCACCGATTAAATTTGTGATAATCCAGCATTTAAAAAAATGATTCTCTTCATCTTCATTGAAACTGAATGAAGTAAAACAGATAGACATTACCCTAAAACACGTAAAGAAAAAAAGCATTACATTGACTGAATTTTCAGTAACTTATTTAATAATCTGAAATATATTTAAAACAGAGCTATGAATGCAATGTTCATTAAAAAGAATTCAGCTAATTCAGCGATTGAAAATTTGATAATATAGCATACCGAATCAAAATTACTCATGACTAATTTTGAGATAAAGCAATTTCTATACCTTCTATATTCCGATGGAGGAACTAGTTTCCGCAAAAGAGAGACCATAACAATTGTTGAGGTTAAATTGTCAAGGACTGAACTAAGGAAGAATGTAACAAAACCTACCTGGAAAATTAACCAACACAAATTAAAAAAAAAAATAGAAATTCTCTAAGAATATAGCACAAATATCTGTTTAGTAGAAGCACAAAACTTACTAGTAATATAAATTGAAGTTATAGGAATGAAAATATGATAGATGGATAACGAAATCCATGTAACAAATATTGAACTTCATTTACTAGTTAAGAATAATTTATTTAGAATAATACATGGTTAACAAGGAAGACTAGCAGCAAATTGATTTCCAGCACTTCTGTTAAGTAACAGATTTTTAACAAAAAAAAATACTGTTTTACATCTCCTAGAACTGATCTATTTATGAAAACAAAGATATAATGAATCTCCATGTTTGGCTCAAGCTCTTAACTTGCGATATGGCTCTGACAAATCTTGGCTCGGCGATGTTCTAATTTTTAGCTTTTTCTATGTTCATGGAAAAAATATTGTAAAATATTGATCATATTGTCAGTTGTGTAACAAGGTACATTTCTAGTTCCCAACTAATAAATATTGCTAGAAAATTAAGACTAAGCATTACAATGAAGCAAGGCAATAGAAGTATGTGCCTGTTTACTGAAGCCAAATATAATTACATTTATTGGGAAACAACTCAGAAACATAAACACAAACAATTGTAATTCATGCGTGGCTCAAATTGATGTGAAACGTAATCGGAATTGCACGAAAAAATAATAAGACAACTGAATAAGCAAATCAATATAAAGATTAACGAGTCACAATTAATGATTTAATGAAATCTCAGTTGCAAAGTTACTTAGGCAGTGTTACAAACTCGTTAGGCAAGACAATTTAAAACAATAACAAACACGCGAGTAATGACAAATGCACTTTAACAATAATATGTGGGTTAATATTTAGAAAAGTCACCTTGAGTTTCCCTCACTCAAGCTCTCTTGCGGTTAACGGAAGAAAGATATAGCAATATTGACGTGATCACCACGAGGAAGAGGGAGCTTACAATACTGTCCACGGGAAAGCTAGTTGGAGTTGGAGGAGTAGGTGGAAGATGTAAGAGTTGCCACTCGGATGGAAGGTAGTATTCGTCGATGGCTGTTGATAGAGAAAATAGTACCTGATCCACGTAATCTTCAACGGTTGCGTCGATCTCTATGTTGACGTCACAGAATGGCGATCTCAAAACGTCCACACGTCCTTGGGAATCAAAGACGAATCTATGATCAACATCCAGATCGGCCATGCATAGTTGTCAAAGAGAAAATTTAGAGAGGGAGAGGAGGGGACGGCCAAGCTAAGGGGAGAAGGAGAAAAATAAATCTGAAATTAATTTCAGATTTAGTGAATAATTAGGGATTAATCTTCTTTGAAATTTGAATTTAAAATAAGTGAAGATTAGGAGGGAAAGAAGGGAGGAAATGAATTAATTAGATCCCTTAAATTATGGGATCTAATTAATTAAAAGGGGGTTGGGGGGGTTGGGGCTTGGTTGGCCGGCCAAAGAGAGAGGAAGAGGGAGAGATTGGGTATTAATGAGGATGGTCCAAGTAATTAGTAGCTTAGTTTCTAAAATCTGAAATTAATTTCAGATTGGAGGATTAATAGGGAAGTTTCCTAAGAATGAATCACATTAATTGGAGGGAATTTGAAATTCAAATTAATTTGAATTTGATTTCAAATCCTTTCCAACTTAGTATTAATCCCAAATAGGAAACTAATGGAGGCTAATTGAAGGGACCCAAAGGGAGCAATGGAGGCCGGCAGGTTGGGGATTTGGAGGCGACGGGTGGAGGAAAACCACCAATGTTCCGGCAGCTGGGCTAGGCTGGAAAGGTGGCCGACGGAATGTGGAGGGGTTGGGTAGGGGTGGCGGTTTGGGAAGGGGAAAAATGGGAAGAAGGCTGCCGTCGGCTATGGAGGAGAGGGGATGTGGCCAACTGTTTGGGGGAGAAAAAAGAGAGGAAAAGAAAGAAAGAAAAGAATAAAGAGAAAACAAAACCAAGAGCTCACCCGCCGATGGGCTGTTGGGTACTCCGTTAGCCTCTCCTAGGCTTCACCACCACTCTCTAGAACTAAAAAAAAGATCATGACAAAAGCTGAATTTCATTTCAAAAATATCATCCCAAATACAATAGTAATTATCTATATATATGTCTCACCAAAAAGAAAAGAAACAAAGACTAAAATGCCCTCAAGGCTACAACATCAAATGACCACCCATAAGGGTAAAACAATAAAAACTAAAAATAAAAATAAATTACTACATAAAATGACTCAAAATATATAAGCTCCAGATCGTAATCGTCGATCTCCGGTGTCTCCTCTGATAAACACGCCGAAATCTCCTGCTGATATCCTCATCACAAATTCATCAAATGAAACATTTACAAACATTTTTCTATTCATAAACGGCTCATGAATCCTTCAACTCTAAAGATGCAGTTTCAGCATATTCTCAAAAGCAAATTACAATCAAGGAAAAGCTCTTAATTAATTTCAATATTCACATTCTCATAATTCCATGATGAAATTAACATAGCCAAAATTAAGGTTCAACAAAATTGTGGGAACCTAAGACTTGAGTCTGTCAATAAAATAATTAAATGGAAAAGTTTAAAACTCCAAACCTAAAGTCCAATAAAGATAGGTTTTTGTACAGGGAGACAACATCAAATACGAACAAAAAGTTTTAGCACAAGACTTTACCAGGCCGTTGTTATTGTTTACCAAATTCTTGTTTCTGCTCTAGGAATTTATTATCAGGTTAAATGTAATAATGTTTTGAAACATTTTTTTTTTTTCTCCTCGGTTGGCCGGCCAAGGAGAGAGGAAGAGGGAGAGATTGGGTATTAATGAGGTTGGCCCAAGTAATTAGTGGCTTATTATCTAAAATCCGAAATTAATTTCAGATTGGAGGATTAATAGGGAAGTTTCCTAGGAATGAATCACATTAATTGAAGGGAATTCAAAATTTAAATTAATTTGAATTTGATTTCAAATCCTTTCCAACTTACTATTAATCCTAAATATGAAACTAATGAAGGCTATTTGAAGGGACCCAAAGGGAGCAAGGGAGGCCGACAGGTTGGGGATTTGGAGGAGGCGACGGGTGGGGGAAAAGCACCAGTGTTCTGGCAGCTGGGCTAGGTTGGAAAGGTGGCCAACGGAATGTGGAGGGGTTGGGTAGGGGTGGCGGTTTGGGAAGGGGAAAAATGGGAAGGGGGCTGCCGTCAGCTATGGAGGAGAGGGGATGTGGCCGACTGTTTGGGGGAGAAAAAAGAGAGGAAAAGAAAGAAAGAAAAGAATAAAGAGAAAACAAAACCAAAAGCTCACCCGTAGGTGGGCTGTTGGGTACTCCATTAGCCAGCCTCTCCTAGGCTTCACCACCACTCTCTATAACTCAAAAAAAGATCATGACAAAAGCTGAATTTCATTTCAAAAATCATCATCCCAAATACAATAGTAATGACCTATATATAGGTCTCACCAAAAAGAAAAGAAACAAAGATTAAAATGCCCTCGGGGCTACAACATCAAATGACCACCCATAAGGGTAAAACAGTAAAAACTGAAAATAAAAAAAAAACTACTACATAAAATGACTTAAAAAATATAAGCTCCTGATCGTAGCCGTCGATCTCCGATGTCTCCTCTGATAAACATGCCGAAATCTCCTGTTAATGTCCTCATCACAAACTCATCAAATGAAACATTTACGACCATTTTTCTAGTCATAAACGGCTCATGAATCCTTCAACTCTAAAGATGCAGTTTCAGCATATTCCCAAAAGCAAATTGCAATCAAGGAAAAGCTCTTAATTAATTTCAATATTCACATTCTCATAATTTCCATGATGAAATTAACATAGCCAAAATTAAGGTTCAATAAAATTGTGGGAACCTAAGACTTGAGTCGGTCAATAAAATAATTAAATGGATAAGTTTAAAACTCCAAATCTAAAGTTCAATAAAGATAGGTTTTTGTACAGGGAGACAACATCAAATAAGAACAAAAAGTTTTAGCACAAGACTTTACCAGGCCGTTGTTATTGTTTACCAAATTCTTGTTTCTGCTTTAGGAATTTATTATCAGGTCAAATGTAATAATGTTTTGAAACATTATTTTTTTTTTCCTTTTACCCTTTAACTAAAAGTAGAAAGGAAAAACAATGAATAAAGAAAATATTCAGCATTCACGAAAATTCTAAACAAGTAAATAATGCTGAAAAAAACATAATAACGAGAAATTAACCACCGACCACCCAAAGTAAGACTCGAGGTTTTCTTGTTGTAATGTTGTCAGTAACCAGCTTAAATCCTTGGTGTGCATCAATAATTTCCACTATAGTCATTGCACCAAGCAAGAAAAATACTATTTCACCCACTTCAGCAGATGCTCTTGTTAATTCAGTAACTGCAATATTTGTTGAAGGAGCCTGCATCATAATGGATATCATATAATAAACGGCAAATAAAATTATATCAAACAACTAGAGCGGACAGTTAGTTTAAATCAATCATTAAAAAAGAGCTGAAATCCTGACTCAGCTGCTAAACAAATGTCACAATAATCGCTGAACAGTTTAGCTTATTGTTAGATTGGTCTAGCCGGTCCACACGGGACCGGCCCAGGCGAAATAGATGTCGAAGTTCCGCCTCCTGTACGCACCGAACGAGCCGCCAATTTCAGAAAAGCTGTTTAGGAAAGATTTTTTTGAGGGAGTTTGGAGGGAAATTTGAATGTAGGGATTGTTTAGAGATTTCCTTCAAGTTTTCCAATCAAATTGGTATCAAAGCAATTTCCTGGGTTGAAATAGAAGTCTTCCTCGTTGAATTTTTGTTGTGTTCCGTATCCGATCTTGTTGTTTTTTGCTGATTGGAGGCCAGCATTCACATCAAACTTGCAGCTCTTGATATTGGAGCCTCAATCCAAGTTCCCATGGAAGGAAGAAAGGTAAAAGGGAAGATTGGACAATTGAAAACTAAAATTTTAAATCTACATAGTCAAATTTTCAAATGTCAAAAGTCAAATTTCAGCCATCCACGAGAAGATGGATGGGAATTTTTCCAGCCAGGGGAAGATGTTGAAGAAGTTGCTCAAAGACCAATCCAGAATGGAATCATCAGAGGTGAGGGAAGCTCCGACAATCTAGGAAGCGGGAAAACTCTAATTCAATAAGGCAAAGGGAAGATCATGAGGTGAAGACTCAAAAGGAAAAAGAGAGAATGTCTACCCTAGAACATGTTCCAATGGGAGAGCCAGGTTAGGTGGTCTAGGGAGAAGCGTGAGGAGGTGGAGCATGAACAAAGAGGTGCTGAAATGGAGAGGAGAGGGACTGGAATTGAAAGGAGAGTGATTTATTATGATCCAAGGGGTGCTGAATTTTAAAGGAGACTGTAAGAATTTGATGAAAGGTTTGGGTATTAGTGTAGAAGAGATGATTGGGACACTTGGGGGGAACCACCCCATTGGAAAATGAGAGATTATGAAGGGAACAGAGGGAACGGAGGCAATCCGAGGGTGAGGAAACTGAAGTTTCCAATCTTTGAGGGGGAGGATGCGCACTGGTGGATCTACAAGTTAGAAAGATATTTCGTCATCAATGAGTTGACGAAGGAGGAGAGACCGACGACAGCAGACCTATGTTTGGAAATGAAGGCTTTGTCTTGGTACCAGTGGAGGGACAGGCGATGACCCATACGGAGTTGGAGAGAATTCAAGGATTGTTTGGTAGAACATTTTTGAACTAGTAAGGGAGGAAACTTCTACGAGCAGTTCTTCTCCTTGACATAGGATGATTCGGCAATGGAGTACCGGGAGAGATTCGAGTACCTCTTGCTACCCGATTGGACCGCCTTCCTGAGATTGTGCTAGAGGGAATATTCATGAAGGGACTAACACCAGATATTCGAGCAGCGGTTAAAGTAATGAGGCCTCGTGACTTAGGAGAGGCTATTGAGCTAGCTCAATTGGTGGAGGATCAGTGGCACATGGAGAGAGAGACAGGAAGCAACAACTCAGTTTCATATGTAACAAGAGGACCACTACCTTTCTAGAACCCAAGGAGCAGACACCTGATACTTTTTGGGAGATTTCAAAGGAGAAGACTATAGGAGTAAGACTTGGGGACAACTTCAAGAAGCTTACAAAAATTGAATAACAGGAGAAAAGGGTGAATGTGCTTTGTTTCATATGTAACGAAAGGTATACGCCGGGGCACGAGTGTAAGGACCAGAGTCTTCAGGTTCTTACCATTTGTGATGAAGAGGAAATGAAGGAGGGTGTTGTCTTTCCACCTTGCAGACAAGGTGGGTCTTTGGGAGGGGAGTATTATTAAACCGAACCACTAGACCAGCCCAGGCGAAACAGAGGAGGAAATTCCACCTCCCCTGTACGGGCCGTACGAGCCGCCGATTCAAGAAAAGCTATTTAGAAAAGATTTTTTAGGGAGTTTGGAGGGAAATTTGAATGTAGGGGCTATTTAGAGATTTTCTTTTGGATTGTATTCATCAAATAGTTTGTTTTAATAGGGTATGGCATCTTGAATTTGACTGAAATTTGAGATCTCTTAGGTTTCTTTTGTGCTCTAGCGGCATCTAGAGATTTAGGAGAGAGATCCTCCTCTCGAATAGAGGATCAATTGAATCTTGTTATCTTCTTCGGTTAGTTTGTGTTTTTGCAATAAAATTCTTGTTTTTCTCTTATTTTCTATTGAATGTGTGGAGATTTCTCACTATTTTTCCGAAATTGATAGGATTTACTTGAAATCTTCAAGTGTTTCCTATCACTTATGTAACATAAGGTGAATCTCCACATACAAATTAATATTATATTTAATGTAAACCTTTCTGGCATATTTTGTCCATGTTACCAGAAAATGGTTAGTATATTGGAGCTGAAGACATGGCCCACGTGATGTGCTGATGTTAATTAAAAGGGGACAATAACCATTATAGTTTTTCTAAAGTAGGATATTGTAAATCTCCTTAGTTCAAAATCTATAATGCTACTAGAACGTGGCTTGAAACCTTATTAATAAAGTTCCAGGCAGTTGATCCTCATTGTTGATAATTTCTCTAATTAATTATACAATTAAGCAAAATAACTCATTTAAATCCTACTTCCAACATTTTAGTTACTTTTGTAGAAAGAGTTTAGTAATTCATAAAATGGACGAGTAGCCAAATGGCCTTGTATTTTCATCATTTTTCATTAACTATCCAACCATTCTTACAAAAAAAAAATTTAAATATTTAGAAAAAGCAAACAATTGCATCATCAAAAGATATATATTGCACGTATAATGCTGTAGATAAACCAATAAATAGAAGTTAAAGGTTTTATATTATTTTCTTCCCGTTTGACAATTGTGGGATGATCCTTCGAATATATAAGATTGTATTTTTCTCATCCATTGATATTTAGAGATTTATGTATAGCACTAAGTCCCAATACATGAAATTTTATGCACTTTTGAATCAAAATATAATCCTTATTACAAATTCACTCAAATGCAATTTTATGTAAAATTATTAGTCCGTCTGTGAGCTCTTTTAATATCCACATGAGCTTATTAAATAGCATCTGTAAGTTATTAAATTTTTCTAACTTTATTAAAATCTCAATACATTTAAGTCTACTTTGCCTTTAATATTAAAGGGATATATGATTTTATTAATGTTGAGGGAAAGCCTAAAGCAGTGCTCAAGTTTCCTCTAGTGTATTATGAAAATCCCAAATTTGTGTAATTGAAATAACCACTCAACAAATGCAAGGATAAAATGCCTAACAATAAACCCTCCGCAAGAATTGCATTAACGAGAACTCCATGCATTAGGTATTCCCCATTTATATTCTTTTATTAGCATAATGGACTCCCTTTTCTCAATTAGAAGTCAACAAAAAATGCCTCGAGACTTATGCCCTGAGCATTTTTATGAGGTGCGTGCCTCAATTTGGCTAAGGAACACCTCATCTCACTAGCATGGGGCGTACGCCTCACCCTAGTTATATATTTTTTAGTAAAACTTACCTAAATCCTAAACTAAAACTGTGAACATATCACTCCTTCATACTCCCCCAAGCCGCAATAGCTTCATCTCGACTGCCACAACCCTTAACGCACCACCGAGGTTCACTTGAAAATTGCACACTAGGGGCATCAAAAATTGACACGACCCGAAACCTGACTAGGTCCCAACCCAGAAAAATTCGAGTTTGGGTCAACTCGTTTGTAAATGGGTCGGGTCCATGTTCGGTTTTCCAACCCGTTTGAAAAACCGATCGGGTTCGGGTTGACCTAGAAACCCGCGAGTCAACCGAATTTGACCTGTTTTTCAAACGTGTCACTTGTCTCATCACCCAATTGCGTCGCTCAGTCGCTCAGGGTCGCATCAATCTGTCTCGTCACTCAAGGTCGCGTCACGCTGTCACCACTGTCGTCCTGCCACCATCCCACCCAAGCTGACGTGACCTGCCTAATGGCCTTCTGTAGTCCCGCCCGCGCTGCCGAAATGCTACTGCCGTCGTTGAAGGCTTGAAGCCAGCGATAACCCAAAGAGCTGAAAACTGCCACTGTCATCCCGCCCGCAAGCTGCGGCTGCCACTGCCGCCTTCCCACCTGAGATGCCGTTGTCGACCTATCGTTGTCCCGCCTCAGAGCTGAAGATTGTCGCCGTTCGTCCCTCGCGGGTTGAGTCGGGTCAACCTGGTAACCCGCACAGTCGGGTCAGGGGTTACAATCCTAAGCCGTTTGCAAAACTGGGTAGGGTTTAGTGTTGACCTGTTTAAGGTCGGGTCAAATCGGATTCGACCCGAATCTAACACATTGACTCAAATTGACACCCATACTGCACACCAACACCACCTCGAAAATTTTTTAGTTTGACTCCCATCTTTATGTTGATGGCAAAAATTTATGAAAGAAAAAAATGACTAAAATAAATAAAGAAGAAACATATTGCGAGGTATTGGACTCCACAAGATGAGACAAGGGATCAACTAAAGATAGTGATGACAGTGTAGATGATTTCTAGGTTGTTGCCAATTATTTCAACTTTTTGTATAAATTAAATATAAATGAATAGAGGATTAGGAAAGAAGAAATTTAGAATTGAACTTGCTGTTGCATGATATTTTTAAACAATTCCTATATTTTATGTTGTTTTGCTCTACGAATATTTGAATTTTAATTCTATTTCACGTAATTTATCACTTACTACTTTATGCCTAGTGTATAGGAAGACCTCGGACCGTCTAAAATCCACAAATATAACTTAAACTTCAAAGATCATTACCTTAGGCATTAAAATGGATCAACAAATTAAATTAACTAAAATAGATCCCAATTCACCAATGTTTAAATTTTAATTAAAGTGTCATTTTCAGATCTTCAACAAATCTGAACTCTAGACAATTTGAACTAACTACCTTACATATGACCATCCAAAGCCACACTAGCCTACTACACACATAGAATTGTTTGTTAGGGCACCACTTCTAACTCTAGGATTAGATCCGATGTTTATTCTTTTCTGTTTTTGTGATGTGATAGGATTGCATATGGCACGAGTGTTTGGTTATTTGCTTTGCTTTGATGTATTGTGATGATTGTTCTGATATTTTATTTTATTATTGTACTTCTTCTCTATGATGTGATTTGTGTGTTTGACTGCTCATGGGCTAAAGCCGCTTTGATAGTAATCTAGTTTTATGCAGGTGGTCACACTCATGCAGCGCTAAATAAAAGGGGGCATAATCATAATGCTTTAAGACTAATGTTGTTTTTTGCAGATGCTCCAGAAACTGCTTAGCCCACTTAAAATTAAAAGAACGTGGTCAAACATGTTTACTTTTCTGCACATATATAAATGTTTGTGGTGTGATATATGAATTGTTTGAGATTTTTATTAGGATAATCATGCAGGTGTTTGAGTCTAGAATTTTCCTTTTTATAATGTAATGTAATTTGATGTAATTGAATTATGAAAGTCTTTAAAAGTTTGGCATTTCAAATACTCGGTACCCAAAGAGAATAAGAAAGGCACTTTATCGAGAATTTCTTAGTCATTTGGGTACCCTTCTTGAGGACGACCATACGGAGCCCGAAGGAGATGATCCAAAGGGAGATGATCTAAAGAAGGATGATCCACTCGAAGAAGGAGACTTGAAGACGAAATGCCCGGCTTTTAAGACTTGCGCCATTCCTCAGGATTAGAATCCAGGTTATTGTTGATGGGGCCTGACCACCATTATTTTTTTGCAGACCCTGGTTTGTATTTCTACGACACTTGTCGTGGACTTTAGACATTACCTTTATGTGTTCGGGTGATTTATATTGATGTGTTTACATTGATTATGCAATAGAAATTGTATGTTTTTTTTCAGGTTTCTTTTCTTGCATGTGTATGGCTTGAGTTTCGCTAGGCTCTTTAAAGACTAAAAAAATATTTTTTTACTCATAATTAAAATTTAATATTTTAATATTTAAATAACTTAGAAACTTAACAACCTAGGGAATAGTCGGAATCGCCCGGGTTCGCATGCATATTAATGCATTTTCTCTTTCCTTGCTATAGGACACCTCCCCGCCTGCGGGTAGAGTCCGGATAATCTGGCCTATGAGAATGAAGTGTCGGACATAGGGAGACCTAGTCTTTTCTAAAAATTATTTTCTATAAGCCTTTTTTTTTAAATCTAAAGTATTCATGATTGGAAGCATTTTCAACTAGCATGCATTGCATTATAAATAAATTTAATTAAAATTTAATTGCATTAGCTTTAGGAGCATTCACCCTATATAGACCAGAGCCAATTAAGAAACTCTCTAGACGTCAGCCCTACTTCCGAAACACTTAACTACCTACACATCTTTCATAAAGACCAGACTACATGGATTTTACGTGCATAGGTGGTTAGCTGACATTCCTTTTCAAGCAGAATATAAGCCCAGATGCATTAGTTAGGACACGGGTGTTAGTGTTGGGTAGAATATTAAACCCACTTTAGATTTAGGGTTCAAGGCTACTACATTGTGTGTCTTGTAGAGTATATATAAACGGTGGGTAAGTCTCCTTCTCTTCTAGAGCTATAAATCATGCTTATTTGCATTACATGGATGACACCACTTCTATGCTTTCTCTCTATATGCTTTGAGTGATTGATTTTCTTTTCCTCCTTACTGCCTTAGTCCCTCCGGATGCTGAGATGAACCGTGCATGTTAACTAGGCACATTTGAAACATTTATTTCCTTTTAAGTAGATTTCCTAGTCCCCCTTTCGTGCCAATCTTCCCTTTTCGGAATAATAATATCAGTTCCTTAATCGAGAGTATTCTCGGGCTCCGGCCTAAGATATAATTAACTACGGGGGGCTTGCGCCCGTGGGAAATGAAATTCTACAATAAATAAACCCAATTCTAGCTGATGTATCGAGTGGGGGAAACCCCGTGACACTGATCAGGTCGTGCATATTATCACCCATCGGGTTGCGTTGGCGAGAGCCGCTATCCCCAATGGTTGGTCGTATGTAGGATCTAATCTGCCCTCTCTGATGTAAGAACACTAGTTATAAAAGCCAAGCAAGGAGAACAATGGGCAAAACTAAACCAAACTCGATTCAAATAGTAGCAATCATCTATATCATCCAAAATCCGACGAAAAAAACTAGAAGAGAAATCAAAAGAAATAAAGAAAATTAAAAAAAAAATGCTATCCTCAGACAACCGTCAGAGCGGGTTCCTCACATGCAACGAAATGTAGGTTAAGTAAAATAAGTGCTTAGGGCTAGCAAACTGATGGTCCACCACAGCAAGATAGTCCAACCGTCCAATCCAAACTCCTCCAGCAAATGCTCCCAAATCAGCCAACTAACACCACCAAAGCTCAAGAAGAAGGATACAAATGGAGTGGTACTTGCAGAGAGACGAAAGAGATAAGAAGCCGAGACGAAAGAGGAGAAGCTCGCAAGCTTTCCTAGAGGAGAAGGAGAATGGAACAAGCTCTCAAACTTTTCCAAGAAGAACCCTCAGGTTTTAGCAACATTGCTCTCAATAATCAACTCCCTCTCCCTCTCAAAATATCTCATATTTATAGGCAAGAGAGGAGAAACCAAACAGCCCCAAAAACTCTTCACATTCTAATTAAATGAGGGAAATGATAAGCCAACAGTCACCTCACATCATTCCCCAAATCTTCACAGGAAACAAAGCACCACAAGCCACGGAAAAGCCCTCAACACCCACGGGAAAGCAGCCCAGCCAGGGACCCGAAGAGGTAGCCGCAGGAATCAAAGAGGCTCGCATGGAACCGAGGCACCAAAGACACGGGAAGGCCACCCAGCACAGAAAACCAGCAACCAACAGTGGAAACCAAGGGACAAAGGCATGGAAAACAGCCATCCAGCATAGGAACCAAAGGGACAAGCTCAGAATTTTAAGAAGAAAAGTGGAGGAGAAGAGACAAGACCACTCCATAATGAATCCAAGTTATGAGCTTACCTTAGAAGATTAATGAGCTAGCAACTTAGCAATTAAAGCTCAACACCAATGAACCACCTCCTTCTAAACATCTCCATAAGCCCAAAACCGTAGACCAAACCCGAGAACCAACAACAGCCAAGGACCAATCGAGCTAGCAAACCAAAGGTCTACCAAGCCCCAAGCACAACCTACCATGATCATTAGATGCCTTCCATTAATGGATAGCTAAAAAAATTAAAAACTACATTAACATACTAATGTTCAATATTAAAATAAAAATACAGAATATTTGATAGCATCAATTCCCCCCTGGTGGGAAATTCTCATCTCTTGATGAGAAAGCTTCAGCAACTCTTTCATAAAGCTCCAAATTTCAATTTTTTAGATCAGCAGCATCAATCCAAATGCAATCAATTAATGGACGATTGCTCCATTTGACCAAAAATCTCTTGTGTTCACCATGTCGTGTTTTAGTGACTTTTATATCAATAACATCCTCAATTTGATCTTCAGACTTTGCCAAAGGAGTGGAGAGTGGCAAAGTTTCAATGTCGACAGAATCATCAGAATTTCCTTCATATAAAGAAAAGTTAGAAACATTAAAAACAGGAGAAGTGCCAACAGTAATAGGTAGATCCAGCAAGTAGGCATTAGTGCCTAATTTTTGAAGCACACAGAAAGAACCAAATTTCTTTCTGCTTAGCTTTCTAAAAGTACCAACAGGAAATCGTTAGTGACGAAAGTAAGTCATAACCAAGTCACCCACATTGAAATTCACATCTTTTCGATGTTTATTAGCAGTAGATTTGTACTTAGCATTAGCCTTTTGGAGTTTTTCAAGAACTAGCTGTTGGACAGTCTTTATGTGGTCAAATGTTTCAAAAACTTCAGCAATAGTTTTATTAGTTAAGGGCAAGCAGTTTCTATCTAAAATGTGAGGAATAGGTTGTCCAAAAATGACTCAAAAATCTAGTGTCTCGATCAGAAGTAAAAGTACGAGGAATACCATGAAGACGAACGATTTCTTTAAAAAATAAATCAGCAATGTAAGAAGAATTAGAAGTTTTCTTACATGGAATAAAATGCATGGAAATATCCGGCATTTTTATATCTGGTTTGTTCCTAAAAAAACAGAGTCAAATTTTCCAGAAGTAACTGGCAAACCCAAAATGAAATCCATGGAAATATCCTCCCAAGGTTTGTTTGGAATAGGCAGAGTAGTATACAAACCAGAATTTTGTGTAGTTCCTTTAAAAGCCTGATATATTTAGATCATCCTGCATGATTAATGCCAATCATACCTAAATTAATCATGTGATTATGGGACTAATTATGGTTAAATTATTCAATCAGATCATTCTGGACGATCTATATATTGTGCTAGATGATGTTTACTGACATATTTGATTTTCCTAAATTGTCTAAGATGAATTACTATAATTTTTCTTCAAATTATCTAGGATGATATATAATATCATTCTGGATGATATGTATAAATTTGAACTGATCGTTTAGGATTATCCTGAGATCATCCAAGACTATCAGGTCAAATTTTTCACATCATCCTAGACGATCCTGCAATTGTAATGGATGATCTTCAGCACCAGAATTGAGTTTTTAGAGTTTTATGAAGCCCACTATTTAAGCACATTGTACTGGACAATCTTGCGATCATCTTGGATTATCTTTGCCGCTAGAATTTTTTTTTTTTTTATTTCTAAAGCCCTCTATTTAAGCTTTGTCAAGGCACTTGGTAAGTGTCTTTGGTAGTCATTATGTCTTTATTCTTCTGGAGAAAACTTGAAGAGAGAACTTGAAAGGGAGAGAGAGGAAATGGTGGAGTTTGAGAGGTATAAGATCCTTGAAGGGGATTTCACACGGTAGCTACGGCAAGCTTTCACCTTAGTACCATCAGATTCAAGGTTCATCTTGAAAAACGTTTTGGGAAGAAGAAGATCTCTTTGGTGTTAAAGAACTTGGCTACTCCACTGCACTAGGGAAGGTCAAAATGATTTTGTAAGGGCTTCTCTGCTTAATTATGGCGGCTAAAGTAGAGTCACTAAAGGTTTAGTGCAATACTCGGAGTGTGCCTCCGAGGAGTAGACGTATGTCAGGTTGGACCGAACCATTATAAATCTAGTGTGTACTTTTTGATTATTTTATGCACTTTATTTTTACTATGATTAAGTGGTTGAGTGAAATTTTGATTAATTTTTTTATTATTGATTTAATTTATTTTAGCTGCAAGACATAAAAAGATTTTTCTTTTAGTTAAAGAAGTTTTAAAATATCTAATTTACTCTCCCTCTTGGTTAGCCACGTGACTAGTTCAGAAGAGTTTAACACCCCTAACAAACTTTTAAGTGGTATTAGATCGAGATTCATAATTTATGTTTTTGATAAATTTTGAATTTCGATCAATAACTAATTTTTGTAATCATAATAGTACGAAACAATATTCAATCACCCGACCGCCTTTATTTGAAAATATTACTTTTGATTTTTAGAAAATTTTAATATCTACTTTCTTGCAATCAATTGACTATCGAATATGTCATATGATTCTAACTAGCTATTATATACCGTCACGTGTTATTAATAAAATTAAAATTGATATTCCTTCAAATCAATGGAGTAGGGTAGAATAAATTAATGCTCAATTGAAAGCTAAATGTTTGAACTTTTTTTTTACTTTAAACTCTGAACATTATATGTTAATATCCACATGCAATACTGACAAGGAAATTTGGGACAAATGAAACACTACATACGAAGGTACTAGTGAAGTTAAGCAATCTATGTTGCATATTTTAATATAAGGTCATGAACTATTTTGCATTAAACCTTATGAGACTATACTAGACATGTATACCTGGTTTACTCAAATAGTATTTTTTTTAAAACCCTCTAACGGGCCTACGTGTGAATATAAAAGGAAATACAAAATCCTTAAAAGGACCTCCAGCTCGCTACTGCTTTGAGGAGCTAAAATAGAAAATAAAAAAAATCCTAAGAACAATATTTCCCAACTAAGCACAACAACAAGTCAACCTAATAACATTTAAAAAAAACCCAAAAAGGGTAAAAAAAAATGAATAGATTCAGGCTTTCAGCACTGCCTTACCAGCCAAAAAAGGATCCCACACAAAATGAGAACAGGTCTCCAAAAACTTGAAAGATAGGCCTGTAAGAACACTTAATAAAATATTAAAGCAAATTGAAAATAAAATAAACGGGCTATGATAACTGCAGGAATGACCCCAATAATTAATAATTCAAAAGCAAATTAAGTAAAGGATAGACCACAAAGGAGAAGATCCCAAACAAGTAAAGAAATATAAATCATAGTATTAGCAAAGGAAAGAAGAATGGCTAAAAAATTGAAGTCCTTAGTTGGGTCATAGCTCATATGTGTAGTATAAGTACCATCATGAGATAACCCCAACTACCACTCAAATCTAATCCCAAGGCAAGCCGAACCAAAGCAACAGAGGAAACTCAAGATAACACATAAGTAAAATACCGCCCAGTAGCAACCCTAAGGGAAAACTTAACCATAAAAACTCCTAGAATAGCCAACACAAACAAGAACCTCACAGTAGAGCAACAGGGCTACGGGAGAGTAGCAGGGCCAAACATCCCACTCAAAAAAAAAAAAGGAACCCAAGAAAATATAATAAATAATCCTTCTAACCCAATTTATGAAAAACTGGATAGAAGTCCACCAAAACCCCTAGACAAATTATCAAAATTAGCAAAGTACCATAATGAATTACTCAAATAGTGACATCATTACATGCCTTGGGAAAATAACTTTCAAACTCTAAAAAAGTTAATAAAATTCTACATTATTTACTTGATAAGTTTGATGATAAGGTTGTTGCTATTTATGAATTAAAAAATTTGAATGAATATTCTATTGATAATTTAATTGACTCACTCATTGCCTACGAGCAAAGTTTAGTTCAAAGATTTTTGGATGCAGGTAAAATGATAGTGTTAAAAACTGAAGACATGGAGAAAAGTGGCTTACTAAATGATGAAAGTAATGAGTTTATAAGCAAATTTGAAAATATACTAAAGCACAAGTATCAATATCAACAAAAGTAGAATAAAGGAAAAAATGGTAAGAATGTTAAGATATTTTTTAATATTATTTATTTTGGGTGTAAGGAATTTGAACTTATGAAAAATCAGTGCCTTAATTTGAAAACTCTTCTTGTAAAGAAAAATGATAAAATTAAGCAAATTATAAAAAGGGCAAATGATGAAAAGTAAAAAATTTCCTAGATAGACCTAGCTTCTAACCAACATACTAGGAGAAAGATGATGTTTAAAGCCTTGTTTGTATTTATTTGTTTTATGTATGCATGTATGCTTTTATTCATTGTGTTTTTATTTATTTTATGTATTTTCTTTAGTTTTTTTTCTTTTTAATGTTTTTTTGTTTTATTTTTTTATTTCTTTAAAAGTTTAAATTAGTCTTTATGTTTTTTTTGTAAAGTTTTCTCTGATCAACATACACATATCATTTTTTACACTTTAGAAAATCAAATCTTTTCAAAGATCATTTTTTCAAAAAAATGAAAAATTTATCTCATGTTTTTTTAAGTAAGTTATGGTTGACTTATGTAAAAATAATCAAATGAAGGAAACTCATAATTTTGTCCCTCTATCTCATTTCTTAAAGAGGCTATTTATTTTGATTCAAAATCTTCATCAAATTATAAATTAGATTTTGAAATTGAACTTTTTTCATCTCCCTAAATTTTTTTCTATCTCATAGAAATTTTTTGCAAGTTGTTGAATCCACCTCATTATTTTTTTAATCAAGCAGTTTATTTTTATCACTAGAATGAGTTTGCTTTAATTTTTAAAATTACAGGAATAAGTATATTTGTTGAAAAAAAAGAGGTACTAAATGAGCTCAAAGAAAGATGTGCAATGATGTCAAATATGAAAAGATTCATAAAGTATATCAAAAATTAAAAGATGTGCAATGATACCAAATATGGAAAGATATATAGAGTATATAAAAAATAAAAAGATGCATAAAGTGTGCCAAAAACTAATAAAGAGGCACAAAATGAGCCCAGCAATAAGTTAGCTAACCTTTCTTATATCTCTTAATTCTTAAGAAAATCATATTATCTATTGATATTTTTGATACATGAGTTTGACAATCTTAATTTTTTATTCACTAATTATTTGCATTAATCTTGTATTATATATATTTCATGAAAGGAGTTTTGAAAAGATTTGTGTTTCTTTCTCTAATTTATTGCTTTATTTAGATGTTGGCTTAAAAAGTTTTTATCCTTTAAAGGAACTTGAGCTTGGATTTATAATTTCTGAATCTCTAATGTTTCTAGGTTTTGCATTGTCAATATATGCATTATTAAGTTTTTGAATAAAATCAAAGGTAACTTTCTCATTCTAAGAATATGTGAAATTTTAAATTAATTCTTCTAAAAACAACTTCACCAGATCAGAGATCATTTGTTTTTCATTAGTCAGTTTTTACTGAAAATTCGTTAGGGATGTTAGGCCCCTTATGAACTGGCCCAAAGCAAATAAGGAGAGAGGTGAATTGGAAAAGAAGAATCTTAAAATCAAAATACAAATCAAAACCAATATCACCACAATAAAAATCAAATGTGAAAATTAAATGCAGAAGTAATAAAGGAAAGAACACACCAGATTTATAGTGGTTCGGTCAAACCTTGACCTACGTCCACTCCTTGGAAGCACCCTCCAAGTATTACACTAAAACAAGTGTCTCTCCTTTAGCCCCCACAGCTAGGCGGAGAAGCCCTTACAAAATCACTTCCACCTTCCCCGGTGCGGCGGAGTCGCCGGGTCATTTGACACCAAAGAGATATTCTTCTTTGGTGAACTTCCCTTGAGACAAGCCTTGAATCTGACGGTATTCAGGTGTGAGCTTGCCAGAGTAATAGTGTGGAACCCCCTCCACACTCCCTTGAGTCCCCCCTCACAGGATCTTCTCCCTCTCTCAAACTGCACCCTTTCTTCACTCCCTTTCAAGCTCTCTCTTCAAGTTTCCCCCAAAAGAATGAAGCTACAATGGCTGCCAAATACACTTACAAAGTGTCATGTCATAGCTTAAATAGAAGATCTCAAAATGAGCTCATTAATACAAGTTGCCGACTTTATCGTCCAGGACGATATAAATATCAACCTGTACGATTAGTATAATTTAAGCCCAATCAATCAGGACGATTTGAAACGATCAGAAGAAATTTGTTCATATCGTCTCGGATGATAATATATCATCCTGGACGATCAGAACAAATCGTGGAATATCGTCCTGAACATTGCCCTGAAAAATAGCTTTCTGATGTCTAATCGTCTAGCGTATCGGCCTAGACGATTTTGCGATCATCCAGGACGATTTGATCGTGCAATCAAGTCATAATTGATTTCCTTAAATTCCAGAGAAATTTTGGAAAAATTGCCCTGGATCGTCCTGGACGATATTTTATAGTCCTGGACGATCCACCTGGACGATATCCAAAAATAGGTTATTTCTAAATAAATCTAGCGGCAGATTCTTTCTGTTTTGAGCCTATCGTCTTGGCCGATACAAAATTGTCTAGCATGATGTGTTTTGCATAATGACGGCTGCTTTAATGAGGATGCCCTAATTAGGGTTTCTACTTTTGAATAGATTGTCCAGTCAGATATAAATATCGTCCCGGACGATGTTACCAAAAACAGTAAACTCTAGGGAACAGTCAGAAACTCTTACAAGTTATAAAGCATCAGGAACCACACCAAATATAATAGACTCAAGAAAGGAAAAAGTGTACAAATTAACTCAGACCTAGTCTACCCATACTTAAGCTGGTTCCAAATTGCAGTCTGATCGTGTGGACCTGAAATGTTAGTAAATAAGGCCGTCATAGAGAAATAAAAGTGTTTTCTATCATCAAAATCATAAATCATGAAAACTGATCCGCAACATTTACTATTTTGGGTTTTTTTCCTCTTCTTCTTTTTGATAATATCAAAGAGGAAGAACATACTGTTGTTTTTATGTATCTATTTTAGTTTATATTTTTATATAGTTATTTGTTTTATTTTACTTATTTTATTTTAAAATAAAAATTAAAAAGAAAGAAAGCTTTTGTTTTTTCCTATTTTTAAATTTTTATCTTAGTAAGGGGGAGATTAGGAGAAAATATTTTTAATTTGCAAAATTCACTAGTAATATTTTCCACCATCAAAAAGGAAAAGATTATTGCAATTTTAGCTCACAAGTTAAAATTTTTTATGATAACAAATATTATGGCTCACATCTTTATGTCTCATAATATTTTCATTATATACTTACTTGTGTGTATACTAATATTTTAGGAACATCATGCACTAACCAATGAAGAATTGAGCTCAAGATTGGATAAAATAAGGTTATGCTATAAAGAGTCTATAATATTCATTGATGTAATTTTAATTTCTTGAGTCTAGTCATATAAAAGTGTTTGCTAGCTTGGTGTCCATGCATATACACATTCAAGGGAGTGAGATCTAGTCAAAACTAAGAGTTAAAGTTTTGAACTAATCATACTCGATAATTTTGATTATCTAGGATGATCAACTCATTAAACTAATCACATTGGATGATTTTGATCATCTAAGATGATCCTTTATGATCTTGGAAAGATAGTCACCAATGTTAATTTAGGCAAGGATTTAAGATTTCAAATTTTGTTATAATTATCCCAGAAGATCTAAATCATCCTGAACGATCAATACAAATCATGCCTAAATTGATCATGTTATTAGGGGACTAATTATGGTTAAATTATTCAATCAAATCATCCTGGATTATCTGTATATCGTATTGGATGATATTTGCCAACATATTTAATTTTCCTAAATCATCCAAGATGAAATACCATACTTTTTTTTCAGATCATCCAGTATGATAATCATCCAAGATGATACATAATATCATACTGGATGATATGTACAAATTTGAATTGATCATCTAGGACTATCAGGCCAAATTCTACACATTGTCTTGGAAGATCCTGTGATCATAATAGATGATATTTGGTACAGAAATTGAGTTTTTTGGGTTTTCTAAAGCGCTCTATTTAAGCACATTATACTGGAATATCATGCGATCGCCCTGGATGATTTTTACAGCTAGAATTGATTTTTAGGGTTTTTCAAAGCCCTCTATTTAAGCTTTGTCAAGGTACTTGGTAAGTGTCTTTGGCAGCCATTATGTCTTCGTTCTTCTGGAGAAAACTTTAAGAGAGAACTTGAAAGGGAGAGAGGAAAGGGTGGAGTTTTAGAGGGAGAAGATCTTTGGAGGGCGGTTCAAGGGAGTATGGAGAATATTTCACATAGTTGCTTCAGCTAGCTTACACCTTAGTACCATCAGATTCAAGGCTCATCTTGAGAGAAGTTTTGAGAAGAAGAGGATCTCTTTGGTGTTAAAGGACCCGGATACTCTTCCGCACCGGGTAAGGTATAAGTGATTTTGTAAGGGTTTCTCTTCCTAGTTGTGGGGGCTAAAGGAGAATAACTAAAGTTTTAGTGCAATACTTGGAGGGTTCCTCTGAGGAGTGGACATAGGTCAGGTTAGATCGAACCATTATAAATATGGTGTATTCTTTTTTAATATTTTTCTGTACTTTATTTTTTCTATGATTAATTGCTTGGGTAAAATCTATTATTAATATTTTTATTATTAATTTAATTTATTTCTACTGTAAGATATAAAAAGAGTTTTTATTAAGTTAAAAAAGTTTTTAAATATCCAATTCACCCCCCCCCCTCTTGGTTAGCCTCAGGACTACTTTATAAGGGTTTAACACCCTTAGCGAACTTTCAACTCTTACGTGCCCAGACTCAAGAAATGAAAAAAAAAAATTTACAGACTCTTTTACATCCTATTCTACCCAATCTTGACTCTTCAATAACCTTGAGCACTACATATCTTACATGAATTGCTAATGCTCATAGATAAAAGAAATATCTAAAATATTTAGTGAGAAAAGCAATAATTCAAATAATAAAATTTGTCATCATCAAAATCACATATTAGGAATAATGAATTGTAAAGCTTGATATATATATACATATTCTCTAAACTTTTAGGTACAAAATTAATACCCATTTCTTTTTTGGTGGCTAATATCAAGCTTCCTTAATATTTAGAGGCCTTTTTTATCTCTATTTTTTTGTCGATATTGACCAATTTTCATGTAGTGACATTTCAAGTCCACTATTCACTTGTAACTTTGATCAGTTTATGATTGGGTAGATTAGGATTAAAGTTTGTATTTTTAGTTTTTATGTATTTTTTATCTTGCTTGAGTCAATCATATATTTTGGTGAATCTTAAAGCTGAGTAACCTTGTACACACACTCAAGTCGGTGAGTTAGTGAGTTAGGAAGAAGACAAGTTTTCTGTACTAGGTTGTACTTTAGGGGGTGAGTTAGTTTTTATATACTTGTGAGGGGGAGTTGTGAGGGATTCATAAGATTACTCTAAGTAAGATTCTTGTCTATCTTCTTCAAGTTTTTGCTTCAATTCTTTGGTGGCTCTAGCGAGACATTCTATAGTATTAGGCCATAGTTCTCTACCATCACCTTGAGGGAGAAAAAGGATTCAAGGTACTATGCCATCACCTAGATGGAGAAAAAAAAAACTTCAAGGTACGCTGCCATCACTTGTATTACGTGAAAAGCTTCCGGTCCTCCACCGAACTAGGCTGGTGAAAGTGATTTTTTAATGGCTTCTAAGACTTATTGTGAGGGAAAAAGGAGAAACACTTATTTTAGTATAATGCCTAGAACAGAGGTTTCTGGGAAGTGAACGTAGTTCAGGTCGGATCGAACCACTAAAAATTATGGTGTATTTGTTCTTATTATTTTACACACTTTATTTTTTTATGATTAACTATGTTATTAAAAACTCTTATCTTTTTGTTATTATAAAATTAATATATTTTCACATCGAGTGATAAGATTATCTATTTTCAGATATTGAAAAAGTTATAAAATTATTTTGTTTTTGTTAAAGAAAAAATTTAAATTATTAATTCATAGCCCTCTTGGTTTGCCTCAGGTTGGTTCTTTGAGGTTTAACAACCTTCACGAACTTTTAGAATGTTTTGTTTATTTACAACCCAAATCAGACAAATGGGTCATCAAGGTGATAAACATTGTAGGGCTTATCACGCAAAATGCTTGCCTCAAATAACTTGGCGAAAAGAAATCTCCATATTGCTTTAGTTGATGACCATCTTTGTAAAAGTCGTTACCATAGGTAAGTCTCTTAGTGAAGTAGCCACCTTAGGTGAGTTACATAGTGAATTCACTGACCTAAGTAAGTAACCTAATGAAGTCACCGCTTAAAGGAGTAAATAGCCAGGGTGATTGATTCACTGAAGTAGCTACACTTGCTGGGTTGAGTGAACTAGTCATTAAGAAGCCTTCTTAAAATAGACGAACTTGTTAAGGACTATAACTAACAAGATTTGAATTGGGCTATAAATAGTTGGATGTACAAATATTATTATTAAAAGGTTGTAATATATAGAGAACTCAAGTACCAAACAACCTTTTGGTTGAGAGTCTAAAAAATATTGCTAATGTTTACTACACTTTAGCTAGTTTAGAGAAGAAATGAGAAGATTTAAGTAATAATAATAATAAAAAAAAAAGATAAGCATTTTTTTATTGAGTGTTTTTAAAGAGAAAGGATGCTTTTTTCATTCTATTTTTTAATTAAAGGTTGATAGGCGAGGAAAAAATAAAATATATTCTCATCAAACTAAGTTTGGATTAGGATTTTAATTAACCAAAGAGTAATTTGTGTTATAAAATTTACTTTATGAATTCTTTTTTCTTATTTTAAAGATGACACATTTACAAAAACAATTAACATGATCAATAAGATTTGATAGTTTCAAGCCTTTTTAATTTTTTTTATACTGATTTTACATACATGGTTAACTAGCATGCATTGCATTAAAAATAAATTAAAGAGTCAATAAAATTTTAATTGCATTTTAAGCATTAATCAACCTACATATATCAAGTGGCCAATTATGATCTACTCTAGACATCTGCCCCAATTCCTTAAAACTTAAATAACAACCCATCAATCTTTTATAAAAGAACAAACATGATTTTATAAAGCTTAGGTTGTTAGTTGGATTCGTAATCTAGGCTGGGATAAGTTTAGATTTGTACTTCATTAGGTAGGTTCAGGCCACTATCATTTAGGGCCATATTTACACTTAGGATCTAGGGCAGACTCAAAAATTATATGACTCTAAACTTTGGGAATGTAATCCCAGCATTCTAATAAATTATCAACTCAAATTAAATTTCACTTTAAACTAAAATTTAAAGCCCAACACATAGGATAGGCTAAGGCATTTCTAAAGTATTTTAGAATCCTAAAATGCCTCCTACTTCTCCTCAGTTGGCCTCCAAAAATAATTATTTAAAATTATATCCAATCCTAGTTGAAAATTCAAGCCTCACTTCTTTGTTATCACTCTTTAATTATTCCAACTAAATTTCAACCTTTATTTTAATTGAGAGCTTTCATAAGGAATTTCGATTTTTTTTTTTTAGGGAAACCCACGGAGGGGCCTACTGGTTAATATTATAAAAATAATGTTTAAACAGCTTAGCAATGTCCTTTCTCATATGAGGCCAAAAATATTTTTCTTCAACCAAAGCAATTATTTTCCCTTGCCCAAAATGTCCTCCCAAACCTCCACTATGCAATTCTCTCACAAGTTGTTCTCTTAAAGAATTCTTAGATATGCAAAGTCTACTTCCCTTAAACAAAAAACTTTGATGTATAACAAACTGAGCAGAAGGATCAGTTCCAAAAGCAAGAACATAATCCCAATTGTTTTTAAAATCAGAATCACTTGCATAAGTATCTTTCAAAAAATCAAAAGAAATAACAGTCGGAAAAACAGTTATCAACAAGTGATATCTTCGACTTAAAGCATCAACAACCTTATTCAAAACCCCAGTTTATGTTTGATATGAAAAGAATATTCTAGCAAGAAAGAAACCCATTTGGCATACCTTTTGTTCATATTTTTTTTGTGAACCCAAAAATCGTAAAGCCTCGTGGTCATTATTTAAAATAAATTCCCGTTGAATCAAATAACATCTCAAGAATTTTAAAGCTTGAACAATAGCATAAAATTTCAAGTCATAAGTAGAATATCGAGATCGAACATCATTTAACTTTTCACTAAAATATGCAATAGACTTTCCTTCCTGGCTCAAAACAGCACCAATACCAACATGCAAAGTCATAAAAGAACACTTCTTTAAATTGTATACAGCATTTGTTCCCTCAAAGTTTGCAAAATTTGTTTGACATGAAAAAGATGTTCAGATGGATGAATGATGTAAATCAGAATATCATCAAAATATACTACCACAAACTTTCCAATAAAAGGTCGCAAAACATGATTCATTGTTCGCATAAAAGTACTTGGAGCATTTGACAAACCAAAAGGCATAACAAGCCATTCATACAAGTCCTCTTTGGTTTTAAAAGCAGTTTTCTATTCACTCCAGGTCTAATTCTTATCTGATGATACCTACTTCTCAAATCAATTATAGAAAAAAAAATTTGGCACCACTTAGCATATCTAGCATGTCATCCAATCTAGGAATTGGAAATATGTATTTGATGGTTATTTTATTTATAGCTCGGCTATCCACACACATCCTCCAGATTCCATCTTTCTTAAGAGTAAGCAAAGCAGGCACAGCACAAGGATTTAGACTTTCCTGTATTAAACCCTTTTCTAACAGTTCAGACACTTGCTTAGAAAGCTCTTTATATTCATTTGGACTCATTCTGTAATAAAAAGGTTAGGCAATATAGCTCCAGGAATTAAGTCAATATAATGTTGAATGTCTCTCATTGGGGGTAAACCAGTTGGTAACTCATCAGGTGTTAAATTAGAAAATTCATTAAGTAACGGTTGTATTTCTTTAGGAATCTCAAGAGTTAAGTCAGTTTCTTTTCCAAGCACTAAATATACCACTTCAAACCGTGTTAATTCATTTGTGTTCAAAAACAATTCAAGAGTGGAAGATTTCACAGATTTCTTATTCTTTGTTGATGGGTCAGAAATGTTTTTTTGTCGAAAAAGAGTGAACTCCTTATTATCTTTAATTAAGGTATATGTGTTCTTTTCTCCATCATGAATGGTTTTATGATCATACTGCCATGGACAACCCAAAAGGATATGACAGACTTCAAGAGGTACTACATCACAAATAATTTGATCCTTGTAAGCTTCTCCAATTGTTAAGTTCACAGTGCATTGTTTGGTTATACGAACCTCACCCCCTTCTTTAAACCAAAATATTTTATATGACTTAACAAGAGGTTTTGTTTTCAATTTAAGCTTCTCCATCATGTGTTGTGACACAAAATTTCCTGAACTTCCACTACCAATCATTAAGGTACAAATTTTTCCTTCAACAGTGCAGGTAGTCCTAAAGATGTTTCTTCTAAGCCATTTATCTCCTTTTTCAATTTGAGTAGTTAAAACTTGTCGAATTACTAACAATGGTTCTCCTTCATCACCTTCCAAATCAATTTTTTCCATTTCAGCTTCTTTTTCAGATTCTGTTTTGTTTTCTTCCTCTTCCTCTTTTTCATTTTCTATGAAGTTATTTCGTGGAGGGTTATTTTTTCTGCAAGTAGCCGACAAATGACCATATAGACCACATTTGTAACAAGGCCCAATCAATTTAGGTTGCTCATTAGGTTTAGATCCCATTAACCCTTTATCTTTATCCAGATTTTGACTTTCGATAGCTTTAACTTTTACACCCGAAGTTCCCACAGAAGTTTGAGATTGAACTTTAGCCCCGCTAGTTTGTCGTCGCTTATATGTTTCAGTTATTTTGTTGTTTCCCCACAAATGTTGCTTTTCAATTTTCAAGGCCATGCGATAAGCTTCATCTAACTTAATGACATGATGCAAATTAAGTTGATCCTGAATTATCCATTTTAACCCATTAAGATATCTGGTTACATTTTTCTTCTCAGATTCATACAAATCATTTCTAGCTTGCAATTTAAAAAAAATTTCAGTGTATTCTTCCACAGTTTGATTTCCTTGATGCAAATTGTTAAATTCCTAAAAGAGAGTTCTTGAATGATCAGAAGGCAGAATTTTAAGAAGAAAAGGGGAGGAGAAGAGACAAGACCACTCAATAATGAATCCAACTTATGAGCTTACCTTAGAAGATTAATGAGCTAGCAACTTAGCAATTAAAGCTCAACACCAATGAACCACCTCCTTCCAAACATCTCTGTAAGCCCAAAATCGTGGACCATAAGCCAACCCGAGAACCAGCAGCAGTCAAGGACCAATCGAGCTAGCAAACCAAAGGTTTACCAAGCCCCAAGCACAACCTACCATGATCATTGGATAGCTAAAAAAAATAAAAACTACATTATACTAATGTTCAATATTAAAATAAAAATACATAATATTTGATAACATCACTCTCATTGGCCCGCTTGTGAAGAGCGCGGAGGCTTGCAACAGTTTCTATCCCTCGGGGTGGTGCGGTCGTATACCCTTCGCACCTTACAGCTGTGAGCGATTTCTTTCGAAGGTCCACAAGTTTCTGGCGACCACGATGAGGACTCGTTTCTCTCTCCATTTTTGTCTTTTTCTAATCCATTTAGTTTTCTGAATACACTGAATATTTATCTTCATATGAATCATAATATCTATTATTTTTATTAATGTTCCTGTAAGGGACCTATATTCAAAGTTTTTATCCTAATTTTAGTTTCATAAACAAGCTTATTTGTTCATATCCGTCCTTGATGTGAGAACCCTTTCCTATTTAACACTACACCCGGTCGTCGGCATAGCGGCCTTGGCACACTTCTCGTTGTATTCAAATCGTACAACATGTCTCTTTCAGGGGACGCCCTAACATTAATACATTTTTTAAAAGGATTCATGCCGTGATTATTTGACAAATTTTATGTTGGAAGTCGACTACCTAATACAACCCTTCATTTTTCTCATCCAAGACATAGGACCTAGCAACGGTAATGTTGTATCTGAAATATTAGTGTGCATAAAATAAATATCCAAGATTAATATCCAGAGAAACAAAATAGAAACCCAATAATGTTTGTTATCATCAAAAAAATAAGCTTGGGATCCTGGTTTGCAGCATTTCTAACGCAACCCTCCACTTTTCTCATTGAGAACTTAAGACACGGGAGCCGATGTAGCGACCCTTACACACTTCTCACTATATTCATACTATACAGCGTGTTGCTTACAGGGAACGTCCTAATATTAACATAATATATTAAAGGATTTATGTCATGATTATTCGATAAGTTTTACACCGGTTGTCGACTACTTAATGCAACCCTCTATTTTTCTCATTCAAAACTTAGGACTTGGCAACGATAGTGTTTATTTTGATTTTTCTATTTATTATAATTTATAATTTATTAAATGATAAAATAGAGCAACATAAGTAATGTAATCTCACACACCTTTTCACTACCTAAAATATCCTTATATTTAACTTTGGTGTAAATTTTAACTTTGATCAATTTTCAATAGTTGGGGAATTAAATTGGTATAATGGGAACTCTGTGAGCAAATTGAACACTTGTTAATAGTCAGGGGACCATTTTGGACTTTTTCTCTTAACTTTTCTATGTCAAAGAATTATTCAACTTTTTATCAGACATGCAAAGTATACATAATACTCGGCAGTTTTAGTTTTAGGTATAATAAAAACGGGACTGAAGGTGAGTGGCTTTTCAGTTAGCCCTAACTGAAGCAAATGAACTTAACTTTCACCTTACCAAACAACTGAAAATATTCTAAATACATTATTCTTTCCTTGCTTCAAACTTGTAGATGACCAAACAGACACCAATAATCTAACAGCATTTAATCCATCAAGCAATAAATTAAATATATGAAGATGAAAAAACTAAATATATTGTAAAAAGCATTATAAGTAGATTTTCGATTTCGAAAATTCATGGGAGATGGATGAGAATTTTTCAATAAGTAGCAATGAAATGTACCCCAATACTTCTGATAACCCACAAACAAACAGCCATCAACAATCCTACTCCGCTTTTGTTGAATGCTAAAGATTCTTCAAAAATTATGCCTGCATAGCCTAGCACAAACACCAAAGCCATGGCAGCATCCTGTATCATAAGATGATTGGCATTAGAAAGTACCATGGTAAAAGGAATTTCACATCGAAATGGATGACTTCAAACATAGTGCATGGTCAAGGTACGTAAATTTAAAAGAGAACATCCTCTTGGATTCAGTAAAAAGGTCAATTAAGAGCAATTAATTTAGAAAGAATGATTAACAGGGTCGCAGCCAACCTGATTTTCAGCTACCCAGGAATGATTAATAGCAGTAGCCCCTGCCAGTGCCGATATAAGAATAGTAAGAGCTTTTAGTAGATCAGTCATGGGCTGGTAATTAGCTTTGAAATCCTGTGAGCTTACTTCATCAACTGAACAAAGGGGATCACATACTCCAGATCTATCCATCAGCTCCTATTTATTTTTAAAAGTTCACGTTAGTACTTGAAGATAAGGTAACGCATGATCAATATCACAACCTTCCTATCCACATAAAATATTAAAATAATTAATGAGAGACTGTTACTGCAACTTAAGTGCGAGCTGATACTAAAAGATGCGTTTTTTAGAAGCTCATGTAACCATAACTTGCTATAGAAAGACAATATAGTCAAGTTTTGATGAAGATTCATGTCTAACTAATGGTCAACAATGATGAGCAAATTAAGTGCCTATAAATTCAACATACTGAAATGCTCCAACTTGATAAAAGAAACTATAAGGGTGAGCACTTTGGCCAACTTTTTAAAATGGTGTAATATACCAAAAAGCTATTTTAATATATTTTAGCTGCTTAAAATAACAATTATTGGGCAGCAGATGTACTGATACAAATGTAGAGGATTGATGTAATATGGACAACATAAACAGGTTTGAGAGAGCCATCCCATTAATCATGGTATGCTGTGAAAAAACTCAATGGAGTGTTGATAAAATGCAAACTATGGCAGGCAAAGCATTAAGCCTGTCAAACCTTAGACTTTCTTTTTGTTCCATTCAATCTCGTAGACCATATTTTGGATGGCTGATTTAAAAAACCATGCTTCACCATTGATGGAAAGAGTTTGAATATCATAAGAAAAATGAGATTCTTTTTCTCAGTAGTGATCCATCCAGAATAATTTAATACCTTCGAATCATTTGATTATAAAGATAGCATTCAGATAATATAACATGTGAAATTTTGAAAAATAAAGAAGTCATACTCAGGTATGTGATTGTAATTTATGTACTTGTTGTGTGTGTGGACCAGATAGAAAAAAAGAACGCGGATTATCAGAGTCATCCCTATAGGGAAAAAAAAAAAGACTTCTATTGACTAATTATTAAGAAAATAAAGATGTCATTGCCTTTTTATTTCATAATAGAAACTACTTGGTAGCTTTTCAGTGCCTTCATGAGAATACCGATATGAGTGAAAAGCCATTACTTGTATAACATACAAATAGAATTATTATATTATTAATATTATGTTTGTAAATCACCAAGAATATGAAGTTCATAAAAATGCCATGAATTTTTACATGGCAATATAGAGATATGTCTTCAGAACTGGTAAAATCAAGAATGATTCAATAGTCACTAAAAATAAGAAAGGCGAAGTGGCATATCACTAACAATCTAGTTTTGAATCTATAAGAAAAAGCATAATAATTTATCTCGCTTTAAACGTCATCTATAAGCATCTCCAATAACAAATATAAAAAGTATATATTAATCCTTAATGTAAACACATGGCAATTGAGAACACTTGGGTCTCTACAACTACTTCTAATGCAAGTCAATGCTTCATTATTCATATCTTTAGTAACGTCAATATATCTTTGGCACACATATATCTCCGTATAGTAGATCAAATCAATTCTCATGGTAATAGATCACATTCTTTCTCAAGATCAATAAAAACAATATGGAATTTTTTTTTTATTCTCTATACATCTTCATTAATTATTTTAATACAAAAGTCATTTTCATAATAAAATGATATAACTTTTTAAGTCTATATTCTATTAGCCACTGACATAATTTTTTATGAATCATAAATTTGATTTCTCCACAGTTAGCACAATTTTGAACATTGCCTTATTCTTAAATGTTGATATTGAAATACTTCTTCTTCGATAATTGGCTTCCTCTTTGTATTCAAAATTTTCTTAAAATTTTTTTAAACTAAATCACGGCAATATCCTATAACTTTACAAATGTCAAAAGATATCTCATATGGATTCAGAACCTTATATTTATTCATATTTTTTAAATTTAACTCTACTTCACATTTTTTATCCTATAATAAACTTCATTATATTGTTTGTTATACTTTTTCAAAATAATTTATTCATTAAATCACTCATTTAATAACTTCTCAAAATAGTATTTTTCATCTTTCCTTGATATATTCATATTAACCAAGATCCTATTTAGCATACTGTTTTCCATAATAATCATAACTTAAATTATGATAATGTGAGCCCATAATAAGATGATTAAATCAAGGATGTAGAAGGATACTGTTACAGATTCTAGAGAAGGAGAGATGAGGGGATGATTACGAGAAGCAATCATTGAGTGGGTGAGGAAATTTAAGCTAAGGGACTGTTTGATTGGATGTAAAGTAAGCGTAAAGTAAATCCAGGAATTTTGAAAAGTTCTGTGTTTGAATGGATTAAAAAAAAAATCTAAGGTAAAGTAAATTTAAGTGTATTTCATTCTATTTTATTTTTCGAGGTAAGCCGTTTTCGTCCAATTTTGAGTGAGAAGCGTTTACACTTCTTGCCTGACCACCATCTCCATTGACACCCCGTTGCCGGCCACCACACCACCATCCACTGCAAGCAATTGGCTACCCCCTGCAGAAACCACCCATCGTCACCGTCACCGCCGGCTGTCATTGCTCCCATCACCACCCACCACCGCCATCGTCACCCCCCCCCCCCGCGCCACTTCCAACCACCCCAAACACAACCTTTTTTACACTTTATATTCCATTCATTTTATTTCAAAAAAAAAATCATGCATTTTTTTACACTCAGTTCAAACAACTTTAAAGTTTTCCTTTTATATAATATTTTTTTTATACTGCATTCCTTTTGCAGCCACTTAACAACTCCTAAGAAAAAATTTAGAAAAGTAGGTAGAAAATATTTAAGAAGTTAAAAAAATGGATGATGAATCAGAACCTTGTACTCTCCAATGCCGTCGCTGCCACAAGCAGCTCTTCCCCTCTGAGGATGGGAAGAATCCCTGGCTTCCTCCTCCGCCCTCGCGATCACTCTGGACCGTTGCCATCGCTCGAAACACGAAGAGCATGCGGGTAGCGGTCGAAGGCGAGGGTAAATTTGAAGCCGAAATCGCGCGATGCCGAGAGATGAAGGCGCGTAGGTTGCGGCAGCAGGGGTTCTATGGGAGAGCGAGCGCGGCAGCAGTTGGCTTCCAAAAGAACAGGAAGAAGCCATGTTCGAGTGAGAGAGAATCTTCGGTGGGCATAGGCGAGCTTGTGTGGAACAAATCAAGGAAAGGTTTTGGTCCGTTCGGACATCTACTCTTGTGTTCTACGACAACTGAACCAAATCTGAGCGTGAACAGTAACCTAACGCTCCGAAAAAATTGATCTATATTGGGATAGCCACCCTTATAAAAAATATGGGCGGACCCACTATTAAAGTCGAACAATTATTACGTCTTCTGACCTGACGTAGAGGTACATTCGGCCGCCAATAACATGTCGCCACGTGCTCTTACTCTTTACCGTGCGGCCCGATGACTTGACCCGGAGCGGAACCCGGGAATGCTATGTTCGCGATTTTCTCGGTATTGCTCATATTTGCTCGGTATTGCTTTGAAAAAACGAGAAATACCGCTCTGTGAAGACCAAAACTATACAAATACCGAGTTGTACCGAGTTTTTCTACCACTCGGTACAACTCGGTATTTGCTCAGGATTTGCTCTATATTGCTAGGGATTTGCTCGGTATTGCTAGGTATTTGCTCGGTATTGTTTGAAAAAACTCGGTACAACTCGGTACAACTCGGTATTTGCTCAGGATTTGCTTGGTATTGCTAGGGATTTGCTCGGTATTGCTAGGTATTTGCTCGGTATTGCTAGAAAAAACTCGGTACAACTCAGTATTTGCTCAGGATTTGCTCGGTATTGCTAGGGATTTGCTCGGTATTGCTACGTATTTGCTCGGTATTGCTAGAAAAAACTAGGTACAACTCGGTACAACTCAGTATTTGCTCAGAATTTGCTCGGTATTGCTAGGGATTTGCTCGATATTGCTAGAAAAAACTCGGTACAACTCAGTATTTGCTCAGGATTTGCTCGGTATTGCTAGGGATTTGCTCGATATTGCTAGGTATTTGCTCGGTATTGCTAGAAAAAACTAGGTACAACTCGGTATTTGCTAGGTATTTGAAATATATCCAAAAGGTGATGAGATGTTGTTCGGCTCGTCAAGGATTTAAAAAAATGCACGGGCGAGAACCCAAAAACAACGGGTCGGGTCGGCGACTTTTTCTTCATGCTACGTGGCGCTAAAATATTGGTGGCCGAACGTAGAGGAGCGTACGTTCACGGGACCAAATAAAAGTTCATTAAAGTCAGGGTGGACAAATATTATATATATATATATATATATTTATTTATTTATTTATTTATTTATTTATTTATATTAAAAGAAATATTTTTGATATTTTGTTTCCCCTCTCAAAAATATTTTTGTCATAATTTTATCAATCCTGCCCAAGTACCAATCTAGTTTGCTATTCCAACCGCTTTCGCCTTTTTGCGGAATCCCATTCGTACTATTCCAAGTTCAGTCGCAACTCAGCAGGCTTTGTCTATAGCACAGCCAGCACTCTCCTCTTCTTCGGTTCTTCCCATTCGAGTCAACGTTGAACAGTTGAAGAGATCTCTCCGTTCGCACTTTGCTCTGCTCTTCACACTTCACAGTCGCAAGCTCCACTACTCTTCGCAGTTCACAGTATCAAGCTCCATTGCTCTTCATCAAGGTAACTTTAATCAAGCAAATAATCTTGTTTATCTGTTCACTGTTGATGTTTACCGTTGAGATGCAAATTTGATAATATTATTTGGATTAAATATTTTTGTTTAAAACAAATGTAAGAGTTTTAATCTTTAAGGTGTTTTTTTAATGTAAAACAAAGGTAAAGTTAACATTTAATGTATTAGGAATGCATCAAATTAGCTATTTTACATACAAAACAAATATCTTAGATTTAGACTAGTTCTTTTTCATTTGCTTGTGATTTCCATAGAGCCCCAACATAGCCACTATGGAGTACAGTCTATAATAGTTTTAGAAGACTATGTTATGTAATCGAAGTTGTAAACTTAAAATCAATCATGGAGAAAAATATATAAATTTTTATGAAATGCACTGTTATATATGTTTTCTTCTCTTGCATTTTCACATATAATTCAGTTTCTTATTTTATGTACATGATACATATAGGTTGCAGCCCATAAGAAAGAAATATGATAGATTGTTGTTTGGTTGACAATTTATATTTTTGTTAAGGATTCATTTAATTGTTTAAGATTAAAGATATATTCAATAACCAATGAAATTTAATTAAACTCCATGTGCAATTCGTGTTTAACATTGATTTTGAATTGCAAAACTTCTAAAATGTATTGATTTGAATTCCTTCCAAAATTTCTGGTATTAAATGACTGAATATGAATTATTATTTGCTAGAATGCATTTTCATTAGGAGAATAATCATATGGACCAATAATTAATATTGCAAGAACATAGAAGCAGAAAATTTTATGTTAATTTATGATGCAAATTCAAATTATATATATGTTGTGGGCTAGAATATATGCTGCGATAGAATTTGAAAACTTCTGTCTCAGCGTTATACGAATATTTAGCACACAAACAGAAGAGGAATAGCAACACCAGAATTTTTACGTGGAAAACCCTGAAAAGTAAAAAAAACCCCGAAGCCACGCCTAGTTGAAATAATTCCACTAGTGTTTGTTTGAGGTACAAGAGGTTGACTCATCCTTAAAATTTAGGAAAATCATATTACAATGCTTCACTTCCGGATTGAAATCCAATTACAAACAAATTATGTATTCAAGCTGAATTAGAATCGCTTAGAATTCTAACGTCACTTGGTAATCGGGCAGAGTTCTAGCGTCACTAGGGCGTCGGGCAGAATTCTAGCTTTACTTTGGCGTTGGGAAGGATTCCGACGTCACTTGGGTAGAATTCTGGCGTTACTCGGGTGTCCGGCAGAATTCCAGTGTCACTCGGGCGTCGGGCGGAGCCCCGGCAGTGGTTGAGGAGGAGTTATTCCCTCCTACCCTTCTCTTGTCTTCTTCTTCTTCACTTCTTCTTCTCTTCTTCTTCCTTCCCCCTTCCCTCATGAGAAATGAGGGGTCTATTTATAGATATTCTGGAGTGACATGGCTTGTAAATAGGTGAGAGATAAGGGGTAAATAGGGAGTGGTCAGATGGACGGCCGATATTGAATCCCTTGGTCGTGCACCGTTCGTCAGACCTTTGAAGGTCTTAATGATATTGGAATTCGGCAATCTTGGGCTCGTTGTATTTCTCTCATCGAGCCGCTCGATTAAACTATAAGAACGTCATATTTGGAAATTGTTTGGTAACTCAAATTATGGTTTAAACTTTCCAACAGTGCTTTGGGTGCTTGATTTGGATTCATTTGGGATCGGATTGAGTCGAATTTGGTGTCGTCGAGTTCATATTTCTGAGACGCTTAGTTTGATTATAAGTTTGCTAAAACCGAAGTTCAGGTGATTCCGAATTTAATTTTTAAAGTTTCCGGCTTGATTTTGCCTCGAGATCCGTGCCCGATAAAGATAATTTTTTGATGATATATCAGTTGACCCTCTATTTTCGGACGTCAAAGCTCTAGGAGTAAGAAAATACGTGACACAAACTTTGGAGAATTTTCCAAGTGATTTGAAATTCAATCTTGCATGTAGGAACTCCAAATGGCTTTAAAAGTTATAAAATTGAGTCAAGAACACCGAAAAACGGTCCTAGGGACCCCAAAAACATCCGATTTGGCCTTTTTAGGGTGAAAATTGGGCCTGGAATCGAGTGGGCAGCCAAACCAATCGAACCAGCTGGCATACTGCCGTCACCACCGGCGGCGGCACGGAACCGCGCACCGGGCCCGCCGGCCCGCACCGCGGCCTGCCAGGCCCACGCCTGGCCAGCCTGACCCATGCCGTTTGGCGGTCGGGCGCCGGTTCGGACCCGTTTCTAGCAGTTGCCTGAACCGCCAGCCCAATTTGAATTTTTTTATGTAAAAAAACTAAAAAAAAGTTCCAAAAGATCCAGAAAAAATAAAAAAAAAATTTGAAAATTCTATAAAAAACCAAAAACTTCTTTTCTTCTCTTAAGAAGGCTATTAAAAGGCCCCTAGGGCCAGGGCGAAATTGCTCCTTCTCTTCTTCTCCCTCTAGCTTTCTGATAGTTGAGGCATTCCGCTATTTTTCAGAAGGTGACTTTTCCTACTTGACTCAGCGCCCCTCCTCTTGTACAGAAGTTGGAGACTTCCACTCCTTTCCTTTTTTTCTCTCATTCTTCTTCCTGCTCTAGAGGCTTTTCGCTATCTTTCGTAGATGACTTTCCCTACTCAAATTTAGTGCCCCTCTTCAGTACAGGAGTTGAGATGGGTGATCATACATCCAAAAGAAATCCCCTCGCCAAAGAAGATCGCCCTGTTGCCCGATATGATGTTTCAAAGAAGACTCACAAGGCGCCAAAGACTGATGATGTTATTTCCACCATCACTGACTATTCTTTCATCTCCTTTAAAAAAAAATTCATTTTCCTAACGATCTGGTGATGAAGGTGCCGATAAGGTCTAATCGTGCCCGTTTTTCTCCCCTGGAATATATGATGGTGTACGAATTCAGTTTGCGAGCGGGGCTATGGTTTCCACCATCTCCTAAATTGATTGACATTCTGATGATCTATGGAGTAAGTTTGTCCCAACTTTCCTACAAAGCCATATCGATCATAATGGGGCTGATCGTACTTTTTAGAGATCATGGAGTGGTGCTATCTTCAGAATGCCTTTCTTGGATGGGGCGTCTCATTAGTGATACACAGGGTCATATCTCCTTTAAAGTGGTTGGATATTCATACTCGAGACCTGTCGAAAGGTTGGATTAGCGACTTTTTTTATGTGTAAAATGATTGGAATCTTCAAGAGAAATAGGAAAAGTTAAAGGAGTTATATGTTCCCCTATATATTGGAGCAAAAGATTTATTGAAGATACTCAAGCTTCCTAACATCGATGCCCTACATTATGTGGTGCGTTATTTGATCAGATATATAGATGAAGAATACTTGTTCAAGGTGGAATTATATACTCAAGCAGGAAGATCGCATGCCCAAATATTAAAGAAGTCTGTGAAAGTTTCAGAGGCAGTTCCTGAATCTTCAAAAAATTATTCTAAGTGACTAGGAAGTGAGGGAGATTTGCAGGCATCAAAGAAGAAGAAGGTGGATGAAATTTTGGCGGTCACCAGTAAAGGTCCTTGTATCTCTCCCTCCAAGTTATATATTCCAGAAGATGTTTTGAAGCATTGATGTGTTAGCTATTAACGGGCTGAGGAGTTGGTAAGTTCACCTTTCCTTCTCTCCTTTAGTATTTGTTTCAAAAGATATGTCTCTTATAATTATATTTGTGTTGCTCCAGTTAGAAAAACAGACGAATTTCAAACTTGAGATGACCAAGACTTTAACTGATTGGAACAATGAATTTGTAAAGGACAAATACCTTCATGGAGAGTACAAGAAGAAATATGAGTGCGAAATCAAGGAGTTGCAGACGATGGAGGAGTAGTTAGAAGAGTGTAGAGCAGAGCTGGCAAACAGGATAACTTCAGCCTCCTCCCAAAATTAACGGATGGATCGTCTACATATAGAGTTGGTGGATGCACATGCAACAACCAACCAACAAATGAGATATCAGTAAATCCTTAAAGCTGAGTATAAAATACTACAGAGTATGATGTCAGAGAAGGAAGCCCAACAGTTGTCGTTTGCAGTCATAGAAGAGTTCAAGAAATATTATGCCTTCAAAATAATTATTGAGGATTACATTCAGGAAGCACGCAATCATATTTATTATGTGGAGGTGAAGGCTTTAGAGGCAGAGTGCATGTAGGATGGCTTCATCAAAGATTTTACGAAGGGCGTGCGTGCAGTGCAGCGTAAGACTAGAGCGGAGATTGAGGGGTTGACTCCTAGCCAGGCTTATGGTGATCCTTCTTCATACTCTGGTGGTGAAGAATTAGAGAGCGAGTTGCAAAAGGCTTTTTCCTTGGAGGAGGATGAGGATGATATTGGGATCCTATAGGATGGCTTTAATGTTGTGTTATATCACTTTATTTTCTTTCTAGTGATTATATGTGTGTTTGTTGTTGATGCTTCTACATGATGTACTCAATGTTCAGTGATATATAAAAAAATTATTAATATTTCTTTTTTTCTGACATGCATATGAAATTGACTCAGTTTTATTTCAATAAGAAATATTTTGCGGTTCTTTTCTGACTTGAGTGAATGCGAGAGATGTCTTCCTTGGATATCTTGACCTATATGATGTTGTTAATTAAAGAATTTGCTTGATGATTTTTAACCTATATGGAATAGGTCGGATCAAATCCCCCTAGGATCAAAAAGTTCTTCCACAATCAATATACGAGGGGGTATACAAGTCAGCATAAAACTTGAAAGATACAAAGCACAACCACTTGAGGGGACATAACACAAGACAAACATAACACGAGACAAATAGTATTATCAACTTCCACTGATAATACTTGTGAAGGTTTCTGACATTCCAAGTTCAGGGAAGCATTTTTCTACTAGCATCCTTCAGTTTAAAGGTTCTAGGCTTGACCATGTCTGCTACCAAATAAGGACCCTCTCAGAGGGGAGAGAGCTTGTTACGCTGAGGGTCTTTTCCAGCAGCTTCGATGCTCCGTAAGACTAAGTCCCCAATAGATATAGGCCGAGGTTTCACCCTCCGGTTGTAGTGATGAGCAATCCTTTGGTGGTATGTAGTAGTTCTAAGTGAGACTTCATCTCTTACTTCTGGGAGGATATCCAAATTTATTCTGAGTTTCTCCTCGTTATTACTGAGATTGAAAGTCTGAACGCTATTGCTCGGGGATCCAATATCAATCAGTATGACTGCTTCTGTACCAAAATAAAGGTTATACGGGGTTTCTCCTATAGGAGTTATGGCAATGGTTTGATGAGCCCAGAGGATATTTGGGAGTTCTTCAGCCCATTACCCCCTAGCCTTCCCTTGGCATGTCTTCAGCCCTTTCAGAATTATTTGATTTATAACCTCTATTTGCCTATTTACTTAAGGATGGGCGACAGCTGTGTGATGAGTTGAATATGAAAATCCTTATAAAAAGATGTAAAGATTTTTCCAATAAACTGTCCCGTTGTCAGTAATAACTCTTACAGGAATGCCAAAGCGATAGATTATATTCTTCCACGAGAACTGCTTGGCATTTGCTTTAGTAATCTTCACAAAGGGTTCTGCCTCTACCCATTTGGTGAAGTAATCTACAGCAAGGATAATGAATTTTCGTAGTCCAATGGCTATAGGGAAGGGTCCCATTATATCAATTCCCCATTAATAAAAGGCCAAGGGCTCTGAAGTGATGCAAGCTCCAAAGCAAGTGTATAGGTGAGATTGGAATGCAATTAACAGTTTTTGCACTTTTGGGTAAACTCAAGTGCATCTTATTTCATTGTAGGCCAATAGAATCCTTGTCTCATGATCTTGTAAGCCAACACTCTTCCTCCGAGATGTTCTCCACACACTCCTGAATGAACTTCTCGAAATGCGTAATCAGCTTCTGAAGGTGGGAGACACTTGAGATACGGTCTGTTCAAGGTGCATTTATACAACTCATCACTAATAATGGTGAAATTTGTTGTTTGTCTCCGAAGTCGTGCTGTATCCATGGGCTCTTCAAGTAGTACCCCATCCTATAAAAAAGATAAGATGGGCGATCCAAGATGCCTCTCTTGGTTCATCAATTGATTATATAACCCACGGACCTTGAATACTTGAAAAGTAGATATCCTCAATATATTTTCTTTTGTAAACATCTCCCGTCATTGATGTAGTATGTTTGGAAAGAGCATTTGCTCTTACATTTCTCTCTTAGAGAACATGGATGATCTGATGCTCTCTCAAAGAAGCTAAGCATGAGGGGACCAATATGAATGCCACTCATATCATCATTTCTATTTGTGATAAAATTAGAATGCTTTATGTGGCAAATATCATTAAATCTGAAAATTTCAAAGGCTGTTACAAGGTGGCTCCTCATTTTGGCATTTATAACATTTCTACTTATAAAGATAGGAAGGAGAGGATTATTACTTGGCTCAAATCGAATCCTGACTGGATCAAGCTTAATACTGATCTTACAATGGTAAGGTGGCATGTTATGGGGGTATTATGAGGAACCACTATGGCAAGATGATTAAATGCTTTACTGGTCCTGTTTCTGGTAATTCTTCTTTTATTGATGAGTTGCATGGTCTTAGGTTTGGCATCAATATCTGTCTTAAATTAAGTTTTAATAAGGTTTGGATTGAGGTTGACGCTATGCACATTTTACATTATCTTAACAGCCCTTATTTGTTTAATGCTGAGAAATTTTATCTGATTAGGCAGTTGAAGCAAGACCTTTCCAACTTAAATTATAAAATCTCTCACATTTTTCAGGAGGGTAATGGGTTTACTGATGTATTGGCTAAAATGGGTTGCACTTACACTAGTTTCTATGAGTTTAATGATAATGATAGTCTTGTTATTGTTAAAGGCTTGGTTAACCTAGACCGTGGTGGTTTACCCTAGATTAGACACCATTAAGTGGTGTTTTTCTGCTATTTTCTTTGCTATGGTTATTACGAATATCAATATGTGGGTTTACTGGGAGGGTGATATGGCTGCGAGGTGTTTGGGTAGTTTTTTCTCCATAACTTGTGGCGGACTTGTTTTTTGTGTGTTGTATTTATTTTTGGGAGTTTACGGGAGCAGTCTATTATTTCTGTTTGGGATGTTGGGAACGAGTATTGGAATTTTTGGTATAGTTGCTTCGCGTTTATTATGCAATGTTTCACTTTAAATTGCAAGCTGAGATCTATTTTCACTAGGATTCGTGAATGTTGTGCATTCCAGCTCCTCTGTCTTATTAATGGAGTTTGTAAGAAAGGCATGGTTATATCTATTTGGTTCTTAACGCACAATAATTTTCATAATTACGATTGGTAGGAGAGGTTTCACAATACTTTGTTTTTTTGGAGGTTTTCTTTTCTGTAGGTGTGGAGTTCAATTTCTAGATTTATTCTTTCTGATAGGGAGCAGTGGATGTTGAAAGACCAGAGTTTTTGGAGGTTTGATTTTGAATTTTGCAGGAGTTGTATGCGTATTGCTTTTATTTCTCAACTCTTTTTTTGGGTGCTGATATCTTACAGCCCTAGCGTGTTTTTAGGTTATTTTGTAATTGTTAGTATTAGGAACCAATGGCTTTTAGGCTTTTTGATTTATTTTTTTGTAGCTCTGATGAGCATTAGCAAGCTGGAGGTTCATATTAAGGACATTTTAACCATTTTTTTGATATTAATGCATAGGCCCCTCTATGGGTTTTAACAAAAAAAAAAGCTCTCTTATACGAGTTAAAAGTAACTTCACAATGTTGCAATACTAGGCTAGTTGTGGATTGTGAATATCAAACTCCCCCTCCACCTGAGAGGCTACTAGTTGTGAATTAGTGTGGTCTGCTAAGTTCTGCACCTCACAGTCAATTGCTAGCCTCAATCCGGCAATAAGGGCCTCATATTTTGCTATGTTGTATGTTGCCAGGAACTTGAGTCGGAGCCCATACTCAAGGGTAACTTTCTGTGAAAAGATTAACAGAATACAACATTTTCTGTCCCTAGTGCTAGAGCTTCCAGATGCTCCATCGACATACAACATCTAGCTTGGAGGAGAAGGCGAAGCACTTGGTTGAACATCGAATACTGGGACGGTGCATTCAACTATAAAATCTACAAGTGCTTGAGATTTAATATCGAGCCTAGGCAAGTAGTGGATGTCGAATTCTCCCAGCTCTACAGACCACTTAACGAGCCTACCCGATGCTTCTGGCTTTTACAGAATACTTTTCAGTGGCAGATTTGTGTAAACCCCAATTGAATGGGCTTGAAGTAAGGGTGTAGTTTTTTGGCAGAATAAACTAATGTCAATGCTATCTTATATGCTAGAGGATAACGTCCATTTATTTTAAATAGAATTTTACTGGCATAATAGATTGGACATTATACAACATTTTCTTCTTGTACTAAGACCGAACTAATGGCTTGGGCAGAAACAGACATATACAAATACAACTTTTCTCCTTGTGTTGTTTAGAATGTAGTGGCGAGGATGCCAAATACTTTTGTAGTTGTTCAAAGGCTTCTTAGTATTCATCAGTCCATTGGAATCCAGAGTTACAAGCACCTCTAAGTATCTTGAAGAAGTGTGTGGGTCTTCGAAAGGATTCTGCTCTTGTGGTTCGAATGCAAAGAGCACGATCACACTATCCCGTAGGACAAAATGGTCGTGGCCTTTACAATCGATACAAGCAGGCCGATGGAAGAACAGATGGAGTTATAGATACGATTAGCAATGGAGGATAGCGGCTTTCACCTACCAATCTCGATGGATAATAATATCTATAACCCAAAAGTTCACGAGATTTCCCCCATTCGATATATCAGCTCGAATGGGGTTTATTTGATTGTGGGGATCGGTTTCCTACGGGCGCAAGTCCCCGTAGTTAATTACATCTTAGATCTCGATCTAAGAAAACTCTCGATTAAGGACATTAGATTATCTTCTTTAATGGGTTTAGTGCAAAGGAATTTCTAGGTTCTCCTAATCGAAGGGAAAGAGAGGTCCAAATTGGTTCAATCAGTCACACGGGTCACATGCAAAGCGTCACAACACAGTACAGAAAAGAAAAGTATCAGCCTAACCTAAGACTAGTAATCGTGTCCTAGCAAACCAGTCTAAGTGTGTGGTTTTGGTAGGTCCTATATAGGATAATTTTAAATTAGAGTTATTTGTATTTTATTTGTTAAAAGGGGCCAAAGGGAAGATTTTAAATTAAAGTTTAAATATTAATATTTTAGGATTGATTTTAGGTATTTTATTTTAGGATTCAATTGATTATCACCTTTGTTTCACACCGAGGCCGTGAGGTTTATTTCACCCTCCTTGAGGCTAACTTAATAGCCTCGTAGGCCTGGGTTATCCAGCGATAACCAATTTTTGTTGGATTATTTTAATTTGTTATTAAAAGAAAGAAAAAAAAAGTGTATTAAATATTTTATTATCGATTAAGGTTTGATTTAAGCCAATTAAGAAATTAGTTTTAGGTTTTGACGCTGCATTAAATCCATTCATGGCATTATGCCACCAGGCTCGAGGAACCAGGCCTCCTTAGGACACTTAGCCTCGCAGCCCGGAGTAGTCCATCCAATAAACTTCATCTTTGGAGTGGTTGTTATGTATTAAGGGGTTTGTTTATTGATTTTAAAAGATTAATCTAATATTTGATCTTTAGAAATCTTTTATCCTAATGAGTTTAATTTATAATTTAATCTCCTAAGAAAATTTACATCTTTTAGATTTTAGATTGATTAGGAGTTAATTATTAGATTAGTTAAATTATATTTTAGGTATACATTTTAGATTTAAAGTTTAATGATTATAAAATATTAACTATAATTTGATTAAGAATTGAGTGTTTTAAGATATTTTAAGAATTAGATTAAAACTAGTTGGTTGATTATTAGTGGATTAAAGAAAACATAAATCTAGGAAAATGTGTCACTAAGTTTTTGTTTTAATGTCTCTATCCTATAGGGAGCATACATCCTAAGTCTATATTTTCAAAGACATAGTCCTTAATTTTTGTCCTTAGATGTCACTAGTGTTGTAGGACTAAGAGTGGTGTTGTTTTTCTAATTCCTAAGACTTCTACATGGATGTCACAAGGTTTCAGGGATCTAACAAAAATAAAGCATTCCTGATTATAATTGAAGTTTCAATAAGGCCCTAAGGGTGGGAGGCGTACAATCATCTAGGCCCCTAAAGGTTTTCTAAGTTTTTAAGAAAGCTTACAGCACCGGGGGCTATGACCCGGTGGTTCCACCCGTAGCGCCCCTACTGGAATGAATAGGGGCGACTGATGCTCGGATCTGATTGTCCTAGCTCCTTCTCCAAATGCTCCTACGCTCCTTGTCCATTGCTTTTCAAAAGGTACCTCGCATGTCATAGAAGAAAGATGGATTAGAGCAGTTCTATAAGCAAATAATAATATGAAAGAATGAAAATGCAGAAAAGAAAAAGAACGTACCTTTTTATTACCGGTTGAGCTACTTGTATTTTGGGTTCTCTTCATTTTTGCAAATGCGTAGTGTCAAAGTATGAAACAACAAAGAAAGCTAACGGTGAAGTAAAAGACAACTAAAAGCAACTAAAAGAAGAAGAATGAAAATCGTATATAAAAGGGATGTAGGCATTGTTGTTTTGGACACACTTCTTTGAAGTCAAGTGTACCCTAAAGCAACATTCAATGCCCTTTAATGTTCTCACAATCCAAATAAGGCACTTGATATGAGACTCAACTCAAACAATCTAACTACCCTTTAAACAAAGCCCAAAATAACTAAAGGAAATAAATTCATAACACTAAACTTAAAATAAGATTCTCTTTGTTTTACATTCATCCAAGATTCTTTATATTTTATCTTTAGAAACTAACACTAAAGGGAGAAAATTCAAATGAGCAAAGACTATCTTACTCCAAAAAGACACTAAAAGCCTTCCAACACAAAGCTACCTAAAGTTTCAAAATCCCAAAACTCATCTTTTAGAAACTAATGCGAATCAATAGACAGACAATTCGTACACTAATCATTAGCTTGCTCTAAAAAGAAAACTACTAAGGGACTTTACTACACTAAGCAAATCACAAAACTAGAAGTCTCAAAACACCCTATGAAAATTTCTAAATAAAACACTACACAAGACCCTACAAAAATCATCTACCAAAATCCCCCTTTGACACAAAACTCTACCAAAACAACCAATAATCAAGTGCCTCCTTTCTAAATTTGGTGTGGGGTAATTTGTGGAAAATTTCTCAATGACTAGGCATTACAAAGCCTTCCATCAAGAAACCTTCACAAAACAAAACAACAAAAATTTCGATAAAAGACAATTCGCAAAACTCTTTAGAAACCTTCTTGATGCAAAACAATTAGCAAAGCCTTTTAACATGAAACCAAATATAAAACAAATTTGCAACACCCTTCGTTTTGAAGATCGCTTATAAAATCGTAGCATAAAGCTATTTAGAAATTTTTCAATCACGAAGCCAATCACAAATCTCCTCGAAATAAAACAAAATCATAAAACACTTTAATATACCTCAAACTATCAAACTTCTCTATGAGGTAACACATATACTTAATGTTGGAACCAAAACTTATAGCATAAAGAGGTTTAGATTCAACTTATTTTCTCCAACCGTAAGAATAATATTCCAAAAATCATAGGTAATAGCACATTGAGTTCACAAAACATTTGACAATTTCATTCTAAGCATGTGTGGGATACATAAATACACACCAATCATGGACATAAGCACTTCACTTATCATATGACTTTAGAGTAAACATGAATTCCTTCCAACAGATTTAAATTTTCGTGCTACATGCCACCAACCATTCTAAGTAATGTTCTAATCCAAATTCATGATTCGTTCTCATGCCAAAACAAATCTTTATAATATGAATATACATTAAAAACTTTCCAACAAATTCTCAAAGTGGAATAATAAAGATGCAAAGGCTTCAACTCAAATTTTCCCACAAAACCATCGAGAAATAAATCCATAAAAAAAAAACTGTAAGAATTTTCGCAAAGAAGCAATACTTCCCAACATATTTTTTTGTTTTATAAAGCTTAAAGGGATAAGGAAGGATCCAGAAGCTCATTCCATTAAAATTTCATTTTTTTTAAAGAAAAGTAAATCACACTCTTTAATCCTTCAACAAACAAGTAATAAAAGATAACTCAAAATTTGCAACAATAAATTCCATAACCATGTATCTAGTGTTAAAAAAAAATCTTTCTAGTTTTCCTCTCACTCAGAATGTGTTTAACTGGATTCATAGCCAATGCATAAATATTTTCAGTGAAATTCAAGTTTCCAAGCTCAACATATTGAAAGGATGAAGAACTCAATTCCCAAACTGAAACCCATAACAAGAATTCACATATTAGAAAACCTGGTAAAGAAAGCTTAGGGTAGTAAGCAAGCTCCAACACAAGAAAGAGGTGTCGACATAAGATTTTAGTGCAAGCAAAACCAATGATCTTCATGCCATTTTACTAAGGCATTTTGTCGAGTAGCTAGTATGCAGTATGACGAGGCCATATAGAGTACATCAATGCGAGGATTTTGTTCTACGATCACATGTAGATATGCAAGAGAAAAGAAAAAAAAACTGCTCACACATTTGATTAAGACCACCACAATGCAATCCGTTCAGGATCCATCCATACAACAAATGTATACATCTAACAATGCACAAAATGGAGCAAGAAACAGTTGAGCACATTTCATCATTATATTACTTATTGTTGGGAACGACTAACGGAATACTTTCATTACTGATTACTTCAACCCATGAGAGTAATGAGAAAGCAAACTAAAGCCAATCTCATCATTTAAGCTTTGTAAATCAAGAGAAATACTTAACACGCTATTATACTTAATTGAAAACAAACTTTTACATGAGACATGAAATATATCATAGGCAATCATGCTAACAGAACTCCTAAAACATATATATTGAGAGAGGTTTAGACGAGGAGATTTCCTCATACAAACTTCCAAATAAAGTGTAAGAAGGGAATAAAAGAAAGAAAAGAGAGACCAGTAGAAGAAAAATAAAATCATACAGTTTCATGCCTTTCTATGATATTCCAACATGAACTATTTGCAATAAATGTTACTAAATTTATTTGTAGTTTCATGCAAATTATCTACAATTCTTTCGTTCAAGCTAAGGTAGGCATTATACAATATCATAAGGAATGAAACATATAAAAGCAGAAGAAAAGGAGACTACCATAATTCACCAATGTCCAAGTTGTGCACCATACTGAAGTGAAAGCATGAGTATGAATTTTCTAATTTAATAATAGGAAACTTTTATAACATCATTTGGAAATAATATTTGTTGCCGAAAACATGTCTTTTAAATAATCTCGAGAATAATTCACAAAAGAAACATCGAGTTCGAGCAACCATAAAAATCAGATTTTACAACCTCATTCTAATCGTCTTGAAAAATACAATTGATTCATTAATCTTGAGAAAGAAGCAGGATGAAGACCGATTTTGCAACATCTCGATTTAAGAAAATAATCACCTTCAAATATATATGGCAGAGAATCAAATGGAGATCTCTTTCATTTTTTTTTTAGAGAAAATAAATAAATGCTTTGATTAGTTTCTGTCCTCATATTAGAGCTCTCTCAAATCTTGCCTCATAAAATCCCAATTCAATCTCAAGTCTTACTATGTAATTTCACATAAACATGTTAAGTTCCGCATACATGTGGAGATTAACTTCAAAGAAAATATCATACAGTGAGTTTAAAGGCTGTAATATCTCTAACAGTTATTACTACAAACACTTTGCATGCATACTTGGATAAAGAGCAGCATAGATCTTTATAACCCTCCATGATTTACACAAAGCTCATCAAGATTCATACAGTAAATACCTCAACAATAAGTATGCATACATGAAGCACAACGAAAACTCAACTAAACTTAGTTCTCAGATTTTTTTTTGTTTTGCAAAGGCAAAGGAGTAGAGGATGAGGGAAATATGGAAGGGGATCAAGAAAAGGACTAGAGGGGGTGGAAGCATCAAGAGGAGGAGGAGAACAGGGGGAGATACTCACCTTGCAAAGGAGGGGATCAGTCGGCAAAGGTAGGAGAGGCGACGGGTTTGGGTCAATCGTCCGACTCGGCATCGGCCAAGGTGACGGGCTCGGTCCTGGAGGTCGGACGGGAGCAGGTAGGTGCGGCCTCCTGGTTCAATCCGAGCGGGAGAGAGAGAGGGAGAGGGAGTGAATGCCGCGCTCGAGAGCTTTTGTCTTGAGTAAATCGAGTCCGTCGCCGAAAGAGGAAGCCCGCCCTCTCCGTTCCATCGCAGCAGCAGCTTGAAGCACGCGAATGAAGCCTGCCATCTGCTTCGTATTGCTGCTCTGCCCATCAAAGATCGCAGATAAACGGTCGATTGATTTAAACCGTTCGATTAAATTCTTGTTTCGGAACTTGGATTCAAATTGGTCCAAAAGCAGATTAGAGATTAATTGAAATTGATCTAAATCAATTAAGATGAGATTAAGCCGAATTGAACCATATTTGAGCCTATTTGGGTTGATTTAGGTTCCAATGGGGTTCGAGCCAGCTCAACGAATTTAATTGTACGAATTGAATTCAAAATTGACATCAATTTTAAAAGTCGAGTCTAATTTAAATCAATTCGGATCGATTCGAGTCCAGATTGGACTCGACGAGGTCCAATTAAGTCGATCGAAAGTGCTCGAGCGAAATTAGAGGTCAACAAACAGACCCCCAACATATACGGAGAATAACAGGTGAACCGTATATGTTGGCGTTGACCTTCCTAACTTTAGGAAGATACAACTCTAGGGTCAAGTAATGGAACGAGATCAACAAGGGGAGAATTAAAGAAAGGAAATAACCCATCTGCCCAACCAAAGTGGCAGAATAGGATAAGGAAGTCTCGTGCTCACATGAGTAGAATTGAAACAAGCTCATAAAGAGCTAAAGGAAATTCAACAATCATCTAGCAAATACAACTAAGATGACATGAAGAGAATGGAAATCAACAATCATATGAAAATCGTATCAAATAGCAAAGTAACAATCATAGGAAAAGTCAGAAGTAAAGAAATCATCTATCTGCCTGACCACATCGCAACAGTAGAATAGAGAAAAGAAAGGGGGTCCCACATCCACCTGACCATATTTGCAACAGCGAATGGGGACAACTCCGGATTTGCTTGACCATGTTCGAAACAGCAAAACAAGGAGTAAGGAAAGAGAGGGAGTTCTACATTCGCCGGACCATATTCGCAACAGCGAATGAGAACAGCTCAATATCCACCTGACCATATTCGCAACAGCGAATAAAGAGCTTCCCAAAAGGTCTAATGTCCACCTGACCAAAATCGCAACGGTGGAACAAAAGAAAGAAGTCCAACATTCACCTGACCAGATCGCAATAGTGAATGAGGACAATCCGATGTCTGCTTGACCAGATCGCAACAGCAGGAAAAAAGGTGAAAGAGAGAGGGAGTTTAACATTCGCCTGACCAGATCGCAATAGTGAATGAGACCAGCTCAATATTCATCTGACCATATTCGCAACAACGAATAAAGAGCTTCCCAAAAAGGTGTAATGTCTGCCTGACCAGATCGCAACAACAAGACAAAAGATAAAGTCCTACATTCACCTGACTAGATCGCAATAGTGAATGAGGATGACTCAATATTTGCCTGACCTAATTCGAAACGGCGAAACAAAGAATCAGAAGAAAACTCAACAACCCCCAAACATGAAATAAAATAGGGGGAATAAAGAGGTGGTGAAGTATGCCTCCCAGGGACTCTATCGGGCACCCAACCAGAAAGGGGAGTCAACATTCGCCTGACCAGATCGCAACAGCGAATGAGAATGGCTCAAAATCCACCTGACCATATTCACAACAGTGAATAATGAGCCCTCCCGAAAGTTTAATGTCCACCTGACCAAAATCGCAACGATGGGACAAAAGAAACAAGTCCAACATTCACCTGACCAGATCACAACAGTGAATGAGGACAACCTAATATTCGCCTGACCAGATCGCAACAGCAAGACAAAGGGGAAAAGAGAAAGGGAGTTCAGCATTCGCCTGACCATATTCGCAACGGCGAATGAGAACAACTCAATATTCACCTGATCTATTCGCAACAGCGAATAAAGAGCTTCCCAAGGGGTCTAATGTCTGCATGACCAGATCGCAACTGCAGAACAAAAGACAAAATCCAACATTCACCTGACCAGATCGCAACAGTGAATGAGGATGACTCAATGTCTGCCTGACCATATTCGAAATGGCGAAACAAAGAGTGATAGTCACCTCTACAACCACCCAACGCACATGTGCGTGGTGTTGTGAGGGAAAGAGAAGTAAACAATTCATCATCTAAGAAATCCCAAACTTATATTCTAGTTACCACATGGTAGAGGACAAATCGTCGTAGCCATGAGTAATCAAAACATAAGTAGAATTTCTTTAGGTAAAATTGAAATCATACAACATGAAATAATCGACTGATGTATATCTCTCTAAGAAGAGGAACATACAAATAGCCGAGTAGTAATAATCTCACATTAAGGAAAGAAGTGGCGAGGGGACACACTTGCCACTAAAAATAACAATCATATCAAGGATCAATGATTATTAAAGGAACACTCAACTACCACCTGGTGCATCTGCCGAGGCGATAAGGAGAGGACAAGAAACACTCTACTACAGCCCGGGGCGTCTGTCGGGGCAATAAGTAGAGGACAAGAAACACTCTACTATCGCTCGGAGCGATAAGCAGAGGACAAGAAACACTCTACTATCGCCCGTGGCATCGGCCGGGGCGATAAGCAGAGGTCAAGAAACACTCTACTACCGCTCGGGCATCGGCCGGGGCGATAAGCAGAGGACAAGGACTCAACAACCTCCAACGCCCATGTGCGTGGTGCTGTGAGAAAGACAAAGAAGTAATTCATCATCCAAGAAATCCCAAACTTATACTTTAGTTACCATATGATAGAGGATAAATCGTCGTGGCCATGAGTAATTCCAATATAAGTAGAATTTCTTAGGTAAACTGAAATCATGTGCAACATGAAATGAACGATCGATATATTTCTCTCTAAACAGAGGAACATATAAACGACCGAGTAGAAAGAGTAATGTCATATCAAAAGATCAAGTGAAGTGGCGAGGGGACACATTTGCCACTAAAAATAACATTCATCATATCAAACATCAATGATTGCTAAAGGGATCACATTGGTAACACCCATACTAACTGTTGGGACCCTGTGAGAGGTACAAGCAATATTTTATGCATCCAAAGAGACTGCTCTTGCAGCTAAGGACAAAATCTCCATGGGAAATTATGTCACCAAAAGAGGTAGTGGATTGACTTTCTACTAGAAGATCAAAATCCACTAAGAAGTGATGTCAACATCTAAAGTAAGATGTACCACATCATGGGTAAGGGAGAACAACATCCCATTATAAGTGACCATAATGGAAGAAATGGATCCAGTCATCCTTTAAGCAATCATCAAAATGCTTTAAGGAGAGAAAAAGAAGAGAATTTGGAGGGACTTTGGGCTCTTGGAGTGTAGAACCGGGTTCCACCTGTGACAAGGGCAACCGATTCTTTCTCAACTAAGAGCTTCCCCCTCTTTTTTTATCATTTGTTTTCACATTATGTTCACAGATATAGATCAAGTATACTGGAATATAAAGAGAGAAAAATTGTTGGCTTTGATAACCCAGGTCATACTCGCCATATGAGTAAAACTGGGGAGAGAGAAAGATCATATACAGGATTTGTAAAGAAATGAGACATTGGCTTTGGTGACCCAGACCACATTCAACTCTTATGAACGAACTGGGAAGTACAAAGATCACAACAAAATTTGTAGAAAATTCATATAGTGACAATGGATCAACATCACTACATTTGATTAATATAGATCAAGGATGGACCCAGTATCACATTCCATAGAGGTTCAAATTAATAGTTTTGATATCCCAGACCACACTTGAAGGTGACAAGTGAAACTGGGGAAAGCCAACCCTTAAAGGGGGCTGAAAAGGTGATTTCATGCTACAACATCGGAGCGATTGGTGAGCATGAATGCAAATACAAACACCCCTATGACGTATTTACATACAACTTCTAAGGATAATCTCATACTTTACATGACAAACATCACATGGTAGAGGACAAATCGTCATGGCCACGGACTGCCGAAAAGTAGAAGAGATCCTTTAGAGTTATATCTATACAGAGGGATACGTATAAGTGGCAGAAAAAGAACAACTATCGTATCATGACCGATATGAGAATGAAACTTACATAGGGACATTGGATCAACATCACCACACCTGACTAGCACAGGTGGGCATGGACCCAGTATTACCTATAAAAAGTGGGCTAGGATTAGGAATATTAGATCTACCATACCACACCTAATTAACCTAAGTGGGTATGGACCCAGTATCACTTCTGAAAAATAGATTTAAATTAGGGACATTGGATCAACATCACCACACTTGACTAACACAGGTGGGCATGGACCCAGTATCACCTCTTAAAAGGGGGTTTGAATTATTGGTTTTGGTATTCCAGACCACGCTTGGGGTGACAAGCGAAACTGGGTAGAACAACCTTTCACAAAGGAGGGACAAATCAAAGGTTTTATGTACTAGCACTAATATGATTGGCGTGAACAAATAGAAGTACAAATATCCCTACAACATATTAGCGTATCCCCTTTAAGGATAGACTTATACTCTTCGAAGCGAACATCGTGTGGTAGAGAATCGTCGTGGCCACACAGACTGCCAAAAAGTAAAATGTATCCTTTCAAGGAGTATGCATATAGAGGGATATTTATAAGAGGTAGGAAGGTTCGTTAGTCTATAGCGAACAACCAGCACTAGTGGAAGGAGTGTCATAAGATTTTTTATGGAAATCTTTGACTCTAATTCCACACATATGATGGGGAATAGATTGCTTGCTATTAGTCTGACGTCAGAAATCTCCTTCCTCGTCTGAACTACTATCAACAACGAATCTACCCTTAGGTACCAAGTACCTACGAAAGGTAGGAAGGTGCCGGGGTCTGCTCGACGATCTCAGAGTGAGAGAGCCGAGCGAACACAAAAACCCGACGAAAATAAGAGAATTTGATCAGAAACGAAATAGCCTAAAAGGCCGAAAGGAAAGGGACCAAAGCTAGGGGAAAGCCTAGCCAAGAAGGGAACCTAACTAAAAAAAGGACCCTATCTAAGAGAAGGACGAACCTAATCTAAGGAGTATCAAACCCAGAGTGCACACAAAAGAAGATAATTTAACATCCAAAGATGGAGAGAGAAACCTGTCCCACCGTGGTAGCTAGAAATCTGTGGGTCTTCGAAAGGATTCTGCTCTCGTGTGGTTCGAATGCAAAGAGCACGATCACACTATCCCGTAGGACAAAATGGTCGTGGACCTTTACAATCGACACAAGCAGGCCGATGGAAGAGCAGATGGAGTTATAGATACGATTAGCCATGGAGGATAGCGGCTTTCACCTACCAACCTCGATGGATAATAATATCTATAACCCAAAAGTTCACGAGATTTCTCCCATTCGATACATCAGCTCGAATGGGGTTTATTTAATTGTGGGGATCGGTTTCCTACGGGCGCAAGCCCCCGTAGTTAATTACATCTTAGACCTCGATCTAAGAAAACTCTCAATTAAGGACATTAAATTATCTTTTCTAATGGGTTTAGTGCAAAGGATTTTCTAGGTTCTCCTAATCGAAGGGAAAGAGAGGTCCAAATTGGTTCAATCAGTCACACGGGTCACATGCAAAGCGTCACAACACAGTACAGAAAAGAAAAGCATCAGCCTAACCTAAGACTAGAAATCATGTCCTAGCAAACCAGTCTAAGTGTGTGTAGGCTGTGTGGTTTTGGTAGGTCATATATAGGATAATTTTAAATTATAGTTATTTGTATTTTATTTGTTGAAAGGGGCCAAAGGGAAGATTTTAAATTAAAGTTTAAATATTAATATTTTAGGATTGATTTTAGATATTTTATTTTAGGATTGAATTGATTATCACCTTTGTTTCACACCGAGGCCGTGAGGTTTATTTCACCCTCTTGGGGCTAACTTAATAGCCTCATAGGCCTGAGTTACCTAGTGATAACCAATTTTTGTTAAATTATTTTAATTTGTTATTAAAAGAAAGAAAAAAAAAGTGGATTAAATATTTTATTATCGATTAAGGTTTGATTTAAGCCAATTAAGAAATTAGTTTTAGGTTTTGACGCTCCATTAAATCCATTCGTGGCATTGTGCCACCAGGCTCGAGGAACCAAGCCTCCTTAGGACACTTAGCCCCGCAGCCCGGAGTAGTCCATCCAATAAACTTCATCTTTGGAGTGGTTGTTATGTATTAGGGGGTTTGTTTATTAATTTTAAAAGATTAATCTAATGTTTGATCTTTAAAAATCTTTTATCCTAATGAGTTTAATTTGTAATTTAATCTTCTAAGAAAATTTACATCTTTAGATTTTAGATTGGTTAGGAGTTAATTATTAGATTAGTTAAATTATATTTTAGGTTTACATTTTAGATTTAAAGTTTAATGATTATAGAATATTAACTATAATTTGATTAAGAATTGAGTGGTTTAAGATATTTTAAGAATTAGATTAAAACTAGTTGGTTGATTATTAGTGGATTAAAGAAAACATAAATCTAGAAAAATGTGTCACTAAATTTTTATTTTAATGTCTCTATCCTATAGGGAGCATACATCCTAAGTCTATATTTTCAAAGACTCAGTCCTTAATTTTTATCCTTAGATGTCTCTAGTGTTGTAGGACTAAGAGTGATGTTATTTTTCTAATTCCTAAGACTTATACACGGATGTCACAAGGTTTCAGGGATCTAACAAAAATAAAGCATTCCTAATTATAATTGAAGTTTCTATAAGGCCCTAAGGGTGGGAGGCGTACAATCATCTAGGCCCCTAAAGGTTTTCTAAGTTTTTAAGAAAGCTTACAGCACCGGGGGCTATGACCCGGTGGTTCCGCCCGTAGCGCCCCTACCAGAATGAATAGGGGCGACTGATGCTCGGATCCGATTGTCCTAGCTCCTTCTCCAAATGTTCCTATGCTCATTGTCCATTGCTTTCCAAAAGGTACCTCGCATGTCATAGAAGAAAGATGGATTAGAGTAGTTCTATAAGCAAATAATAATATGAAAGAATGAAAATGCAGAAAAGAAAAAGAATGTACCTTTTTATTACCGGTTGAGCTACTTGTATTTTGGGTTCTCTTCATTTTTGCAAGTGCGTAGTGTCAAAGTACGAAAGAAATAACAAAGAAAGCTAACGGTGAAGTAAAAGACAACTAAAAGCAACTAAAAGAAGAAGAATGAAAATCGTATATAAAAGGGATGTAGGCATTGTTATTTTGGACACACTTCTTTGAAGTCAAGTGTACCCTAAAGCAACATTCAATGCCCTTTAATGTTCTCACAATCCAAATAAGGCACTTGATATGAGACTCAACTCAAACAATCTAACTACCCTTTAAACAAAGCCCAAAATAACTAAAGGAAATAAATTCATAACACTAAACTTAAAATAAGATTCTCTTTGTTTTACATTCATCCAAGATTCTTTATATTTTATCTTTAGAAACTAACACTAAAGGGAGAAAATTCAAATGAGCAAAGACTATCTTACTCCAAAAAGACACTAAAAGCCTTCCAACACAAAGCTACCTAAAGTTTCAAAATCCCAAAACTCATCTTTTAGAAACTAATGCGAATCAATAGACAGACAATTCGTACACTAATCATTAGCTTGCTCTAAAAAGAAAACTACTAAGGGACTTTACTACACTAAGCAAATCACAAAACTAGAAGTCTCAAAACACCCTATGAAAACTTCTAAATAAAACACTACACAAGACCCTACAAAAATCATCTACCAAAATCCCCCTTTGACACAAAACTCTACCAAAACAACCAATAATCAAGTGCCTCCTTTCTAAATTTGGTGTGGGGTAATTTGTGGAAAATTTCTCAATGACTAGGCATTACAAAGCCTTCCATCAAGAAACCTTCACAAAACAAAACAACAAAAATTTCGATAAAAGACAATTCGCAAAACTCTTTAGAAACCTTCTTGATGCAAAACAATTAGCAAAGCCTTTTAACATGAAACCAAATATAAAACAAATTTGCAACACCCTTCGTTTTGAAGATCGCTTATAAAATCGTAGCATAAAGCTATTTAGAAATTTTTCAATCACGAAGCCAATCACAAATCTCCTCGAAATAAAACAAAATCATAAAACTCTTTAATATTCCACAAACTATCAAACTTCTCTATGAGGTAACACATATACTTAATGTTGGAACCAAAACTTATAGCATAAAGAGGTTTAGATTCAACTTATTTTCTCCAACCGTAAGAATAATATTCCAAAAATCATAGGTAATAGCACATTGAGTTCACAAAACATTTGACAATTTCATTCTAAGCATGTGTGGGATACATAAATACACACCAATCATGGACATAAGCACTTCACTTATCATATGACTTTATAGTAAACATGAATTCCTTCCAACAGATTTAAATTTTCGTGCTACATGCCACCAACCATTCTTAGTAATGTTCTAATCCAAATTCATGATTCGTTCTCATACCAAAACAAATCTTTATAATATGAATATACATAAAAATTTTTCCAACAAATTCTCAAAGTGGAATAACAAAGATGCATAGGCTTCAACTCAAATTTTCCCACAAAACCATCGAGAAAGAAATCCATAAAAAAAACTGTAAGAATTTTCGCAAAGAAGCAATACTTCCCAACATATTTTTTTGTTTTATAAAGCTTAAAGGGATAAGGAAGGATCCAGAAGCTCATTCCATTAAAATTTCCTTTTTTTTAAAGAAAAGTAAATCACACTCTTTAATCCTTCAACAAACAAGTAATAAAAGATAACTCAAAATTTGCAGCAATAAATTCCATAACCATGTATCTAGTGTTAAAAAAAAATCTTTCTAGTTTTCCTCTCACTCAGAATGTGTCTAACTGGATTCATAGCCAATGCATAAATATTTTCAGTGAAATTCAAGTTTCCAAGCTCAACATATTGAAAAGGTGAAGAACTCAATTCCCAAACTGAAACCCATAACAAGAATTCACATATTAGAAAACCTGGTAAAGAAAGCTTGGGGTAGTAAGCAAGCTCCAACACAAGAAAGAGGTGTCGACATAAGATTTTAGTGCAAGCAAAACCAATGATCCTCATGCCATTTTACTAAGGCATTTTGTCGAGTAGCTAGTATGCAGTATGACGAGGCCATATAGAGTACATCAATGCGAGGATTTTGTTCTACGATCACATGTAGATATGCAAGAGAAAAGAAAAAAAAAAAAACTGCTCACACATTTGATTAAGACCACCACAATGCAATCCGTTCAGGATCCATCCATACAACAAATGTATACATCTAACAATGCACAAAATGGAGCAAGAAACAGTTGAGCACATTTCATCACTATATTACTTATGGAAGGGAACGACTAACGGAATACTTTCATTACTGATTACTTCAACCCATGAGAGTAATGAGAAAGCAAATTAAAGCCAATCTCATCATTTATGCTTTGTAAATCAAGAGAAATACTTAACACGCTATTATACTTAATTGAAAACAAACTTTTACATGAGACATGAAATATATCATAGGCAATCATGCTAACAGAACTCCCAAAACATATATATTGAGAGAGGTTTAGATGAGGAGATTTCCTCATACAAACTTTCAAATAAAGTGTAAGAAGGGAATAAAAGAAAGAAAAGAGAGACCAGTAGAAGAAAAATAAAATCACATGCCTTTCTATGATATTCCAACATGAACTATTTGCAATAAATGTTACTAAATTTATTTGTAGTTTCATGCAAATCATCTACAATTCTTTCGTTCAAGCTAAGGTAGGCATTATACAATATCATAAGGAATGAAACATATAAAAGCGGAAGAAAAGGAGACTACCATAATTCACCAATGTCCAAGTCGTGCACCATACTGAAGTGAAAGCATGAGTATGAATTTTCTAATTTAATAATAGGAAACTTTTATAACATCATTTGGAAATAATATTTGTTGCCGAAAACATGTCTTTTAAATAATCTCGAGAATAATTCACAAAAGAAACATCGAGTTCGAGCAACCATAAAAATCAGATTTTACAACCTCATTCTAATCGTCTTGAAAAATACAATTGATTCATTAATCTTGGAAAAGAAGCAGAATGACGACCGATTTTGCAACATCTCGATTTAAGAAAATAATCACCTTCAAATATATATGGCAGAGAATCAAATGGAGATCTCTTTCATTTTTTTAAAGAAAATAAATAAATGCTTTGATTAGTTTCTGTCCTCATATTAGAGCTCTCTCAAATCTTGCCTCATAAAATCCCAATTCAATCTCAAGTCTTACTATGTAATTTCACATAAACATGTTAAGTTCCGCATACATGTGGAGATTAACTTCAAAGAAAATATCATACCGTGAGTTTAAAGGCTATAATATCTCTAACAGTTATTACTACAAACACTTTGCATGCATACTTGGATAAAGAGTAGCATAGATCTTTATAACCCTCCATGATTTACACAAAGCTCATCAAGATTCATACAGTAAATACCTCAACAGTAAGTAAGCATATATGAAGCACAACGAAAACTCAACTAAACTTAGTTCTCAGATTTTTTTTGTTTTGCAAAGGCAAAGGAGTAGAGGATGAGGGAAATATGGAAGGGGATCAAGAAAAGGACTAGAGGGGGTGGAAGCATCAAGAGGAGGAGGAGAACAGGGGGAGATACTCACCTTGCAAAGGAGGGGATCAGTCGGCAAAGGTAGGAGAGGCGACGGGTTTGGGTCAATCGTCCGGCTCGACGTCGGCCAAGGTGACGGGCTCGGTCCTGGAGGTCGGACGGGAGCAGGGAGGTGCGGCCTCCTGGTTCGATCCGAGCGGGAGAGAGAGAGGGAGAGGGAGTGAATGCCGCGCTCGAGAGCTTTCGTCTTGAGTAAATCGAGTCCGTCGCCGAAAGCGGAAGCTCGCCCTCTCCGATCCATCGCAGCAGCAGCTCGAAGCACGCGAATGAAGCCTGCCATCTGCTTCGTATCACTGCTTTGCCCGTCCAAGATCGCAGATAAACGGTTGATTGATTTAAATCGTTCGATTAAATTCTTGTTTCGGAACTTAGATTCAAATTGGTCCAAAAGCAGATTAGAGATTAATTAAAATTGATCTAAATCAATTAAGATGAGATTAAGCCAAATTGAACCATATTTGAGCCTATTTGGGTTGATTTAGGTTCCAATGGGTTCGTGCCAGCTCAACGAATTTAATTGTACGAATTGAATTCAAAATTGACATCAATTTTAAAAGTCGAGTCTAATTTAAATCAATTCGGATCGATTCGAGTCCAGATTGGACTCGATGAGGTCCAATTAAGTCGATCGAAAGTGCTCGAGCGAAATTAGAGGTCAACAAACGGACCCCCAACATATACGGAGAACAACAGGTGAACCGTATATGTTGGCGTTGACCTTCCTAACTTTAGGAAGATACAACTCTGGGGTTAAGTAATGGAACGAGATCAACAAGGGGAGAATTAAAGAAAGGAAATCACCCATCTGCCCAACCAAAGTGGCAGAATAGGATAAGAAAGTCTCATGCTCACATGAGTAGAATTGAAACAAGCTCATAAAGAGCTAAAGGAAATTCAACAATCATCTAGCAAATACAACTAAGATGATGTGAAGAGAATGGAAATCAACAATCATATGAAAATCGTATCAAATAGCAAAGTAACAATGATAGGAAAAGTCAAAAGTAAGGAAATCGTCTATCTGCCTGACCACATCGCAACAGCAGAATAGAGAAAAGAAAGAGGGTCCCACATCCACCTGACCATATTCGCAACAGCGAATGGGGACAACTCCAGATTTGCTTGACCATGTTCGAAACAACAAAACAAGGAGTAAGGAAATAGAGGAGTTCTACAATCCCTCTTTGGGTTACCATAATGTAGATATTTATCTCCTAAACATGCCAGGAAATGAGACAGTGCTGCAATTATCCCATTTAGCCTTTAGACTTCCTTGATATTCTTCGGTGGCACCATATCCCTTAGCACCTTGATCTTTTCGAGATTAGCTTCAATCCCTCTGTGGGTTATCATAAACCTTAAAAACTTTCTAGAAGCGACTCCAAAGGAGCATTTAGTTGGTTTGAGTCGCATATTATAACATCTCAATAAGTAGAAGCACTATTCAAAGTCAGAGATATGTTGATATTTTTCAAGACTTTTTACCAACATATCGTCTACGTACACCTCTATAGTATGCCCAATAAGGTTTTTGAAAATCTTATTCATGAGGCGCTAATAAGTTGCTCCAGTATTTTTGAGCCCGAAGGGCATCACCTGATAACAGTATAACCTATTGTCTGTTTGAAAAGCTGTTGCTTCTTCATCTGCAGGATTCATCTTTATTTGATTATAGTCAGAGTAGGCATCCATAAAGCTAAACATCTGATGTCTAGAGGTGGTATTGACTAACTGGTCAATACAAGGAAGCCGAAAGCTATCTTTTAGGCAGGCTTTGTTAAGATCTATGTAATCTATACACATTCTCTAAGTTTCATTTATCTTTCGTATCATGACAACATTCGCCAACCAAGTGTGATAGTGAACTTCCCATATAAACCTGGCATCCAGAACTTTATCCACTTCCTGCTCGATCACTTGCTGATGATCTGGTGTAAAGTTTTGTTTCTTCTGGATAATCAGTTTACACATCGAATTTACTTTGAGGGAGTGCACTATCACTTCGGGGTTGATCCTGGGCATATATGCCGGACTTCTAGCAAAAACATCTTGATTTTCATGTAGAAAATCTATGAATTTCTTCTTCTCGTTGTCTGAGATAAGTGATCCAATTCGCACAGTCTTTGAAGGATGTTCTTCAGATATAGATATTGTAGTGAGGTCTTCTACAAGAGAAGCTCTCTGAGGGATATCCTCGCTTCGGAGATTAAAATCCTCAATGCTTTAGGGTAACTGTTGGACATGGTTTAACCTGTCTAAGATTGTTTGTTTGTGCTATTTGTTGATCTCCACATATGACACTAACTCCTACCATAGTTAGAAAATTCATCTTAAGGTGAGGGATAAAGGCGACGATCCCAAAAATTGACTAGTGTGGCCTCCCAAAGATAGCGTTGTAAGTCGATTCTGACTTTATAATAATGAACTGAATAAAGTGTATAATTTGTCAAACAAATGTATTAATGGCTTTTGATATCAAGATACAGTAAAATGGCCACATCCTTTGAAGCCGAACATAAAAAATCAAGATCGAAAGGAGAAATTATCCATGAGCTTCTTCTATTGTGAGGATGAATTATCCATCCCAGGTGCACCTTTGCACTTCCCATTTGATTGCTCAAACTACTTTCTATGAGCTTTTATAGCTTCATCTACAAAAATTTGCGCCTCCACATGATAGATCAGATCAGCATATAAATGAACAGTGTCGCACATGAGTGTTGAATAGAAAGGGCCAGGATGAAGGCCTCCAAGAAAGACCCCTCTGAGCAATTCAGGGTCTACTTCTGGAATCTGTCGAGTCTTAGTGAAAAACCGGTGAAAATACTCCATCAATGATTCTCCTTCATTTTGACGGATCCCATAGAGGTGGGAAGAATCCTTAGAAAATTATCGATTGGCTACAAACTGTTCGGCGAACAATTTAGCCAATTTGACATATGAAGGGATCGTTCCAGACGAAAGCGAATAGAATCATATTCGAGCATGTCCTTTAAGGGTGGCAGGAAAAACCTGGCAAAGGAGTACGTCCGAGGATTGCTAAATATGTATGATGGTTCTATAGTGGTTGATATGCTCGTACAGGTCGGACGTTCTGTCGTAGAACTCAACGCTTGGTAGTTTGAAACCAACCAGAATGGGGTGTTAAAGAATATCTTTAGTTAAAGGTGATAACTCCTGGAAGTCCCTATGTCGAAGCGTTTGCCTCATATCTCCTCCTGGGAACTCTTCTAATACTAACCTCCATAGATGACATAGGGCATTGTGAGGGAGCTTAACAACGTGTGGTTGGACTAAGTCTTCTAGGAGATCTAGAGGAATGCGGGATTACTGAGTTATGGGAGAAGGATGAGTAGAACTTACTGTATCGGTAAGTTTATTATCCTAGCGTGACTGCGGATGTCTCCTTGGCAGAGGAAGATGAATCTCCGCTTGAAGATGTTTGAATTGAACATCTTCGGCTAGTGGTGGAGTGCGAGGGAGAAGAACTTCCTCCCATTGTGGTAATGCTGGCTGCCGAGTCTCTCGTAGGAGTTAAAGGATCTCTTTTTGAGATTCTTCCATTTTTTGGATCCTCTCTTCTAAGGAAGGTCCCGAAGTCCCTTCTTCAGCAGCATTTTGCCCCCATGGTAAAAAGAGGCAGACATTGGGCGTCTATGATTCATAGACTAATTTTTGGACTAGTGGGAGTTGGAGTGAGAAGCTCCAACAATATGACTGCTGCACCTGTTGACCTTCGTAGCAATAATTAAAGTTGTGGAATAAGAATTCCCACAGCTGGCGCCAAATTATTGTGGGGTAGAATATACATAGAGATTGAATTAGAAAACTTTCATCTCAGTGTTGTACGAATATCTAGCACACAAACAGAAGAGGAATAGCAACACCATAATTTTTACATGGAAAACCCTGAAAAGGGAAAAAAACATGGGGCCATGCCTAGTTGAAATAATTCCACTAGTATTTATTTGAGGTATAAGAGGTTGACTCATCCTTAAAATTTAGGATGATCAGATTACAATGCTTCACTTTCGAATTGAAATCAAATTACAAACAAGTTGTGTATTCAAGCTGAATTTAGAATCGCTTAGAATTCTAATGTCACTTAGAAATCGGGCAGAGTTTCGGTGTCACTTGGGCGTCAGGCAGAATTCTAGCATTACTTTGGCATCAGGCAGGATTTTGGCATCACTTGAGTTGAATTCTAGTGTTACTTGGGCGTCCGGCAAAATTCCGGTGTCACTCGGGGATCGGGCAGAGCTCCGACGGTGGTCGAGGAGGAGTTATTCCCTCATGTCCTTCTCTTCTCTTCTTCTTCTTCACTTCTTCTTCTCTTCTTCTTCCTTCCCCCTTCCCTCATGAGAAATGAGGAGTTTATTTTTAGATATTCTGGAGTGGCATGGCTTGAAATAGGTGAAAGATCAGGGGTAAATAGGGAGTGGTTGGATAGACGGCCGATATTGAATCCCTTGATCATGCACCATTCGTCATACATTTGATGGTCTTAATGATGTTAGAATTCAGCGATCTTAGGGTCATTGGATTTGACTCGTTGAGCCCTCGACTTGACTATAAGAATGTCATATTTGGAAACCATTTGGTAACTCAAATTATGGTTTGAACTTTCCAACAGTGCTTTAGGTACTTGATTTGGATTCATTTGGGATCAGATTGAGTCGAATTTGGTGTCATTGAGTTCGTATTTTTGAGACACTCAGTTTGACTATAAGTTTGCTGAAATTGGAGTTTAGGAGATCCCAAATATAATTTCTGAAGTTTCTCGCTTGATTTTGCCTCGAGATTCATGCCTGATCAAGATAATTTTTTGATTATATATATATATATATATATATAATACTATAATCATGTGATTATACATATTCAAGTATTAAGTATATTGGTTGCACGTATGGAATGAATAGACGAAATGTCAAAATTTAGATAGGTAAAGCTAAAATTTTTGACATGTCTCTCTTTATTAAAGAGTTTATTTCTAACTTAGGATTTAAGAAAAATTTTCATGAATTATAAGATATTTATAGCTAGTTGACTCAAATGGAATTTGATAATTAATGTCATCATATATCTTTATTACTTGATGATTTACTTAATTATATTGTTAGTTTTTGAGAAATGGAACTATTCTTGAAGCGAAAAGAATGTGTCGAGATTGATATTAACAACCTTCTTGCTAACTTAGGTCTTCTACGATCAATATGGAGTTATGATGTGAATCAGTGTGATAAAGTTCTTAGAGAGCTTATATATTGAAAGGACCACATCAATAAAAAAATCATCATTTCCCTGAAATAATTATAGGAAATATTGCACGTAGATTTAATTCAAGATGGTTTGAAGAATTTTTCGATTGGATAGAATGCTGTGTAAAAAATGTTATTGTCTATATTGCTGTATATAGCATTCTACCCAATCCGATTGTCTATATTGCTACTTATTTAAGACTCAAGAGCAAGTTAATACTTGCCAAGGCTGTGAAGCTGCATTTGTTGGTGAGGGATTTAAGAATTAGAAGAAAAAAGAGAAGCTTTTGAGTCATGTCGGAGAACATAATAGTGCACACAGCAAGGCAAGAATAGTAGGATAAGCTATAAGAAAAGTGCTTAAATGCTTAAAATTCCAATTAATATAAAAATCTCAATAGATTAAAATATGCCAAATGCTTCCCATTAGTATAGAATTTTGAGGGCTATAAAGGTTACATATATATATATATATATATATATATATATATATATATATATATATATATATATATATATATATATATATATATATATATATATATATATATATAAGTTTTAATGGTACACGTACTATTTTAGAGATATGTCACCTTTTGATTGGTTGAGAGTGAGGAGGGGCTATAGAGTTCTAATGATCTATCTCTAGGTGAGCTCAGTAGTGCCAAGTATGCACCAAACCATATGAGCTTTGTATTATAAGCGAACTTGAAAAAAAGGTGCTTAATGATGTTTGGGAGCCACTGGCAACTTGTATTGAGCCTTGGATCACCTAGATATGAATGCAAATGTTTTGAGGTTGTGAAAAGATAAACTCGGTGGTCGGTCATTTATGGTAGGGAGTTTGCAAAGGGATCCCTAAGTAGGTATTTTCCTATAATTGGGTATGTATGTGTGGGGATGAAGGCACCCTCCCCATATCAACAACTCAATATGATAGTCATCTTTTTTCCATAAGGCAAGAGGCGAGTTAATTGTTCAAAGAGATCATTTATTACCACCAAGAAGGGCCTTCGTGGGCCCTAGTGAGTGGGGCCTAAGATTTTTTGGTGAGTTCCTTCGTGAGGCATATTGAATAGGAGTCCCCTCATAACATCGAGTACATGTTAAATACCTATGAAAGCATGTACAAGCATACATTTAGCTCCCTGAGTTACTTGGTCCTTTGATAGACGAGTGATAAAAATGATGAGTGAATGAATGACAAGACATTAAATGTGACTATCAAACATGTAGTAGGAAAGTAAATACAAGTTACAAATGTATTTTTAATTTAGCCTTGATCATCATGTAAATTTCATTTTGCTGATGTGACACCACTTTCTTCATTGTCTCCCTATAAATAGAGACTCTATGATGAAGGAATGTTGCTCTTTCCTTCATTAACTATAGAACCTATGATTGATTGGACATGAATCTTATCGAGATACTAAGGTCTAGGGTAGAGGCATCTAAGAAGATACCTTCCACACAGGTAAGGTTGACTGACTAGAGAAGAAGGCGAGTGGGCTCTCATCGAGTAGGGAAGTTGATGGTGGCACCCAAATTGCTCAGGTGACTATTAAACTCGCCATAAAAGAGTTAAACATAATAATAATGGGCAAAACTCTCTTTCATTGAATCATATACATTTATTACAACTGGCAAAATAATGAGTCAATAAAATAAAAATGCCTAATTTGGATCCCAATAGCATAAAAAAAGTTCTCAACTAGAGCCTTATCCTTTCTTAAAATTAATATGTACAACTCAATGTCTTAGAAGAAATTAGAATGCACCATATTCAGTGAAAGTGTTACGATCAAGGTTATTTTATCTACTCTAAGGATGTTGAATACTACTTAGTGTTCCTCCTTACTGAAGAGATAGGCTTCTCCATAATGAACGCAATAGCACAGTCGTGGAAAATTACATACTTCTTAGCTAGCCATCACTGACTAGCATAGATAGAAGTCAACTCCTTTGAAGTCATAACTAGTTTAGTGTTGCCTCCAGCTATGGAAGGTCAAAGAAAAATGGAGAGTTATAAGTATTTTAGAATAGCCTTGTTAGATAAATAGGTTCATACTATGAGAGACTCATTGATCTACCTTTCCTTGAGAGAGTTGTTATGGCATCCACCTAGCAGGGTAGAGATGATGGCTTTGGAGTGATGGGCATTCAACCAATATAAGTGAGAACCATCCTATACAAAGCACTCCTTGTAATTCCTTTAGTATTCTTAGATAAAATACTTTTAATTGATCACATTGCATTATTGACCATAGGGTGCTACCTCCACCTAGGGTTAAAGATGTTGAGCTTACTGGAGTGACAAAGCTCATTAAGGTTGGGAAGTAGGCAGGAGGTACAAGACCATGCATATTGGGGCTACTACTAAGGGAGAAGTGGATCACATCTATAGTACACTAAATGAGAAGCCATAGGGCTCATTGTCCTTTGGATTCTCTATTTTGTCATCCCTCACAAAGGATCAATCACGCTGGAGGAGGTAGCAGGGAAACTGGTCATCTTAGAGAAGGTGATGAACCTTCATGGAATGGAGAGTGACTTGTCAACTCGCACAGGGGGATGACCTCGGTGGAAGGCATGACCTTGGAGAAAGATGGTCATTGTATTGAAGGCAAAGCTGAGAGTGACCTTCAACTAGGTAAGGAATGACATATTTTAAGATTTAATTGTAATGAGTTTTACTTATATACATGTTTTTCTATATTTATAAACACAGAGCTTTTCTATATCATTAAATAAAAAGTGATAATAATATTTTTTTTTTACTTCTCTATAATAAAAATAAAAAAGAGTTAAACACAATAATCATAATCATGGGCAAATCTCTATTTTCACTAAATCATATACATTTATCATACCTGTCAAAATAATGAGTTAATGAAATAAACATACCTAATTTGGGTTTCAATAGTATAAAAAATATACTCAACTAGAGCCTTATCCTTTCTTAAAATTAATATGTGCATGTCAATGCCTTAGAAGAAGTTGGAATGCACCATATTCCATGAAATTGTTACAATAAAGTTTGTGTTATCTACTCCAAGCATGTTGAATACTACTTAGTGTCCCTCCTTACTGAAGAGATGCTTCTCCACAAAGAATGCAATAACATAGTCATGGAAAACTACATACTTTTTAGCTCTCCGTCACTAACTAGCTTGGATAGAAGTCACATCCTCTAAAGTCATAACAAGTTCAGTGGTTCCTGTAGTTGTGGAAGGTAAAAGAAAAATGGAAAATATAAGTATTTGAGAATAGCCTTGTCAAATAAATAGGTTCATACTACGAGAGAGTCATTGATCTGGCTTTCCTTGAGAGAGTTATTGTGGCATCCACCTAGCAGGGTAGAGATGATAGCTTTTGGAGCGGTGGGAATTCAACTAATATAGAGTAAAAACCATATTATATGAAGCATTCCTTATACTTCCTTTAGTACTCTTAGATAAAGAATTTTCAATTGATAACATTGCATTATTTATCGAAGGGTGCAACCTCGACTTAAGGTCAAAGATGTTGAGCTTATATGAGTTACAAAGCTCACTAAGGTTAGAAAATAGGTAGGAGGTATAGTGACCATTCATATTGGGGTTGATACTAAGGGAGAAGTGGATCAAGTCTATAAGAAACTAAATGGGAAGTCTTAGGGCTCACTTCCCTTTGGTCACTCATATGGTGTCATCCCTTACAAAGGATTAATCACCTTGAGGAGGTAGTAGAGCAACTGGTCATCTTAGAGAAGATGATAAACCACTATGGCATGGAGGTGAATGTTACAATCTAGGATCTCTAGCTTGAGATTTTGATGATAAAAAATATTATTGATTGTGATTTTATTTCTCCTAGCATATATATTTGATATTATTTTTGTCAGTGCACACTAAATTTTAAGGTACATCTTACACCGCTTATGATTACTGAAGATTCAAGTTTGGGTAGAAAATGATGTCAATCAAAAGAATCTGTAACTTTAAGTTTCTTATATAGTCTATTCCTTAAGTTTGTCCATGTAAGGGTGTTTGGAAAATTGGTGACCGTACACACACAAATAGGGGGAGTGAGAAAAATTTGAGATGAAATTTTTTTGAACTAATCTACTATACGATTACGATTATACTATATGATCAGTACTATATGAAGAAGAGGGTTAATAACTAATTTAATCATTAATGTTATTGAAATGATCGTATTATATTATATATATCATATTGTATCATATTATATGATTTATTTTGATCTATAAACCCTAGTTGTTAGATAAATTAAGTAAGAATTTTCAAAAATGAGTTTTGAACTAATCGTAATGTATGATCCTGATCATATTGTATTATATTTGAAATCTTACTTAATATATCTCCCACAAATAGTCAAGTAAATCAAGGATTGATAAATATGGATAATCGTTATATAAGATCTACATCATATTGTATGATTGACAGAGATGAAATTCGGTCATCCAAGAATTTGTAAAAGATGAAAAGCTTGATTTTTTGAACTAATCGTATAGTATAATATCTATATTAAAATGTATGAACTCTTGATATTTCACTGACCGTGCTGTACGATATGAATAGTACAAGACAATCGATATAGATGATTTCTAATCATCTTATATGAATAAAGATGAATTAAATTAATCATACCATATGTACTTTTGATCATACTGTATGATATATTTGTTAATTTAAATAGTTCATATGAATAACTATTTTAATCATACTGAACGAGTCTTATTTTTGAACTTATCGTATTATATGAACCCAAATTGTACTATACGAATAGAGATGACCAAATTAAAAATTTATGATTTTTTAAGCATTATACTTAAGCATCCTTTTGAAGTCTTTTTGATAACGACTTTTGCTGTTGAAGAACTCTGAGGGAGATTTTCTTGAGAGGCTTTGGGAAGGAGAGATTGTATGTGAGGGTTATTCACACGTTTGCACTAGGCAAGCTTGAACCTAGCTTCTTTCTATGGCCTTGGTGTGTTCTTGAAGATTCTCTTGGGTGAGAAGCTTTAAAGTCAAGAATCTAGGGTTCTCTGCCTTCACTAGGAGGGTGATAAAGGATTGTGGTTCTCTGCCATCACCAGAAAAGTGAAGAAGGATTCCATATTCTCTTCCTTCACTAGGAGGGTGAAAATGAATTGAAGGCCTGCTGCTATCACCAGGAGGGTGACACAGCTTCTGATTCTCTGCCACATCGGGTCCGGTGGAAGTGATTCTTGTAAGGGCTTCTCTAACTTACTGTTGAGCAAAAGGAGAGTCACTACAATGTTAGTGTAATACCTAGAGTGGAGTATTCCAGGGAGGGGATGTTAAGTCGTGGTTAATCGAACCACCATAGAAGCTTTGGTGTACTCTTTCTTATTTGATTTAGTTTTCTACATTTTTATTTATGTAATTTAAATTTTTTGCATGAATTTCATCTTTTATTACAATCTGTAATTAAGTGAATTCATGGTATGCTAAAAATTAAATTTTTATATTTTGATTAATATATTTTACCTCAAAATAGAAAGTATTTTAAACTCTTAATTTCTTTCGCATGTGTTAAGTTACTCATTTAAATTTATTTTTTTTTCAAAAATATTTTCTAGCATAGAACACAAAAAAAAATCATTTTTGTTGTAGTAAAATTTTAACGTAGTAATTCACCCCCTCCCTCTTGGTGCGCCTAGGGATAGTTCACTGAGGTTTTAGAACCTTTCCAAACTTTTAAGTGGTATCAGAGTGGGTCTTGAAATTCATGATTTTAAAATCACCAAGTAAAGATCTAATGTCATTATTTCAAAATAGAAATACTATGGCGGGGTTTTCAATAATTCATCCTCAACTATTTGAACACATTTCCTTTAACTTTTGGAAAATTCACATGTTTACATTTTTGCAATCCATTGACTATAAAATTTAGCATATGATTTCAACTAGTTATTCACTTCCATCGCGAGTAGTTAATGGAGTCAAAATTGATATTCTCTTTACTAAATGGAGTCATGAGGATACATAACAAGCTCAATTGAATGCTAAATATTTGAATTATTTTTTTAAGCTTTGAAATATGAGGACTATATGCGAGTATCTACATGTATTATGGTGAAAGAAATATGGGATAGATTGTGCACCACATATAAGGGAACTAGTGAAGTCAAACAGTCTTGGCTAAATATTCTACTACATGATCATTAACAATTTTGCATTAAACCTAGCAAGACTATACTTGAAATGTACAATAGGTTTATACAAATACTGGCATCCCTACATGCATTAGGTAAGAACTGTCTAATCTAAAAAAAGTAATAAAATTATATGCTGTCTGCTGCCTATGATGTTAAAGTCACTGCTATCTTAAAATCAAAAGATTTGAATCTATATTTGATTGAAAACTTACTTGGCTCGCTCATTCTCTATGAGCAGGGCATGAGTTAATAGCTACTTGATGCAGGTGACAAGAAAAAGGAGAAGATTATTACCCTAAAAGCAAATGACTCAAATAGTGACAATTCTGCAATAGAGGAGGATGATGACATTGCATTGATGACTTGTTAGTTACAAAATTTCATAAAGAGAAAGTAAAAGCATCATCAACAACAGTGGAGCAAAGGTAAAAACAATAAACATTTTAAAGCAAAATTTAAAATAATAAGTTTTGAATGCAGGAAATTAGGATATCTTTGAATAGATTGCCCCAACATAAAGGCTCACCTAATCAAGGAGAAGGATGAAGGAAGGAAAAATTCAGGAAGGGGAAGCACATAACCCTGAAGGTATTTTTGGCCGACTCCACCTCATAATCATCAGAACAAGAAGCAGAGGAGGAGGTAACCAATTTGTGTCTTGTGGATAACGATAATCATGATTATTCATATTAATATGAGGTATGCCATCTCTTATGATGAATTATTTATTATCTAAAAAAAAAATTCATGATTCATATAGAAAGCTAAAAAGGATGTATGCTAATTTCAACAATAATTTTACTATCTTATAAAAAGAGCATAATTATATAATAGTTGGACATTCTAATTTAGAAAGCAATCATATCTCTTTACTTGATGCTTGATGAGTTTGATGCATTAAATAAGAAGCATATTAATCTATATATTGCATATGACTCCTTGAATGTAAAACATATTGAATTAGAAAACTCATTCAAATAATTAGAGGCATATGTATCTAAACTAGATGGTAGTGAGCATGTATTAAAACTAGAGGTGGCTAGCCTTGAAAATGCAAATCAAGTTTTAAAAGCAATAATTCATGCATTACAACAAAACCAAACACCATCTACTTTAACAAAATAGTACAAGCCAACATTAGTGCATGCATTATATAACCCTTGGAAAAGGCACACCCCCAACAAAAACCAGTAATTTTTTTCCTAGGGGTTAGGTGTCATTCTTATGGCATGCTAGGTCATATAGCTTGCACTTGAATTATCCGTCATATGACACATATAGTGTGGAGGCCAAAATCACATGCATCATAATATAACATGCATAAAACTCATTAATCAAAGCATAAGGTGGAACCCAAACTCACATGGGTTCTCAAAACTAATGTCTAATTGACTTTATAAGAGTGCTCTCACAAAAGACCTAGTGAGAGTATGTGGTACCTTGACAGCAGATGATCAAGGCACATGAATAGAGATTTGATATAGTTCATCATGCTGGAGGCCAGGTTAGGAGGCAAGGTCACACTAGGAAAGAATACCACTAGGAAAGTGGTAGACTCAGGTATAATTGACAACTCAAAGAATTTCATAATTAAAAATATCTTATAGATGATATAAAGCATAATTTATTTAGCATTAGTTAGTAATGTGACAAGGGTTTTGATATCAAATTTTTATCTATAAAATGCATGATTAGATTGAATGGTAAATTAGTCTTAGAAGGGAAAAGAGTAAATAACATTTATATATTTGATTAAAAGTCCATTCCATATGTTTGAAAACTATTATTGATGAATCATGGCTATGACATAAGAGACTATATCTTGCAAGCATGAAGACCCTTATGAATATTACCTAGTAAAATCTACTTAGAGCAAATTCAAGTTAGATTTTACTAAGGACCACCTATGTAATGCCTTCCAACTAGGAAAATAAATTAAGTCTTCATTTCATTCAATTAAGGACATCAACATCTCAATGCCACTATAAATTCTTCATATGGATATATTTGGATTTATTAGTATAGCCATCATAGGAGGAAAATCATATGGATTTGTAATTATTAATGGCTATTTTAGATTCACCTGGGTTAGATTCCTAGCACAAATGAGTGAATCTTTTAAGGAGCTTAAAACCTTCTCCACCTTGGATACAAAGGAAATTAGGATGTGAAATATCATCCATTCATATTGATCTTAGTGGAGAGTTTGAAAATGATAAATTTGAATCCTTCTATCACTTTTCTTCTCCTAAGATCCCTTAGTAGAATGGAATAGCTAGAAGAAAAAAATAGAACTTTGTTAGAAGCATTTAGGGCCATGCTAGTTGAATATTCTCTTTATAGATACTTTTTTGGCAGAATCAGTAAACACCTCCTACTGAATAAGGTAAATGTTAGATCTAAGCTAAATAAGATACCCTATGAGCTCTTTAAGGGTAGGACACCCAATCTTTCTCACTTGCATTTCTTTGGATGTAGATGTTTTTTCCTGATCTATGGAAAATCACCTTAGGTAAATTTAATACCAAATTTGATGAAGGAGTCTTTTTAGGATATTTAACTGTAGGTAAAGCCTATTGGATTTTTAATTAAAAGTTCGTTAGGGATGTTAAGCCTTTAAGAACTAGCCCGAGGCTAACCAAGAGGGGGGGGGGGTGAATTGGTATTTTAAAAATTTTCTTAAGCAAAGCACAAATAAAAATTAAACTAATATCACCACAAGGAAATCAACGTGCAGATTAATAAATGCGGAAATAAATCAAAGAAAGATCACACCAGATTTAAAGTGGTTCGGTCAAACCTTGACCTACGTCCACTCCTCGGAGGCACCCTCTGAGTATTGCACTAACTAAGTGTCTCTCCTTTAGCTCCCACAGCTAGGCGAAGAAGCCTTTACAACAGACTCTTTTTCACCAAACAAGGTGCGGCAGAGAACCGATTCCTTTTGCTTCCTCCTGAAGCGGGTAGAGAACCCGGACCGTTTGCTGAAGTAGACCTCCCAAGTATGAAGGAAAAAAAATAGAGGAGACGACTTGGAACCTTGCTTGGAGCAACCTTTGTGAACCCTCTCACAAACTCCCCCGCACACGTTTCTCTCTCTCTCCCCCTCTCCCTAGGCTCTCTCAGGTCAAGACAGCAACACTCAAGGTCTTGAGCATGTGAAAATTCAGGTCCTTTAAATAGAATTTCAAGAACCAATATTATCATCATCTATCATCCTGTACGATTAGTATAAATTAAGCTCAACCACCCTGGATGACATGGGACGATTAGAAGAAATTTTGTTCATATCATCCAGGACGATAAAATATTATCCTGTATGATTAGTTTAAATCACAGATTATCGACCAGACAATCGCTCGGAAAGGAGGTCTGGACGATCCAAAATTAGCTTAATCATCCGGGCCGATCTCACGATCGTCTCGGATGATTAGTTCAAAACCAAGGAAAATCATCTAGAATATCGCTCGGAAAAGAGCTGGTCGATGTTTGATCGTCCAGGAGCAACCAAGGATTTTTGAACTGATCGTCCCGGATGATCCTGAGATCGTTCAGGACAATGTGATCATATCAATCAAGCCTTAATTAATTTCCTTAATTACCAAATTAATTTAGGCATAATTGTGTTAAATTATCCAGGCCTATATGATGGATCGACCTTGCTGATATCCAAAAATAAATCTTACCTAAATAGATCTGGCGGCTGATTCTTTTTTGTTTGAGCTTATTGTCCTGGCCGATACAAGGATCGTCCAGGAAGATATGCTTAATGACGTCTGCCTTAACCAGGATATCCTAATTAAGGTTTCTATTTTTTAGACGAATCGTCCTGGCGAATATGAACATTGTCTAAGACGATATACTCAAAATAAAAAATAACAGAAAAACCCTCAAGTGTGTGTGTGCAAGGTTACTTAGCATCATGAACCACTTTTATAATGGACTCAAGAAAGGAAAAATTACAAACTAACTCAAACTAAATATACCCAATCTTGAGCTGGCATGAGTTGCAATCAATCTTGTGGACATGAAAAGTTAATAGGCAAGGCATTCACAAATAATTATGAATGTTTTCTATCATCAAAAGTCTAATCCATAAACTTAGATTTGCAACAATCTTTCCTTTTTAATGATGGCAAACATAATTAAAAAAGTTTAAGCAATTTCGACAGTCTAATGGAAAACAGTATAATGAAAAGTAGTTTACTAAATTCTAGAATCAAAGTAGAATGTACAACAGACTAGTCCCCCTTTTGACATCATAAAAAAAGGAGGAAACTAAAAAATAGAATAGAAACTAAAACAACCATAAGAAAAACAAACTACAGAAGACCAATATAATAAAAAAAATTAAAAAAATGAGGGACCCTGATCATCAAACGGAGGAGGAGGAGGTGGTGGTGGTAACAAAAAGTAACTGATCAATGTGGCAAACTGAGATCCAAACCAAGCCATGTCCTGGTCGTGCTGGTGCTGCATGCGGATGATTTACTCAGTATGTTGCTGCTCCTGTGTAGTAACGTAGGCCTCAAAGTGGGTCTCCCACTGATCAAATCTCTCCACCAACTGATCTAGCTGAGAATGCTGGCGGAGAGGAATAGGTACAGGATGAGGAGCGAGAGCGTCCTCCTCCTCAGCCCCCTGAGCTTCCTCATCCCCTGGGTGAAGACGAGTACTGTGAAGGATGTTAAAGGAACTATTTAAGTAGAAGGGTGGCTGAAGGTCGGGAGGAGCAGGATATTGAAGGTTGTATTTGAATTCTAGAATATATACAATGACGTGTCCTAGAGCAAGATTGGGCTTCCTTTTATAACATGGATCTCGAATTGTAGTCAAATGTTCGATATAGCAAAACTTTAGGTCGGTTGTATTTGAATTTACGATTGGCCATGATGTAAAAGGTGGTGAGTGAAAGAAGGGGAGTGATACGGATTTGGTCGCCGGCTTTGGGAATCACAGAGGTGCGAAGGACGTGCTGGATCGTCCTAGCATCTTTAAGTAAAGAGCTAGTCTCTCTAACATGAAAGGGGGCATTCGTGTAACGAAGAAAGTGATTAGCCGTAGCCCAGTTAAAATCAGGATTAGAAACCAAGATATGCATCTTATCCCTAGTGGTGGAAAGCTGTAGCAATTCTGCACAATCCTGGTATGTGATCTCGATAGGGCGTCGATTCACATATGTGGAGAGAGCAGTGTAGGAAGAATTGATTCAGAGGTTGGCATAAAATTCAAAGAGAAGTTCTGAATTAAAATGGATTGCGAGAGTGAGAATAAAACATTAAGAGGTGTGAGTGAATAGGTCGAGTACCGGGTAGGAGAGGTGGTTTGGTTTGATTATCTGGAGAGACTAATGCTGTAATCTTTATATCGGTGGTAGGCAGCCTGATCATCTACCTCCCAAAATCGAGGGTCCAGCGTGGCCCTCGAGGAGCTTCTAGACGTGTGACGAGAACGCTTGTCGCCAGCCATTAGCAGAAAAAAAGCAAGGAACAGGAATAAGAAAGCCAAAGATAGAGATTAGCGTGGAAACAAATGGTTGGACGGCTCAGAATTTAAAAGATCGGTCGGATCATCTAGGTCGATAGCAGGATTATCCAAGACAATCCGGTGCGATTATTGCGGCTAATTGATTGGTCAAAAAGGTGGTTTAATCATCTAGGACGATCAAATATCATCAGGGACAATTAGACACAGGCGATCATCCCAAGGAGTCAGGCTGCACGACCGTTGAAAAAGCAGATCGTCCAGGCCGATTATGTGGATTGTCCAAGACGATGCTTAATAATGGATCGTACTGGTCGAATTTAAAATGTTTTAAATCATATGCCACGTGTATCGTCTCGGACGAACAGTGGATCGTCCAAGATGATTTTTTAAAAATGAATTATCCCTGGTGAATTTATAGATTTTAAACTTGCTGACACATGTATCGTCCAGGACGAACAGGTGTATCAGACGAGCACAATTACCAATAAATGCATTGGTTAGGATGAAAAAGTATCAGCCAGGACGATCAAGATGATTGTAGTAAAGGACGATCATATCATCCAGGACAATAATGGATCATCCAGGATGATGAAGAGTAAAAAAGTAAAAATATTCAGCAAATGGAGTTTTTGAAAAAAGATGAGCAGATCATCCAAGACAATATAAATATCGTCCAAGTTGAGGTGACAAAAAATTTGAAATCAGAGGAAGGATGGAGATGATTAGAGAAGGCCAAAAAAAATAAAATCCACTAAAAATAACAATGATAAAGTACGAAAAATGCATAAAAACTAGAAAAGAAATAAAGGTTTTTTTTTTAAATTAAGGCATGAACATGATATAGTCTCCATGTGATTGATTTTAAAAATTTGAAAGTTAATGAGTTAACAACATCAAAAATCCAAAATATGGTAAAATATCCGATCATGTTAACCCTAAGCTCGGACTTCTTTTAGGGTAAAATCGTCTTTTGAAATCAAAAGACCTAACTCAGAAAAATCAATTGGATAAGAAAAAGATATCCGATTAAGACTTGGTTTCAGAAAAATATCTTATAGAATAATGTATCAAAGTAGTTTGTTACAATCATGAAATTCGAAATTAAGTCCTTGAAAATCTCAAGCGATATATAAAATCTTCTAAGTTTTAAGAGTTGGAAGAAAGGAAGATAACTTACTTTTTAATGGGCTCATTTTATGCCTCTTGTCTATTGAATGACGCACTTTGCGCATCTTTTTATTTTTGATACATTTTTTGTGTGTATATATATATATATATTTCAATTTGGTGTCATTGTGCATCATTTGCTTTTGGCATCATTGGTCATTTATTTTTTTTATTATTTTTTGCAAGCTATATTCTTTTTTAAAAACTCTTAAATATTCTTAGTTATGAGTATATCTTATAGATATCAGAGAAGTAAAACTCACTCTCTAATATAGGGAAGAACAAACCACAAAACAGAATAAAAAATCATATGAGAGATGTATTGACAAGATAACGAGAAATCTTGAAGTAAAAAAAAACTTTGATTATTATAAATATAAGCTAGATTACTATAACAAGGTAGAAATGATCTCAATTACAAAATCTATTTGTTAATTTGAGATAGACTCTTATTTAGAAAAGAAAATTTCACCACCAAAATAGGTTAGAGAAAGAGACACAATCAACGGTGTTTTTACCCTTTGACAGATTAAGATATGTAAAACATTAACTACAACTTTTCAAAAAGATAAAAACAAGGCATAAGATATCAATTTAGCGATGATTAGAAAAATAAATTAAGGCATACGAAGACTAAAGTACCAAAAGCAAGGAAAACAACTACACAAAAAAATAAACAACAAAAAAACTACCAAAAAATAAAGCAACGTAATCAGCAGATAAAAAATCAGTAGAAATTAAATTTATGCATTAATGTCAATCACACCCAATCTGATCCTTAAAGTGCTGAAAGTGTCGAAGGCCAGTGGTTTAGTAAATATGTTAGCCAGTTGATTCCAGTCGCCACATGGTGTAACTCAATGTCTCCCTCACTCAGATGGTCTCTAATAAAGTGATGCCTTATATCAATATGCTTAGTCCTTGATTATTGGATAGGATTCTTAGAAATGCAGATGGCACTAGTGTTATCATAAAGAACTAAGATGGTGCCTACAGGTAATCCTAAATCCAGTACTAATTATTTTAACTAAAGGACTTGGGCCACACAACTTCCTAAAGCAATGTACTCGGCTTCAGCAGTGAAAGTGCAACAGAGTTTTGCTTTCTACTAGACTAGGAGACTAAAGATTGTCCTATGAATTAATAAGTTCCAGAAGTGCTTTACATTACTTCCTACAAAATCAGAATCAGATATCCAATAATCTCAAAAGAAGTGTTGTGCTTAGGGTACTAGATTCCTAAGTTTTGGGTCCCTAAAAGGTATCTAAGAATTCTCTTAACTGCAGTCAGGTGGGATTCTTTAGGGTCAGCTTAAAATCTAGCACAAAGATAAATGCTAAACATTATATTGGGTTTACTAGCAGTTAGGTAAAGTAAATATCCAATCATCCATATATACTTCTTTTGATCAACAGACTTCCCTCTTGGGTCCTTATCCAACTAAACATTGGAGGTTATGGGAGTATTAATTGGCTTGGCTTTATCCATCTCATACTTCTTTAAGATATCCTTTATATATTTTGATTGATTTAGAAAGGTTCCATCATCTAATTATCTTATGCTAAATCCCAAAAAGTAGGACAACTCTCCTATCATACTCATCTCAAACTCTCTACTCATTATTTTAGAAATTTCATTACATAGTCTTCAGAAGATCCAAAAAGTATATCATCGACATAGATCTGAATACTGAGTAAATCATCTTCTACTTTCTTTAAAAAAAGGGTGGTATCTAAACACCCCTTAACAAACTCCCTTTCTAGTAAGAATGTGTTAAGCCTCTCATACCAAGCTCTGCGTGACTGCTTTAATCCATATAAGGCCTTTTTTAATTTGAAAACATGATTTGGAAATTGAGAACTCTCAAAACCTGGGGATTGTTCTACAAAGACATCCTCTTTTGTTACCCAATTTAAAAAGGTACTCTTAACGTCCATTTGGAAAAGCTTAAATCCCTTATAATAGGCAAAGGCTAATAGCACTCTAATAGCTTCCAATCTAGTTACAGGGGAAAAAGTCTCCTCAAAATCTATCCCTTCTATTTGGTTATACCTCTTAGCCACTAATCTTGCCTTATTTCTAACCACCACTCCAGAATCATTCATCTTATTCTTAAAGACCCACTTGGTTCCAACTACACTTTGTCTCTTAGTTCTTTTTACAAGCTCCCAAACATCATTCCTAATAAATTGGTTCAACTCCTCCTACATGGCTAAGATCCAAAACTCATCAGAAAGGGCTTGGTTTATGTTGGTGGGTTCAGTCATTGAGATAAAGGCAGAGTAGTTTACTTCCTTCTTAAGTCCATGTCTATTCCTAACTCCATCAGAAGGGTCTCCTAAGATCAGATCTTTAGGGTGACTCAAAGAGTATCTCCAATCTCTAGACAAAGTGTGTGAAGGTTCAACCCTTTCCTCTAGATCTACATTTTCTACACCTTGGGTAACCACTCCTACTCCTTCAGTGTTCTGGTGCTCTACCATCTTCTCTAAATTTTCTACTCTAGTGGTAATCTCTCCAACATCATCATCATCCTCAACTCTAGGCTTTCTAGGATCAGACTCATCAAACACTACATGAGTAGTTTCCTCCACCACTAAAGTCCTCTTATTAAATACCCTAAAAGACTTCCCAATACTAAAATATCTTAAGACACATCTTCATTAGATTTTGGGTCAAATTTTCCTAAGTGAGACTTCTCATTATTGTGAATGAAAACCTTATAATCGAAGACATGAAGGTGGGAAAGATTCGGTGTCCTACCCTTAAGGATTTCATAGGGTGTCTTATCTAATTTGGCTCTAACATTCACTCTATTCAACACATAATAAGCTGTGTTAATCGCTTCACCCCAAAAGTTTTTTGGAAGTGGATACTCTGCAAGCATGGCTCTAGCAGCTTCCACTAAGGTCCAGTTTTTCCTTTCAGCTACCCCGTTCTGCTGAGAGGTCCTAGGAGCTGAGAGGTTATGGCTAATCCCCTTGTCCTCATAAAAATCTCCAAATCTCTTATTTTCAAACTCTCCCCTATGGTCACTATGGATGGTCAAGATCTCACAACCTAGCTTTTTCCAAATCTAAGTGAAGAAGGCTCTAAACTCATCAAAAGACTCATTTTTGTGTGACAGAAATTTAATCCAAGTAAACCTTGAGTAGTCATCAACAATCACAAAATCATAGACTTTCCCTCCCAAGATAACAATGCTAATGGGTCCAAACAAATCCATGTGAAGGACTTCTAAAGGTCTAGAGGTGCTAATATCCTTAATGGAGTGAAAAGTGGAGTGGACTTGCTTTCCTAATCGGCAGGCATCACAAAGGTGGTCTTTTGAAAAATCAAGCTTGGGGACACCTCTAACTAGGTCTTTTTGGGTCACTTTCCTAAGGGTTTTCATACTGGCATGACATAATCTCCTGTGCCACAATAATGAATCATCAATAGCAATTTTTAAGAAAAATAAAGCACCACATTCAATGTTATTTAAATCAAGCATGTAAATGTTGTTGATCTGCTTTCCCTGTAAAACAGTGTTATTATTTAAACTGATAATGCATGAATTTGCCAAAAAAATTTTGATGAAGCCCTTATCGTAAAGCTGACTGATTCTGAGCAAGTTGTGTTTCAGTCCATCTACAAGTAAAATATTTTTAATCAAAAGATTCTTGGATTTACCAATTATTCCTGAGCCTACCACCTACATGGTGGTGTTGTCTCCAAGAGTCACCTTGCCTCCTGTCCTAGTCTCCAGCAAAATGAATTGATTGGCATCACCAGTCATATGTCGAGAGCATTTGCTACATGCTCTCACGAGGCCTTTTGTGAGAGATTGCCTATAGAATTATCAAATGTTAGATTTAGGAACTCAAACATATTTGGGTTCCTTCTTATGGAAAGTAGAATGCAATGCATGCTGTGAATCATGTAACTTGGGTCTCCAGACCTAATGTAAACTGGTGAATGATTCAAGTGTGTGTTATGTGTTCTAGCATGCCACATGAAAAACATCTAACTCTAGAAAAAGGATGCACTAATTTACTCCTATGGTGATACTTCCTTTTAAAGTTTTGAAAAGCATGTAATGGTTTATTTTTAAAAACTTTGAGATTTGTTAATTCTTTTTCTAACTCAGCATGTGATATTTTTAAAGAATCATGTGCATTGGTTATTTCATTGTGCTTTTTTATTTAATGCATCAAATTCATTAAGTAAAGTTATGTGATTGCTATCAATTTGGGAGTGATCTTTTAAAAGATTTTCATACTCCTTTTGTAAATTTAAAAATTCCACTTTCAGACTGGAATAAGAATTTTTGAGTTTTTTATATAATGCATGCATGTGCTCACAAATTTTCAATAATGGATCATAAGTTGGTTCACATACATCTTCTTGGTCACTTTGACCAATATTATTATCTGCCATTAAGCACAAGTTTGTTGTCTCCTCTTCAGGTTTAGTCTCAGAGGAGTTTGATGCAAAATCCGCCCAGAATGCCTTTTGGAATCTCTTCCTATCCTTCTTGGACTTGGGTTTCTCCTCACCCTTTTCCTTGCTTGGGTGAGACTTGAGTGTAGGGCAATCAACTTTAACATGTCTTGGCTTCCTGCATTCAAAATAAACTGTATCATTAGAATTCTTGAAATTTTTGTTTCCCTTATCTTTATTCCACTTCTGATGATTCTTGTGCTTCTTCCTTAGAAAGCTCTTAAATTGCCTCGTGATTAAGGCAACATCATCGCTTTCAGACCCGGAGAAGTCAGTGTTCGAATCGTTTGCCTTAAGTGCCACCGTTTTCTCCTTCTTCCTCTCACCTACATCAAGATTTCTTTGGTTCACCCCTTGCTCGTAAGCAATGAGTGAACCAAGTAAATTACCGATCGAATAGGTATTTAAATCTTTAAATTCAGAAGAAAGAGAGAGCAAGGGAGAGAGCAAGAGGGAGGGAGAGAGAGAGAGGGAGAAGGAGAGAGAGAGGGAGAGGGAGAGAGAGAGATAGAGAGAGAGATAGAGAGAGAGAACAAGATAAAGAGAGCAAGAGGGAGAGAGAGAGAGCAAGAGGGAGAGAGAGAGCAAGAGAGAGAGAGAGAGAGCAAAAGAGCAAGTGACAGAGAGAGAGGGCAAGAAGGAGTGCAGGAGAGAGAGAGAGAGAGGGAAAGAGAGAGAGCGAGAGAGGGAGAGAGAGAGGGGGAGAGAGGGCAGGAAAGAGCAAGGGAGAGAGCAAGAGAAAGAGAGCAAGATAGAGAGAAAGAGAGAGAGAGAGAGCAAGAGAGAGAGCAAGAGAGAGAGATGGAGAGAGAGAGGAAGAACGAGCAAGGGATCGAGAAAGAGAATGCAAGAGAGAGAAGAAGACAAGAGGAGATAGAGAGAGAGATAAAGAGAGATAGGGGGAGAGAGAGAAAGAGAGAGCAAGGGAGAGAAAGGACAAGAGGGGGAGAGAGAAAGAGAAAGTAAGGGAGAAAGCAAGAGACAAAGGGAGAGAGAGAGAGAGAGAGGGAGAGAGAGAAGGAGAGGGAGAGAGAGAGAGAGAGAGAGAGAGAGAGAGAAACAAGATAAAGAGAGCAAGAGAGAGAGAGATAGAAAGGGAAAGAGAGCAAGAGAGAGAGCAAGAGAGAGAGATAGAGAGAGAGCAAGAGAGAGAGAGAGAGTGAGATATAGAGAGAAAGAACGAGCAAGAGAAAGAGCAAGAGAATGCAAGAGAGAGAGAAAGAGAGATAGCAAGAGAGAGAGATAGAATAAGAGAACGAGAGCAAGAGAGAGTGAGAGAGAGCAAGAGAGTGTGAGAGAGAAAGATAGAGAGAGGGTGAGAGGGAGAGAGAACAAGATAAAGAGAGCAAGAGAGAGAGAGAAGAGAGAGAGAGAGAGAGAGAAGAGAGAGAGAGAGAGAGAGAGAGAGCAAGAGAGAGAGATAGAGAGAGAAAGAGAGAGAGAGAAATAAGTACCAAGGGAGAGAGCAAGAGTGCAAGAAGGAGCAAGGGAGTGAGAAAGAGAGTGCAGAGAGAGAAGAGAGAGAGAGAGAGAGAGAGAGAGAGAGAGAGCAAGAGAAAGTAAAAGAGAGCAAGAGAGAGCAAGGGAGAGAAAGAGCAAGAGGGGAGAGAGCAAGAGAGAGCAAGGGAGAGAGAGAGAGAGAGAGAGAGGAGAGAGAGAGAGAGAGAGAGAGAGAGAGAGAGAGAGAGAGAGCAAGAGAAAGAGAGGGAGGGAGAGAGAGAGAGAAATAAAGAGAGATTGAGAGAGAGAAAGCAAGGTGTAAGGGAGAGTGCAAGAGAGACAAAGAGAGAGAGAGAGAGAGAGCAAGAGAGAGAGTGAGAGAGAGTAAGAGAGAGAGAGAGAGGGAGAGAAAGAGAGAGAGGGGAGAGAGAGGGAGAGGGAGAGAGAGAGAGGGAAAGAAAGAGCAAGGGAGAGAGTAAGAGAATACAAAGAGAGAGAGAAGAGAGAGAGAGAGAGAGAACAAGAGAAAGAGAGCAAGAGAGAAAGAGAGAGCAAGATAAAGAGAGCAGGAGAGAGAGAGAGCAAGAGAGAGAGATAGAGAGCAAGATAAAGAGAGCAAGAGAGAGAGAGAGCAAGAGAGAGAGATAGAGATAGCAAGAAGGAGCAAGGGAGAGAACAATAAGGAGTAAGGGAGAGAGCAAGAGACTGCAAGGAGTAAGGGAGTGAGCAAGAGAAAGAGAGAGAGAGAGAGAGAGAGAGAGAGAGAGATAGAGAGATAGAGAGAGAGGGAGAGCAAGAGAGAGAGCAAGAGAAAGAGAGCAAGATAGAAAGAGAAAGCAAGAGAGAGAGAGAGAGATAGCGAGAGAGAGGAAGAACGAGCAAGGGAGCGAGTAAGAGAATGCAAGAGAGAGAAAGAGAGAGAGAGAGAGATAGAGAGAGTATGTATGAGAGAGAGTGAGAAGAGAGAAATAGAGAGAGAGCAAGAGAGAGAGAGAGAGCAAGAAGGAGTAAGGGAGAAAGCAAGAGAATGAGAGAGAGAGAGAGTGAGAGAGAGATAGAGAGAGCAAGATAGAGAGAGATAGGGAGAGAGCAAGAGAGAGAGAGAGATAGTGAAAGAACGAGCAAGGGAGAGAGCAAGAGAATGCGAGAGAGAGAGAGTGAGAGAGAGAGAAAGCAAGAGAGAGATAGAGATAGAGCAAGAGAAAGCAAGAGAGAGAGAAAGAGAGAGAGAGGAGAGAGAGAGAGAGAGAGAGGAGAGAGAGAGAGAGAGAGAGAGTGAGTGAGAGAGCGAGAGAGGAGGAGAGAGAGGGAGAAAGAGAGAGAGAGAGCAAAAAAGAGCAAGAGAGTAAGAGAGAGAGAGTAAGAGAGAGAGTGTGTGTGAGAGAGTAAGAGAGAGAAGAGAGCAAGAGATATAGAGAAAGCAAGAAAGAGAGAGAGAAAGAGGACAGAGAGAGGGAGCAAGAGAGAGAGCAAAAGGGCATGGGAGAGAGAGAGAGAGAGAGCAAGAAGGAGCAAGAGAGAGAGCCAGAGAGTGTAAGGAGCAAGGAAGAGAGCAAGATAGTGCAAGAGAGAGAGAGAGAGATGTATAGAAAAAGAGAGAGTGAGGGAGAGAGAGAGGGAGAGAGAGAGAGAGGGCAAGAAAGAGCAAGGGAGAGAGTAAGAGAAAGAGAGAGAGAGAACACAAGGAAGAGAGGAAAAGAGAGAGAGAGAGCAAGAGAGAGAGAAGAGGGAGAGAGAGAGAGAGAACAAGATAAAGAGAGCAGAAGAGAGAGAGCAAGAGAGAGAGAGAGAGAGAGAGAGAGAGAGAGAGAAAGAGATAGAGAGAGAGCAAGAAGGAGCATTGGA
>CM039729.1:37288074-37290574 GCA_022539455.1 Dendrobium nobile
GCTTTCCGGCGCAGTGTATCCTTTGGATTACCCGTTGCATTTCTCGGCCGAAATTCTCGATTCTTATCAATGAACTGCGGACGGATTGGATTGTGGCTGCTAGTGGCTTTCGACAGGGCTGTCCCCTGTCCCCGTACCTCTTCATTCTCTGCTCCGAACTTCTCACTAAAGCCTTTAGGCAGAGAGGCGATCGGCTTGGTGTTCAGATTGCGCGGAACTCGGATCGAATCTCCCACCTTTTGTACGCTGACGATATTCTTATGTTTGCTGAGGCCACTCGCGGTAATGCCGCCCTGGTTGTTAACATCTTGAAGGACTACTGCGGCTGGACTGGCCAGAGAATTAACTGCGGCAAGTCGCGGTGCTGTTTAATAAGAAGTGCCCTGGCTGGAGGAAGAGGGCACTTGCTAAAATGCTGGGGTACAGGAAGGCCGAGTCCCTGGAGTACTTGGGGCTTCCTTTGATGATGCGGAGGACCTGCAAGGCTGATTTTGGTAAACTGATCAAAAGTGCCCAGGATAAGGTGAATTTGTGGGGGTCCAAGGTTCTTTCAATGGCGGGCAGGGCGGTCTTGATTCGTTCTTCATTGTTAACGACCCCGATGTACCTAATTTCTCATACCTTGATTCCTCATGGGGCTCTTCAGTTGGTTGAGAAAATTGCTAGGCGGTTCATGTGGCAAAATAAAAATGATGGTAAAGGTATGCATTACATCGCCTGGCACGAGCTCTGTCGTCCTAAACTGCTAGGGGGCTCGGGTTTCACTCCCTGGTTAGTGGCAAGGTGCCTTGAGGGCCAGGCTGGCTGGATGCTGCTCTCAAAGCCGGACTCCCTTCTGAGTCGGGTGATGCAGGCTAGATATGGGAGGGACCTGTGGAGTAAACCGCATGGTAGATGTGGCTCGGTGGCGTGGAAGGTGGTGCAGGATGGGGCTAGGGCCCTCCGGCCGGTCCTGAGATAGGAGATTGGAAATGGGCAAGACATCAATGTGCTACAGGACGCCTGGATCTTAGATCGGACGATTGCGCGATGGCCGACCTTTGTTGATGTGGGGGCAGTGGAGGAGGCCAATGTTAGCCATTTTCTGGACCATACGATGAAATGGAATACTACGTTGCTGGAGGAGTGCTTTGGGGATATCATGGCGCACAGAATTTCTCGTATGGAGCTGAGTAGGGGGGATGGGGTGGACCGTCCTGCTCTTTGTCAATCCCAGGCCAACATGACTGTTTCCGCTATGGCCTACCGGGCCATGAACGATGGTGAGATCTTTCGCTTTGTCTGGTTCGAGAAGCTCAAGCTCCACCCGCGAGAGCATTTTTTCTGGTGGAGACTGCTAAAGGGGGCGGTGCCGTGTAATGCTTGGCTTGTGCGTCGTGGATTAAGTGACACAGCCCGTTGCCCTTGGGGTTGCGATGAGGACGAGACGTTGGATCATGTTACTGCGTGCTGCTCCAAACTGAAGAAGGTTATCGATGCTTTGGGAAAGTGGGGCCTTTTGGTGCCCTCGGTTAACTCTTTGGAGGAGCTGCTGGGCGTTCTGGCTAGCATTGCTGACCGGAATCCCACCCCGGGGCGCATTCTTTGCTATGCCGTCTATCATTTATGGCGTGCCAGGAACAATTTGAGACACGGGCGGCCGTATGCCACTCCGACCGTTATTGCTGCAACGGTTTTATCCCTCCTGCCTCGGACGTTTTCGACACCAATGCTGGAGCAATGGAGCACTAATCAGCCCCTCGGGCTGCCTTCCCATAAACTTTGGTGCCCCCCCCTCCAGGTTGGCTCAAGATTAACGTTGATGCTTCTCTCACTTCGTCTAACCTGGCTGGTCTTGGTGTTGTTATTCGAAACTTTGAGGGGGCCCTGATTCTTGCGGCTGGCTGTAGGGTGGAGCATTGGGATGTCCTTCAAGCGAAGCTCCTTGCTGCATGTGCCATTCGTGACTTTCTTGAGGATTGGATGTATGAAATGGATGGTGTGATCATTGAGAGTGATTGCTCTAATGCCGTTCGTTGGATGCAGCGCATGGGGGATCGGCAGCTTGGACACCATCGGGATGCTGAGGGATCGGACATCTCCTTCATGCTCAACTTCAAACAAGTTTTGTTCCAACACATCTCCCGGGACAGTAATCGCCCGGCTGATTACTGTGCTCATTTGGCTATTTTGGGTAATTTTTTGTATAAGGATTCGACTAAGGATGATTTCCCCTCGACACTTCTATCTTTGTTGAGGGTGGAAAGTGATAGATTGTAGTTTTCTTTTTTAGTTTTTTTTTCTTGATTGTAACCGTCATTTTATTTCCTTAGTAATGCTAATGCAATATTCAGCTCTGCTCTCTTTCTCTCTCCTGCGCTCTCTTGCTCTCTCTTCCTCTCTCTCTCTCTTGCTCTCTCCATTTCTCTCTCTTGTTCACTCATATTCACTCTCTCTGTCTCTCTCTGTTGCTCTCTCAATTTCTTGCTCTCTCTCTCTCTATCTTGCTCTTTCTTGCTCT